>QXEO01001328.1:2120314-2691250 GCA_007115705.1 Dactylis glomerata | reverse complement strand
ATATGATCAAGCCTAAGGAAGAGAAGAAGAAGAAAGAGGCCCAAGCTAAAGGAAAGAAGCAGGTTCCTGAAGATGATGATGATGTTGAGATGGATGATCCTAGTTCCCCAGTGCACAAGACTTCAACAGCTGGTTCATCTCGCAGCAAGAAGAAGCTCTCTTGGTGGCAACGCACCCTCTTGTGCATGAATGTTGCCATCCACAAGGAAAACTATGCTGCATATGAAGAGAGGAAGGACATCATTCACAATTAGAAGTCCCTCTTCCGTGAGATTCAGCTTATCCAAGGCCTCACTGCTCAGCTCTCTCCTGTTTCTGAACAGCCCACCTACATTCCGTGTGCTCAGTGGCAAGACGACAATGACGTGGATTGGACTCAGTTGGAGGCTCTCGCTCAGGGTGATGACGTCGAGGAGGTCTCCGAAGATGATGAGGATGGGTCCAATGATGAGTGATCTTCTTGTGGCATGTAGCATCGCTCTTCTCCCTTTTTGGTGTCTCGATGCCAAAGGGGAGAAGTAGTTCTATTTAGGATTTGCTTCGGGTTGGGGTTGTTAGTCGTGGCCTTATTTGCTTTTCAATTTCGTGAACTTTATATCTCTGGAGACTTTGGTTGAACTACTATCTTATTGTAATAGGCTAGGTGAACTTCGTACTCTTCCTAGTGTGTGCAATTGTTTCTTGTTGTCTGGTTTCTACCTCGCACATGTCTAGGGGGAGCACTCGTATATGTTCTATATTGCAAATTCTTGTATTGTCATCAAACACCAAAAAGGGGGAGATTGAAAGGACATGTTCCTAGCTTCCAGTTTTTGGGTGTTTGATTACAACACAAGGCAATTAATCTTGTGCTAAGCATTGTAGGGATTCTCCATGTATTGCACAAGACTGATGGTGAAGAGAAGTTGGGAAAGGGGACTACTGTAGAAAGGCTCAAAATTACCCAGAGGAGTGTCTTTTAGAGGGCCGGAAATTCTGCCAGTAGGGCCAGAATTTCCGCCCCTGGACAAAATTTCCGGGGGCCGAAAATTCCATGAATTTCTGGCCCTTCGAAATTTGGCTAAGTCCTTTACAAAACGTTGTGGTGCAACGCTCTGTAAAGGAGCCGGAAATTCTGATTTGGCAGAATTTCCGAGGGCCAGAAATTCCATAATTTCCAGCCCTCGAAAATTTGGCTCAGTCCTTTACTAAAGGCTGTGGTGCAGCTTGCAGGAAGGGGCCAGAAATTCTGAGTAACCAGAATTTTTGGGGGCCGGAAATTCCAAAATTTCCGGCCCTGCAAATCTTCGCTAAGTCCTTTATTTCAAGTTGTGGTGCAACTCTCAGTACAGGGCCAGAATTTTCAGAATGAAAATTTCCGGGGGGGGGGGGGGGGCAGAATTTCCGCCCCCCAGACCAAAATTTCCGCCTTAAGTGAACCCCGGAATTTCCGCCCCCTGGCCGGAATTTTTGGGGTAAGTCGCCTCCAACGGACAGATTTTGTGCTGGCCTATAAATAGTCGTCCCCTACCTCAGATCTATGCTACCTCGTCCACACTCTCTCTCCTCCATTAATGCAGAGCTTCAACTCCCTAGCCAACCAAATCCCTCAAGATTTGGTAGATTGGAAGAGGAGCCCTAGATGTACAATCCTACCAAAGTGATTTGTGTTTGCTTCACTCCTCCTCCGTGGAACTTGCCTTAGGCAAGAGAGGTCACCTCAAAGCTTACTCCGTGTAAAAGCTTTATGGTTTTCTTGTTGGGAGCCTCCAATTGAGTTGTGGAGTTGTGCCCCAACCTCCGTATAAGGGTTTCGGTCGGTGCCCCCAATACCACCGCTTAGTGGAAACGAGCTAGCCTCCGTGGCTTGCTCACCGGAGAACAAGGTGAGCCTTTGTGGTGTTGGTGGACTCCGTGTCGCCACACCTCTCCAACGTAGACGTACTTCCCCTTAAAAAGAAGGAACTACAGGAATACATCCTTGTGTCTCTGGTCTCCTCTTTTCGGTTACTTCTTACCCTTACTTGCATCTTGTTTGTATCTTGCTTACTTGCTTACTCGCCTACTTGCTTGCTTGTCACTATTAGGAAATTCACCTAGTCGCACATCTAGTGAATTTACTTTGTGTCAAGCCTTAAAATTGAAAAAGATAAAAAAATTGTGTAGCTCCTATTCACCCCCCCTCTAGTCGCCCTTAAGATACTTTCAGCTTGGGGGCTCAACATCGCGCACTTGTCGTCTTTGACTACGTCTGCATCGACTTTGACCGCGCCGACCACACCACCCTCGATAAAAGCTAAGTTTTACTCTACCAATAGTCGATTATTATTTACTTTTACCGCACCCGATACTCTGGGGCTGTGCTATCCATGTCAAATTTACAGGTCATCGACTAAGCGCCTCGGCCATGTCAAGTATAATCCTCCGCCGTGTTGACTCTGGTCCGCCGCGTCGAATACAAGCCTCCGCCGTGTCAACTCCGGTTCATCGTGTTGAGTACATTTTCGACTATCGCGTACTCGCTCAAACGCGACTCACCACACTTGGGGGCTTCGCCTTAAAATATGCATTTACTACACTCGGAGCTTTGGAAAAGGTCTATGGCAGTCGACAGCAAACAACTAAAATCTTGAGGGCAAGCCCAAGTGCAAGCACTTCGACGCACCCTCGGGGGCTACTGGGTGAGATAATATCAGTCAATCGACAACATCGTTCGCATATTATATTCGAGTGCGGACTCTCTTGTCCCTCGAATCGCTCTTTCGGGCCTTCAGCGCCTTGGTATTATTCGAGTGCGGGCTCTTCTTGTCTCTCGAATCGCTCTTCGGGCCTTCAGCGCCTTGGTATTATTCGAGTGCGGGCTCTTTTTGTCCCTCGAATCGCTCTTTCGGGCCTTCAGCGCCTTGGTATTATTTGAGTGCGGGCTCTTATCCCTCGAATCGCTCTTTCGGGCCTTCAACGCCTTCATATTCTTCGAGTGCGGGCTATCTTATCCCTCAAAGCGCACTGTTCATATTTTTTGAGTGCGGGCTATCTTGTCCCTCGAAGCACACTGCTCATACTCTTCGAGTGGGGCTATTTTGTCCCTCGAAGCGTACTGCTTATATTATTCGAGTGCGGACGCTCTGTCCCTCGAATTGCTTCATCAAGCCTTCAGCGCCTCGAATTGCTTCATCAAGCCTTCAACGCCTTCATATTATTCGAGTGCGGACGCTCTGTCCCTCGAATCGCTTCATCAGGCCTTCAGTGCCTTCATATTATTCGAGTGCGGACGCTCTCTCCCTCGAATCGCTTCATCAGGCCTTCAGGGCCTCCATATTATTCGAGTGCGAACGCTTTGTCCCTCGAATCGCTTCATCAGGCCTTCAGCACCTCCGTATTATTCGAGTATGGGCTGCTTAGTCCTTCGAATCTCTATTTCGGGCTGTCAATGCTTTCATCTCATCTTTCCCGAAACATGGTAGCAATAAACTGGTTCGGATGCCGTATGTCAAATGCGAAGGTAAGTCCACAGTTAGCAACACTAGATGGCCCGATATTCATATCAAGCGCGCTCTGCCGAGAAATTTTCCATGCTTACGGCATGAAGAAATGCACCGATGGACGCATCGAGTGTCTCGCAATTACTGGGCTTCGACTCGATAAGTCCAACGCGGCATGAGTCGAAGTAGCGCCAGTCCACACGGGTTCGAGTCCGGGGACTCGAACTTGAGTAAGCTAACATTGTTTTTGTTGCTGTGCATTTAACTGGACCCGACGAGTGTTCCAGGCATGTTATGCCAATCCCCATGATCATCACCCGACGCACTTCCGGGTTTCGCTATTTCTGCTCATTTTATTTACCCGACGTTGGCAACACGCTCGGGGGCTCCGCCTCGCATTGGCATTCATTTACCCAATATTGGCAACACGCTCGAGGGCGGCGTCTCACAACCCGATGCTAGCAACATGCTCGGGGGCTACGCTTACATGCTAACCTTAGCATTCGCTCCTTTAGCACCCGACGTTGACAATACGCTCGGGGGCTGCGCCTTGCATACTGCTAACCTCAGCAGTCCTCTACACTGCTCACTTGAAGCCGCATATCATCGACCACATCGACTCCGTCCGCAGCATCGACACCTTCCAGCCCGACGCTGATGACTTTACGCCGCATTGACTTCGGTTTGCGGTGTTCTACTCATGTCATCCACATGTCAGTGATACCAAGCTCTTCGCCTACAACGACCAAACGCTCGAGGGCTCGACGACGACATCGCCCATAATAATCCGTGAAACAACGAGCGTTCGACTCCCTCATCACAGAGATTTAGCCATCATGCAACTGCGCCGCCGCAATGACTTTGCCACCGTGTCAACTTCATTTGGTGCTCTGACACACGACAGGCAAGACTATGACTTCAAGGCAAGATTTGAGTCTCTACCCGATTCTACGACTCGACTAGACACTCGAGGGCCATTGACGAGGGAATGACCCCTCAGGTCCTCATGTTTAGCATACCTGGCTCCTGCCAAGGAAGAAGCCCGATCGAAGGATACATGAAGCCCGTAAGGCCCAGCACGCCGACTTGGAGTAGAAGGCAAAAACTCTTTGTAAACCCTAACTGGCTGCATATATAAAGCCACCAGGGGCACCCCTAGAGAGATCTCATACTATTAGACAAACAACCATCCGCCTACGACGGCTCCCTGTAAACACAATTATGATCATATACTAGATTGCTAGCAGGATGTAGCGATCCTCCACCGAGGAGACGTGAACCTGGGTAAACTTCATGTGCCCCTCGTCGTTTATCGACCGCCGTCGAGTTCGCCGGATCCCACAACCGCTACATGATTCGAAAGCCCTCAAGCATGGGCATTGCCGGGGTAGAACCTCGTCAATAATAATAAGCATAACATGTATCAAGACTATGAATAGTGTTAAATATTGTGGGCAACACATCCATATAATCTAATAGTTTTAGTGAGCTACATCTGCTAGTAGACTATCTAGTCCTACTACTATCCCGCAGCAGCCCTGTCTAAGATAAGATAGCAGTAAAAGATCAAAGCATTAAGATTTGTGACATTATCGTGATCCCAAGTGGATCTCAGATCCTCTAATCTACTACCCCTTCTGTCACTGGGATTTGATCTAGAGGGTGAAGCACCACTAATACCTCCGCATTACCTTGTTCAATCCTCGGATCTTGGGTACCTATCAAGTCTTTGGATCGGGGCAACGAGATGATAAATAATTGAAATAACACATTCATACTCAACACAATATCCCCATATAGATTAGATCATGCACATAATTGTTGCGAGGCTTCACCGAGCCCGCATCCCATGAGGACTACACACTCATAATGAGATCAAAGATATAAAATATTGTATAGATGGATTCAATAATAGTATCAAATATTCTTACAATATTGCCAGTCGCGGAGATCGAGATTACAAGTAGATGGCTATGTCTATTAGGTAGAGAAATGGATAGCGATGGCGGCAGCTGGACTCCTTCTCCTTGGCGTGTTGTGGTGATCTCTGTATCTACTCTGCCGCTCCATATCTTTGTTTGCGGCGCCTGGAGGTTGATTTATATAGAAGCTCCTTCACAAAAGTCGCTAGGTTTGATGTGGCGAAGGCGGCGTACACCGATACGGGCGCCGATATGGGCGGGTCCTGCCCGTATGGCTGCCTGTTGAACTCTCTGGAGGTCAGCTACGCGAGCCCTTTGACTTGGGATTTTTTGAAAGTCATAATTCTTGATTAATTCACCCAGATTTTGTCATAAAAAGGTGTATTCCTGAAAGCAAATATTTAAAGAGAAGATTTCCACACTTGGTGGTAATTAGGCAATGGCAAAGGACAGAGAGATATTTTATCATTTTCATGACAAATATGAGATTTAAACATGAGGTATAGATGACTGATTATGCAGCTATCAGTCTCGTTGCCTACCGATAGTTTTGCTAGTGAGCTGATGACATACATCGAGCTTTGCTCTTTTCACCACTTTGGTCAGCATATCAGCCATATTATCATCTGCGTCTTTATTTGCATTTGTTTAGAATTCAGCATATCTTGAATCCAATGATAGGGTATCTCAATATGCTTCGTAATTGGATTCTTACTTAGGTGGGTGACACTTTGGTTATCAGAAAACAATACATATCTCTCTTTCTCGAAACTAAGATTTCAAGTCAACCTTTTTAGCCAAAATAAATATTTTCTCACCTCTGTTATCGTGATAAACTTAAATTCAATTGTATTAAAAAACCACACAGTTCTTCAACCTGATTTGTCATGCCACTGCCCCTCCCCCTGAATGGGTAACCAAATAAGAGAAAGTTCTGCCATCAACATATCCAGCCAAGTCTAAATGTGAATATGCAATCAACTAGCGCTCACTAGAATCAAAGCAAAGCTTCATATTAGTGATGCCCCAAAGATACCTAAAAATCCACTTCACGGTTTTCCAATGTGGTCTTCATGAATTAAACATAAACCTGTTCATAATACTAAACGCTTGAACAATGTCAGGCCCTTTGCAAATGATAGTATACATCAAACTCCCAACCACTGAGGCATAAGTAACATTATGCATTATCTTTTTCCGTCTTTCCACTATAGGGACTTTGATTTTTTTCTCAACTTGAAATGTGCTGCTAGTGGGTAAGTCACTTTGCTTGCCTTGTCCATCTTGAACTTGAAACTGTTTTCTCAGTTGAGAAAAAAATGGTCGGATGGTTAGGGAGTTGATTTTTTGAACGGTCACCGTTGGGGGGGTTGATTTAATCACCACATTAAAATATTCCATCCATTTTTCTTATGAGACTTTGTAGTCTCTTCAAGAATTTAGATTCAAATGAACTAGGGTACAATGGGATTGCGAGAGAGGGATGATGATCACTAAAACACACACAAATACGGAACTCTAAGAAGACTTTGAGTGAGTAACCGGATGCGGAGTATGCAACAAAGACTCTTTGCCGAGACGATGCAATAATGCAATTGAAGGACAAAACATAGTGTAGATTGCGCCAAGGCACACATATCTCACCGCCACAAGAAAAACCGCCCTAGGTATGAAATGGACAAAAACCAAAAGGTGTGTACATTCCCCAATAAGCACCACCACCATAGATGAAATAATGCACTTGTCAGCCAAGACCAAACCCTAACATAGCGATGATACATGTGCAGTCGAAGGGAAATGCTCAACCTAGTCCACATCGCTCCACCTATTGTGGATATACCAACTCGGGTATTACTAGTGATGTAATCTCATATCGGCAAGCCCGGGTGGCCCGCAAATGTCGGTTAGGCCTATGATCTAACCGGGCTGCCTAGTTGCTAATAGACAAGACGGAGGTCCATCTAAGAGTAGGATCTTGTTGGTATCATAAGACCTGAACCTGGGTAACTCTATCTCCTCGTCCTGGTGGCCCCCACCTAACACAGTAGACCCCACTCTCTCTTGCCCCTCCTTTAGGTCCCCTTAGGGAGTACTCGTTGACAGAACCACGACACCACTAGCCAGCCGAGGCAGAATCGAAGGGTGACATGCAACTTAGACAGAGTCGAAGGGCTACCATGGTAATACCCTAACCAAAAGATTCAGTGTCTCACCAATGTAGACAAAAGGCCGCTCAGCGTCAAGACCTCGACACCACAACAATATGTCACCAACAAAGTCGAAGGGCATCATGGAGCCAAGTCCAAAACCCAGGTAGAATCAAGAAGCACACACACACTCTGCAGAGTGATGAGTCACAAGTGCCGGCAAAAGGAAGAACATAGCCGGGGCCATACCGTTCACCGGTGACACCGAAGAGCTATATTAGTCGAGAGTCCACTAGGAAACCACAGTAGGTCCATGTAAATCCACAACAGGGCAACAAGATATCAAACCTTAGGCGTTTGACTATGTGTTTTATTAATATGGATTATTCTTGTAGTGAGAGATGACGTTCCAAGTGAGACATTTCTGGAAACTGCATAATTTTTTTAAAGGTTCGCTACTCCAGCTTTCACTACATGTTGGGTTCCTGTGGTGATGTGTGTTTTTGTCTGCATATTTCCATGTTGTACACTGTTTTCTCAAATAATAGCTTTCACAAATGTGTGTGAGTGGTGATGTATGTGTTTTTTGTGCGCTATTCTATTTTGTACATTGGTTTCTATAATCTAATAAAAAATAAGTAGCAAACGGCGGCATGTGTGCCATTGTTCACATTGACATGTTTGCCAAAGAAAAGAGTCATACATGTCCGTTGTCTGCCGAAAGTGCGTTCATTTTGGTGGAGAGTAATCAAAGGCTACATCCCGGCTAGGAAGGTTCTCCAATCACGTCATATGGATCAGATTGCGCACTGTGAAGCATGTGGGGCACATGAGGAGACTATCTATCATGCATTATTCGAATGTACATGGACAAAGATATTCTAGAATGAACTCAGAATTACATCAAATGTCAAGATATCGAATTTGCATCCCAGATCTTGGGCAATGAACTTGATAGACAACAAATTGCTCTGGAATCGCAGATTAGCATGATTTTGTGCGGGTGTTGGGCAGCTTGTCAGGAAAGAAATGCCCAGAAGCATGGGGAAGGGAAGGTGGTCGTAATGTTACCGATACGGTACGATGGGTGTTGCAGACCACCATGGATCTTGCCCAGTCAGGTCGAGAGAAGCCAAAAAGCCAAAGAAGAAGGTGCGTTGGCAACCACATGATGAATGCGTGTTAATAAGTGCTAGTTTCCATAATCATTCTATGTCAGGAAGTGTGGGCTTGGTGGTACGTGATCATCTTGGGACAATGTTCCGAAGTCAGGCCTTATGGTTTGAACATGCTGCAAGTGCCCCGTCAATGGAGGCAGTAGCGATCCTTGAAGGAGCAAGGTTGGCACAGGAGAGGGGTTACTTACGCGTTATCATTGAGAGCGACTCTCTATTGGCTGTCAACTTTTGTAACTCCAACGACGACAATAGGTCAGAATTAAGAGCAATTTGTCAAGAGGTTAGAGAGATTAGGAGGGCTTTTTTTAGCTTTAGCATTTCGGTCATTGGACGTGATGCAAACAATGCTGCCCATTTTTATGCTAAGCAAGCTAGTAGTGATAGGAGGAGGTGCCTGTGGATCGACTATAACCCAGGTTTTCTCGTTGACACTCTCGCGAGTGATTGTAATCCTGTCAGGTAATATATAAATCCTTTGATTTACAAAAAAAACCTGATACGATGTGTATTGAAGATCCCATCAGTAAATTTTGATTTCCGCCTAAAGAATTCTAAGTCTAAATATGGACTCAGTTTTCTTCTATATATGGTACGTATCAATTATGTAGATTTGAGGAGGGTTTGGAATTACTAGTCAAAATAACTAAATTAATGTGGAATGTTTAATTAGGATATAAATTTTGATTTTGTGTCGCATATAATTGGCTAATTTGAGGAACATTTTGACAAGACGTTAAAGAGGAAAAATATAAATGCAATTAAATGAAGTTTAATTTTTATGATTTGGCTGGCCGGCCGCCTAGCTATACATACACTGCCAGGCTCTCCGGGTCCATGCACTACTATTCCTGATATCACGATTAGGTTACTTTTCCTGATTGAAGAAACAACTATGGCCATGCAACATCTCCTCCTCCTTGTTCTCGTGGCTTACATTCTCTATGCTGCTTCCTCCACCACAGCCAACACAACGGTAGACGCTGCGAGCGCAACGGCATATGACATTCTAGAGCAAAACAAGTTCCCACGTGGCCTCCTGCCGCTGGGTGTGAAGTCGTATGTGCTCAGCGGGAGCTTTCTAGAGGTGACCCTCCCGGGTGAGTGCAACTTCTTCGTTACGCTCGGCGGCGACCAATATCATTTCAAATATGGAAACACCTTCGCCGGGAATATCAAACCTGGATCCATAACCCAGCTGCATGCCGGAGTGAGGGTGTTTGTGAAGTCGGAGTGGCTTGGGTTCGCCGGGGTTGAGAGCTTTGGTGACCAGCTCACCTTCGACCTCCGGGGCAACCCGCTATCGTTCCCTGTCAGCAGCTTCTCGCAGAGCCCAAAATGCAACTAAGGGACAGATCCATCTGTAGAAGCACGGTCCTTAATTTGATTCAAAATTCTTGTGTCATGCATATTATACATGCTTGTCATATAATGTACCAACCTATGGGTTGTCGTGGATCCGTTGCTTATGTAGAATGAATAATAATTTTGTTCGATGCTTGTGGAGTTAACTTGCCTCATTTGATATTTACTACATTTGGGGCGTGTGCCTCCTAACTATGTTTCCTTGGAAAATTAATATTAACACTAAAATACCAGAAATACACGGCAATAATAATCATTTTACATGAGTCTTTTGGAAAACCTGCACAGTGGTCCTCGCAAATGTGAGGCATGATCTTTATTTTTCTTTGAGGGATGAACTTTGTCTTTACTGTGTCAAAATTAACTTGGAAATAAATTTATTGATTTTTGAATATTCATATTATTTAATGGAAACAAATACATTCATAGCCATTATTCCTACTAAATAAATATCGGGTATTAAAAATTAATTGACCTTTTTAAGTAAGGTAGATTGACCAGATGTGTAATTTTACATGGTATTAAATTCCAATGCACAATAAAAGTTCATAGTGTGAGTTAATTGGTATTTGATGTGTTGTTAGATCGGCGTGCAAGGCTAACAATAATTATATTGTACAAATGATTTTTTTTTGAAATGGAGGATGACCTCCAGCCCCTACATCGAAAAGATGCATACGATCTTCTTCATTAATTTATTCAACAAAGTATTGTCCAAATAATGTTTACACAACATGAGCAATGACCGTATGATGCTTAGACCATTTGGATGTAATAGATGTATATTGACCAGATGTGTCATTTTTACATGGTATGAAATTGCAATGCAAATTAAATTTCATGTGATGTTAGATCGGTGCGGAAGGTTAACATTCAGATTGTCCAAATGAATTTTAGACAACTTGAGGATTGGCAGTATGATGCTTAGAGCATTCTGATGGAATAGGAAATAATATTGCTAAATAGACTAATGACTAATTTATCCTCGTTAATATGTAGGCCAACTAGACAATAATATTTTACTTTGATTTTTTCTTTTTACATCTTGTTTCTTTCATTTGATCAGAAATTACATGAGATTGTAACATAGTTATAAAATAATGATGTCTTAGACATGCACGGCCTGCAATATAGGCTTTCAGCTATATTTGGAGCAATAATGATACTCATGGAGCAGTGAGAATGTGAGATTGCCATCTATGCTCATTTTGCGTCAACAACAGTTAATACACAAAATATGATTTTGATATTTACGATTTGAACTACAACAGATTTTCAGATATATAGGATTATTATGAAGGAAAAAAGAAAACACTCATGCAGCGATGCAGGAAATCCATTATCGATTCATGCCACGATGTGCTGCGCTTGACATTTGTTGCAACGAAATCGGAATTTTCAGGTTTATCAATTGTAGTTTTTGTGAAGAGACTCAAACCGGACGCTGGAGTTACCACTTGCAGGGGTAACTGTAGATCTAAAAATTACTCCATAAACTCAACTCCTAGCATCCCAACTTGATTTTCACCTGGGTTGAAAACAAATTATTTTATACGCGTGGGCATTTTTGTAGTACTACTAAAAACGAAGACCGGTAGAGATTTCACAATCATTTCAGTAGGCTTAGTTGCCTACTCCTACAAATTTAGGAGACTGGTATTTCAGAAATTTCAAACAAATGGTAGTCGACAAGAACGTTATTCTGTACTCTAATGGAGGTTGCATTTTTTTCCGATAAAGAGCGCTTTATTACTTAAAAGTTAAGCATACGCCAGGCCTCTACATAACAAGGATGCACACAGCCAAAATCCAGATTCGACAACATAAAAGGCGAAAATACATATCATGATGAGCAACTATAATCTCGCCTAGACTGATGGACCAATACGAAGACTATGCTGCCAGCCATATTGGTAAAAAGTATCCCTCGCCGCAGCCTCCAAACATTCACAAACCTCCGTATAAAGGTCTCGATCCTCCACTCTCTGAAGAGCCTGTAGATGGCCTGCAAAATAGAAGAGTTTTTGTCGTTAAATACTTCATCATTTCTACATAGCCATAGCGACCAAATAAAGACAATAGCTCCCACCCTAATATGCTTTTTGAACCTATGATCGATTCCGTTCAGCAAATTCCCAAAAATATTGGTAATACTGCGTGGCGGAAATAAGGTTGAAACTACTTGGATGATGGACCATATAGATCTGGCGAAACGACAATGGAAGAATAAGTGTTTAATTGATTCATCTTGATGATAAAAAACACATTTCCTACTTCCATGACAATTTCGTTTTGCAAGGTTATCTTTAGTTAGAATAACTCCTTTACGTAGGTACCATCCAAATATCTTAATTCGTAATGGAATCTTCAGTTTCCAAAATTTGTTATTATTAATTTTGTCGATTGGCAATTCCGGATGAATAAGCGCATTGTACATGGATGCTACTGAAAATTTACCATTTTCATGCAGATTCCAACGAAATTCGTCATGACCAGTGTGTAAATGGATCTTTGCCAAACACAAGAGTAAGGCATTCCAAGATACAAGTCTTTGGCCAGATAAATCCCTTCTGAACGCCATGTTTAGAGGAGAAGTCTCCAAAACTTTAGCGATGGTATCGCCTTTGTGACGCACAATATTATACAGCGCTGGATATTGTTGACGAAGGGTGGTAGCACCAAGCCACCTATCTTATCTCTGATCCATCTTTAATTGAAAAGGAACCTAGGCAGAAGAAAGACTTCTTTGTTGCCATCAGCCTGGCCCAAAAATGTGAATCCCCTGGTTTTCATATAACCTGGGATAATGCTTTTGTACCGATATATTTCCTTTTTAGAATGGTTTGCCAAGTCCCGTCCTCAGTAAGTAACTTGAACAGCCACTTACCCAATAGGGCCATATTTTTGACCAAGAGGTCATGAATACCGAGCCCACCCTGTTTTTTAGGACAGCAAAGCACACTCCATTTTGCCAAACGATATTTCTTTTTCTCGCTATCCCCTTGCCAAAAGAATCTAGATCGATAATAATCCAGTTTGTGTAAGACTCCTTTAGGCAAAAGAAAGAAAGAGATCATATGCAGTACCATATTCGATAACACTGAATTAATGAGTACTAATCTCCCTCCCAGGGACAGGAATTTTCCTTTCCAGCTACTAAGGCGTTTTTGCAACCTTTTCTCGACGAGTTTCCATTCGGCAATTTTGAGTCTCGGATTAATCGGAATTCCCAAGTACCTCATAGGAAACTGGCCTTGCCCACAACCGAAAAAATCAGCATAGGCATGGACCTCGTCTTGGGCCTCTCCAAAACAAAACAACTCACTTTTATGGAAGTTTATTTTGAGACCAGATAATTGTTCTGTGCCTTATCCAGATCATGTTTCATAAAAAGAATCGTATCATCGGCATATTGAAGGATAGATAATCCCCCATCCACTACATGTGGGATTACTCCTTCAATGAGACCATCAAACTTCGCTCGTTCGATCATAGTTATGAGCATATTAGCCACTATATTAAATAGCATTGGTGATAAAGGATCACCTTGCCGAAGGCCTTTCAGTGTCTGGAAATATCGACCAACATCGTCATTGACTTTGATGGCCACACTACCTCCCGACACAAAAGAATGAATCAACGCGCGCCACTCATCAGAAAAACCTTTCATTCTGAGCGTTTGTTGCAGGGAAGACCATTTTACTTTATCATAAGCTTTAAAATTACCCCATTTAACTTTTTAGAATGTAGCTCATGGACTGCTTCATGCAAGGTTACGACTCCATCTAAGATATTTCTACCTTGCATGAATGCCGTCTAGGATGGTCGAACTACATGATCCGCTACTATGTTAAGTCTAATGGTGGCCACTTTCGTGACTATTTTGAAACTAACATTTAGAAGGCAGATGGGTCTATACTGTTGGATCCTTTCTGCTTCATTAACCTTAGGTAGCAAAATTATCTCACCAAAATTTAGACGAAACAATTCCAGTTGTCCAACATGAAGACAACTAAACAAATCTAGAAGATCCATTTTGATAGTATCCCAAAATGTTTGGTAAAACTCAGCTGGGAAGCCATCTGGACCCGGTGCTTTGTTGTGTTCCATTTGAAAATAGCCTTTCTTACTTCCTCTTTCGAGTACATAGCTGTAAGAAGATTATTTTCCTCTACGGAAACTTGGGGAATGTCATCCGTTCGGGACTCATCCATGGAGAAGTTTTCTTCCTCTGGCGCTCCGAACAGGTTTTTGTAATAATTAGTGATGTAAGCTTTGAGATTGTTCTGCCCCTCAATCGTACCTTCATCTTGAACGAGAGTATGAATATGTTTCTTTCTATGTCGGTCATTAGCCACACTATGAAAGTATCTAGTATTCGAGTCTCCTTCAAGAATAAATTGGCTCTTAGAGCGTTGGTACCATTTGAGCTCCTCCTCACGGAGTAGGCTAGCTATCTTTGCATTTGATTAATTTTTTAACTCAATCTCTTGCGTGGATAGAGGACTAATCTCAGCCAAGGCTTCCAACTCATCAATGATAGAAGAAAGCCTCAGTTTTTCTTTCTTAAGAACACCCGTCACATGCCTTGCCCAACTACTCAGGTGACTACGTAAATTACGTAGTTTCATATTCAACCTTTGTATTGGAGAAGCAGCAGTAATAGGTCTTTCCCATACACTCTTAACCATATCGTGGAAACTATCCCGTTGTAACCAACCAAGTTCAAACTTGAACTGATGGTTACTAGGCGGCCTAGGTATTCTAGTGGTCATAAGAATGGGAGCATGATCGAATAACCCCTCAATTCGCTCGAGAGCACGTATGGATACCATAGGAAATTTAGATTCCCAATCAGCATCCATAAGTACACTATCAAGCTTCTGATAAGTGGGGTCCGGAAGGCTATTGGCCCAGGTGAATTGTCTTCCGATCATCGAGACCTCTCGCAAATTCAAACTGTCTATGACAGCATTGAACAGGAAAGGCCAATGATCATCAAACCGGCCTTTGCTTTTCTCATGACGAAACCTAAGCACATTAAAATCCCCTCTCCCAATTAAAATTGGGTATGGATTATCCTTTGCCAAGTTGACCATCTCTCAAAAAAAGTCAGCCTTAAATTCATCTTGTGCAGCCCCATAAACTGCGACAAGACTCCACGTGAAGTTATCAACCCTATTGCGGATATGGAGTTAAATCGAGGTTGCATATCCGTTGCCATGTGAACATAAGACCAGTAGAAGATGGAAACAACGGAATGTCGCAATCCGCCTTCCTATCGAAACAGAGGCAATAGCAAAGGTGTATGTGAAGGACAGACACTCGCCGGACCAGAGGAATGACTAGGGCCTGCCAGCTGGCCACCGCGTCGGATATTTTTGCCCCCGCAGATAAGGAACACCAAGAAGAACGCACGGCGGTTAAGTAGCCACAGGCATTCCTACCCCCCACAACCGCCGGGTTAACATGACCGCCTCTGCAAGATGCGTGGTCTTCGCATACTACTACTGTCTGCTGCTTCTTACCATGGCGTCTGCAGGAGACGTGTTCGACCATGGACGCCACGGCACCTGCCTTTCCAAGGTCGAGGAGGCCAAGACCACGAGGTGCTCTCCAGCTCGTGTAGTCGGCCCGCCATCTCCGCCGAAGCCGCTTCTGATAGCCGCGCCGTCCGACGCAGGGCAGTACCCGGTGGTGGTGTTCTTGCACGGCTACCTCGCCAATAACTACTTCTACTCCCAGCTCCTCCAGCATGTGGCCTCCCATGGCTTCATCGTCATCGGTCCTCAGGTAAACTAACCTGGTCATCATGCTAGCTAATTTCAGCGTGGCAATGAACTTCTTCTCAAGACACGCGCGGGTACAATTGCAGCTCTACACGTTATCCGGGCCCGACACCACCGGAGAGATAAACTCAGTGGCCGCCGTCATCGACTGGCTCGCCGACGGCCTGTCCTCCTCGCTCCCACCCAACGTTCAGCCGAACCTAACTTCGGTCAGTTTCCCATACCATCAACCGATTGCTCTGTAATTCATTGCACAATCGTTGAAGACACTCAAATTGTAGCAATTGCATTATCAGGTATCCATCTCCGGGCACAGCCGCGGCGGCAAGGTGGCATTCGCGCTCGCGCTGGGTCACGCCAAGACCTCCCTGCCTCTCGCGGCGCTCATCGCCGTCGACCCCGTGGACGGCACGGGCCTCGGCAAGCAGACGCCCCCGCCCATCCTCACCTACAAAGAAACCCCACTGCGCATCCAAGCGCCGATCATGGTCATCGGCACGGGCCTCGGCGAGGTGCCCCGCAACGTCTTCTGCCCGCCATGCGCGCCCCTGGGCGTGAGCCACGCGGCGTTCTATGACGAGTGCCCGGCGCCGGCGTGCCACCTCGTTGCCAGGGACTACGGGCACACAGACATGATGGACGACGTCACGAGGGGCGCCAAGGGCCTGGCAACGCGCGCCGTTTGCAAGAGCGGCGAGTCCAGGGCGCCCATGAGGCGGTTCGTCGGTGGGGCCATGGTGGCGTTCCTGAAGAAATGGGTGGAGGGGCGGCCAGAGTGGTTGGACGGCATCAGGGAGCGGCCGGAGGTGGCACCCGTGGTGCTGTCTCCTGTTGAGTTCCGCGACGAATAGCTAGGACTAGTTTCCATGGTTTAATGTACGCCGGGGTCTTCTATTTTTCTCCTTTTGGCTGTCTGTATCTGTCTTAACTAGTTTTTGATATTATATTATTGCAGAGGCTAGGTTGTAATAGGTCTTCCTCATATTAATATATATCTCTGGTTAAAAAAAATGTTGTCTTACAGATAAACCGGTAAACATAGGATTTCACATATTTAATATATAATAGTTGAATATACTTGTGTTTTGCCATGGTCATTACATTTTTCGTAATACTTATATACTCCATACTAAGTTGCAGTTTGATATTTGTCCGACTTTTAAGCTCACAACGACACCTATATTCACCAACTTCAAAGCACCGGGCGCCTTCCTTCTTGACCTGCCCGGGGCCGTCAACATGCACCTCCCCGCGCGAGTGTCCCGCGGACGCATCCCTTCCGAATTGCCGACTTACTAGGTTGGTTACAAGATTTTCGTCATGAGACTCTTCGTCATCAGGGAGCGGCCGGAGGTGTCGCCAGTGGTGCTGTCTGGTGTTGAGTTCCGCGATGAATAGCTAGGACTAGGTTCCATGGTTTTATGTATGCTGCTGATCACTACGCCGGCTTTTTCTATTTTTCTCCTTTTGGATGTTTGTATCTATCTTAACTAGTTTTTAACATTATATTATTGCAGAGACTAGGTTATAATTGATCTTCCTGATATTAATATATATCTCTTGTCAAAAAAATATTGTCCTATGGATAAACCGGTAAACATAAGATTTCCCATATTAATATTAACATATACTAGTTGAATATACTCGACTCGTGTCTTTCCACGGTCCTTACATTTTTTCGTAACACTTATATACTCTATATTAAGTTGCAGTTTGATTTTTGTCCGACTTTTAAGCCTCCTTTCGATATTTTAGACGACCACAACTATATTCTCACCAACTTCCAAGCACCGGGCGCCTTCCTTCTTGACCTGCCCGGGGCCGTCAACATGCACCTCCCCACGCGAGTCTCCCGCGGACGCATCCCTTTTGAATTGCCGACTTAGGGAATCTTCAACAGTCCTACGCATTTTAGGTCCAAATCGTGTCTGATTTGATCCGTTTGCGTCGGGTCGCGAATAGAAAATCGGTCATTGTTTGGCCGCTGTCCGTTTGCGTTGGGAGTGCTCCCAGCGGCCTGACGCAAATCAGGCCACTGTCAATGGTGACGGTAGAATTAGCGCCGCCACATCCCGCCGCGCCGGCTTCCCTCCAGCCGTTTCCCGCCTTGCCACCCTCCGATGCCGTTTCCCGCCCGCCGCTTCCCGCGTGCGGGGAGAAGGCCGTTCCCGCGCGCCAGCCTTTCGTTTCCCGCCCACCGCGTATATAGGCGCCGGCGGCGGTGCTTGGCCAGCACACAGCAATGGCAGACCGCCCCGACACCTCGGCTAGGATCATCGAGATGGCGCGCGCCCGGTTCCCTGGCGACGAGCCCGCAGCGCAGGCATTCGTGCGGGATGCGTACGACGCGAAGGAGACCGCGGCGTACGCCGCCGCCTAGGACACCGACGACAAGCAGCAGACCATCCTCGACGCTGCTCGTGGAGCGTCCCAGCTCCGAGGCGAACTCTGCGCCGAGCTGCGGGGCAAGGCGACCATCTTTGCCGCCGTAGGACAGTCCACCATGGCGGTAGCACGGGCGGCACACGCGGAGGTCCTCCATACGACCAACACCGAGGTGCCCGACGAGGTCGACAATGACGAGGATGCGTTGGACCCCGCCAATGAGCAGCAAGCCCTGATGGCCCCGTTCGAGACTGCCCGCTATGACCGAGCTGTGCAACAGTTCATGGCCGCGAAGCGCCAAGCGCACGAGGAGGTGAGGGGCATGTAGCAGTGATGCGTGGTGAATGACCAGCCCGTTGGGAACCCCAAGAGGAAGGTGTGATGAGTATAGCAGCTAGTTTTTCCTCAGTTTAGAAACCAAGGTTTATCGTTCTTGGAGAGGAGAGACAAACGACTGAAGGTGATGCTTGCTAGTTTGCGACAGCTTCGGACAATTTATATATGGCGCCTCGTCCAAGCTTTGCTTGCTAGCTGCAACGCGGAACCTGCACACACACAACCAAGTACTTTGTTCCCAACTTGCGATGAGGTTGTCAATCTCACCGGTTTGCTTGAAACAAAGGTTATGAGTGTATCGAGTGGAAAACAGTAGAGTATGCGAGTAAAGTAAACAATGCGAGTAAAGTAAACAGGTGATAGCAATATGATGGAAATAGGACCGGGGTCCACAGTTCACGAGTGGTGTCTCTCCATAAGATAAATAACACATGCTGGGTAAACAAATTACAGTTGGGCAATTGATAGAATAAAGATAAACGTGATATGTCAAAAAGATCACTATGAGATTTACTCTGGGCATTACAACAAGATACATAGACCGCCATCCAACTGCATCTATGACTAATAATCCACTTGTGGTGAATCAATCCGAGAACTCCACAAGTATTAAGTTGCGAACAACAGATAATTGCATTAAGCAAAGTGTGTAATGTAAATAAAGCATATGCCCTTGAGCATATGAATGTTGTTTTCTCCCTAGTAGCAACATCACATCTACAACCTTAGAGGTTTCTGTCACTCCCCCAGGTTAAATAGAGGCATGAACCCACTATCAAGCATAAATACCCCCTCTTGGAGTCACTAGCAACTACTCGGCCAAGATAGCTACTAACAACGGAGAGCATGCAAGATCATAAACAACATAGAGATAACAAAAGATAATATTCAGTACGACAACTCAATCATAAACACCAATATTCATCGGATCCCAACAAACCAAACATGTAGAATTACATAACGGTGATCTCAATCATGTAGGGCAGCTCATGAGATCTAAACATGAAGCACATGGTGGAGAAGACAACCATCTAGCTACTGCTATGGACCCATAGTCCAAGGTAGACTACTCACTCATCGCTCCGGAGGCAAGCATGGCGATGAAGAAGACCTCCGGTGGCGATTCCCCTCTCCGGCAGGGTGCCGGGAAGAGCTTCTGGACCCTCCCGATCTTCGGGTCGACGGCGGCGGCGGATCGCGATGTGTTCTGGAAAAGTGATCGGGTACTTAGGTTTTTTCCGTCGGGGGGTCTTTATAGGCGAAGGGGCGATGTCAGAGGAGGGCCCAGGCGCCCTCACACCATGGTGGCGCGGCCAGGGCCTAGGCCGCGCCACCCATGTGTGAGCCTGGCCTGTGGCCCCTCTCCTACTCCTCTTCGGATCTCTGGAAGCTTCCGGGTAAAATAAGGCTTCAGAAACTTGTTTCGTCCAATTCCGAGAATATTTCCTGTGTATCACTTCTGAAACACAAAAACAGCAGAAAATAGGGAACTGGCACTGTGGCAACTTGTTAATAGGTTAGTTCCGGAAAATGCATAAAAGTGCCACGAAGTGTAACGAAACAATAGGCAAATGGTGTAAAAACAAGCATGGAGCATCAAAAATTATAGATACGTTGGAGACGTATCAAGCATCCCCAAGCTTAACTCCTGCTCGTCCTCGAGTAGGTAAGTGATAACAAAAGAATAATTTTTGAGGTGACATGCACCTACACAATCTTGATCATATATGTAAGCATTTGTGAGCTGGGATCATAAGAACTTAAAACATGGGCATGAAAGATATAATCTTGACAATAGAACTTAGCAACCATGTTGTAAACATGCAAATGAACACAAACAAAAGATCATGAAAATGAAACAATGAAAGTCAAAAGTGTGTTCAAATCATAAGGAAAAACATACAAATGGTTTTCAGCTTGTCCTTCAAAGAGAGCAAAACATAAATGCATAGGACACCTTCAAGTTTAAGAGGGTGACTAGATACAAATAATTTAAGAACAAGTGAAACCAACAATATGAATCAATCAATGAAAACTTTGGGACAATGCACATTATACTAAGAATGACAACTATGCTCTCTTATGGTGCATAAAGATAGAAGGTGGTGACTCAACATAAAAGTAGAAGAAAGGCCCTTCACAGAGGGAAGCAGTGATTGCAAGTTTTATAACCTTCAAAAATTATGGTACTTACCGGCTTTGAGCTCTCATTGCCCCCATCATAAGCATCTTGAATGGTTAAGGTTAATGCGAGAACAATTATGATGCATATGCTTGACAAATCATAAGTTGAAAACCTCGTGTCCCGTGAATACGAGTACCCAAACCTCATGCTACTTTACTTAGAGTCCCAAGTAAGGCTCTTGTCATTGTAAGTATATGCATATCATTGAGAACCGCCAATGGGGTACCTCCGTGCCCGATGACATGGAACAAGCCCACACCAAAATGACAGGACAAGCAGACAATGAACACCTCGACATCTCTTTTATTTGCCATTTGTTTAGCTTTTTATTGTGAGATGCGTCGTCGTATGTTCACCATGGGTATGCTGCAAATTTCCACCATGAATTATGCATGGCTTAGATTAGCGGCCCGGCGTTTCCCTAACACATATACAAACTCCATGATCCCCACAAGATTCCCAATTCATTTCACACCGCGGGCATCCATAAACAAAAGATCACGATATCAACTCAAATAAGAAGTGCAATGTTGAAAGCTTGCCCATGACAGCGTGGCTGGGCTAGTCTCCAACTTACAACTTGCAAGCATAACAACTCAACATAAGAGACCACAATGTCAAATTTTTAAGAACAGGAAAAAATAAAGTGTGCCTTCCGGTTCGTGAGAGCTTTACTGACCGAATTTCGCATAACACTGGTAAGAGTTTAATTTGAAGAGAAAATAAAAGCAAGTCAAATTTACTTGGAATAGCAAATTGCTAGTAGGCATGTATGGTGGACACTTTGGAAAACTTTGGCTTTTAGGAATTGGATGCACGAGTAGAGCTCATACTCAGTACAAGGCGAGGGCTAGCAAAAGACTGGGAGCGACCAACTAAGAGAGCAATAATGGCCATAATCATGCAAAGTGACAAAGCGACATTAAATGAAGCATAAGATGGCATCAAAAGTAAAAAACTAAATGATCATAGAGGCTGTTGGCGACTTTGTAAGAGTCTAACATGTGTGAGCATGCGCCAAGTCAACCCAAATAAAGCATCAAGGAGAAAACCAAAATAATGCTTCCATACAATAAAAACAACGCATGATTTTTTTCAAAGGCTCATTAAGCAATCTCAGTTATTTAAGACAAGTCATGCTACAGCAAAACCACTAAGCATACTATCAAAAAGACATCAAGCATGACATGAAAAAGCCTAAGCCACAGTCTACACAAGCTCCTTCTTGTACCACTATTTTGCATAAAGCTTTTTTCTCTTTTCCAACACCATTTGAAATTTTTAAAGACACCTCTTTTGATGAAAGCCAATAAAGATCAGAGGCAAAAATACACCTTGATGAGAAGATATGACAAGGTCTGAACGCAAAACAAGGCGAAAACGAAAACCAAAAGCAGTAGCGGAAAAAGAAGAACACTCGATGAACGATAAGAGTGAAAACGGAGAGTTCTTGGCAAATGAAAACGAGTACATCTCCTCCAAAAGAAATTTGTTGGGGTCCAACCTTTTATTGCAGCAAACAAAACAAAACCAACTAAGAAAACTAAAACAACTGATGCTCCAAGAAAAACACATAGTGCATGAAGCAATAAAAATATAGTGTTTTGAAAGGTGACCTGATTTTTGCCGATGAAGAAGGGGTGCCTCGGGGGCATCCCCAAGCTTTGACGCTTGTACTTCTTGGATATTTCTTGGGGTGATGCATGGGCATCCCCAAGCTTGAGCTTTTGTCCATTCTTCAACTCATCTCATCATTCTCCAATCCCTACACTTGAAAACTTACTTCATACAAAACTAAACACAAATCTATTAGCAACATTAGTGCAAGCATAACATATAATCAACCTCTTTTTGCTTCAGGTTTCAACTCAAAACCACCACATATATAGAAAATACTACTGTAGCAACTTCCCTAAAAGTTCCATGATCAAAAGAACTCAAAAGAAAGCGATAAAGTGGCAAACACAAATATTGGCAGAAATCTATCAAAACTGAACAGCTGACAAAGGCCGAATTTTGGAGGGGTTTTCTGTTGCTCAAATCAAAAAGTGTTCAACTAACGAAAGTTTTAATATAACCTGGGGCATATGCACAAGAAATCGCAGGTCCAAAAGATATACAGAGAATTTATATGAATTTTTACGGTGCAGCACCGAAAACAGTTTCAGGACAGCAACATCCCCAAATCTTTACCTCACTCGAATTAAAGGCTTCTCTTGGCACAAAAACAAAATAAACAAGATAAGGAGCGGTCATTACAGTAGTAATGACTTCCAAGACTCAAATAAAAGAAAAAGTACTGAAAATAAAACATTGGGTTATCTCCCAAGAGTGCTTTTCTTTAACGCCTTTGAGCTAGGCGCAGAAAATTGCGAATCAAGTAATATCAAGTGATGAAGCATCAAGCTCGTAATTTGCTCTAAGAATAGAGTCAAAAAGTAATTTCTTTCTTTTTCTAGAGAAGTGTTCCATACCTTTCTTTAGTGGAAATTGATATTTGATAGTGCCTTCCCTCATATCAATGATGGCACCTACAGTTCGAAGAAAGGGTCTTCCCAAAATAATAGGACATGAAGCATGACATTCAACGTCCATAACGAGAAAATCAACGGGAACAAGGTTATTGTTAACCACAATAAGAACATCATTAATCCTTCCCAAAGGTTTCTTCTTAGCAACATCAGCAATAGGAACATCAAAATAACATTTTTCAAGCGGTGGTAAATCAAGCATGTCATAAATCTTTCTAGGCATGATAGAAATACTAGCACCTAGATCACATAAAGCATGGCAATCATAACCATTAACATGCATATCAATGATGGGTTCCCAACCATCTTCTAACTTCTTGGGAACAGAAGCTTTTTGCTTCAACTTTTCATCCCTAATTTTCATGAGAGCATTGGTAATATGCTTAGTAAAAGCAATATTTAAAGAACTAGCATTGGGAGTCAAAGCAAGCTTTTGCAAGAACAAAATAACTTCAGATATATTGCAGCCATCAACATCAAAATCATTAAAAGAAATAGAGCTATCATCTCCTACACTCCGAAAAATTTCAGTACACTTTTGAGAAAAAGTTTTGGCAGTTTTAGGCTTTTTAACACAAGGAGTGGGAGCTTTCTCTACACCAATCAAAGTAAGAGGATTGCTAGCATTAGGAGCAACATCATTAGAGGTAGTAATGGTACATACCTTCATCTCTCTAGCCATCTCATCTTCTCTTTCCCACCTGGCATGCAATTCCGCTAACAATCTAATATTTTCATCAATTCCAACTTGAATAGCATTAGCGGTAGCAAAAACATTGTTCTCTTTCACATCATTAGGCAACACTTTTAATTTCAGAAGTTCAACATCATGAGCAAGGCTATCAACTTTAGAAGCAAGAATATCAATTTTGCCTAACTTTTCCTCAACAGACTTGTTAAAAGCAGTTTGCTTACCGATGAAGTCCTTGAGCATTACCTCAAGCTCGGAGGGCGTGGCCCTAGTGTTGTTGTAGGAATTACCATAACCATTACCATTGGTAGAAGGATACGGCCTATAATTGTTACTAGTAAAATTGTTCCTATAAGCATTGTTGTTAAAATTGTTGTTTCTAATGAAATTCACATCAACATGCTCTTCTTGAGCAACCAAAGAGGCCAAAGGAACATTATTAGGATCAACATGAGTCCTATCATTAGCAAGCATAGCCATAATGGTATCAATCTTATCATTCAAGGAAGAGGTTTCCTCAACAGAATTTACCTTCTTACCTTGTGGAGCTCTCTCGGTGTGCCATTCAGAATAATTTACCATCATGTTGTCGAGTAGCTTTGTTGCGGCGCCCAAAGTAAGGGACATAAAAGTGTCTCCAGCAGCTGAATCAAGTAGGTTCCTCGAAGAAAAATTCAGTCCTGCATAAAAAGTTTGGATAATCATCCAAGTAGTCAGTCCATGAGTGGGGCAATTCTTTATCATAGATTTCATTCTTTCCCAAGCCTGAGCAACATGTTCATTATCAAACTGAGTAAACTTCATAATATTGCTACGCAAGGATATAATCTTAGCAGGAGGATAGTATCTACCAATAAAAGCATCCTTACACTTAGCCCATGAATCAATACTATTCTTAGTCAAAGACAGCAACCAATCTTTAGCTTTTCCTCTCAAAGAAAAAGGAAACAACTTGAGCTTAATAATATCACTATCAACATCCTTATATTTCTGCATCTCACATAGCTCAACAAAGTTGTTGAGATGAGCTACAGCATCTTCAGTACTAGCACCAGAAAATTGCTCTTTCATAACAAGGTTCAACAAAGCAGGCTTAATCTCATAAAAGTTTGCAGCAGTAGCAGGTGGTGCAATAGGAGTGCAGATAAAATCACTATTGTTTGTGCTAGTGAAGTCACACAACTTGGTGTTTTCAGGATTGGCCATTTCAGCAAAACTAAAGTAAACAAGTAAAAACAACTACCAAGGATTCTAATTTTTTTGGGTTTTTGATATAAAACGATGCAGGTAAAATAAATAAAGTAAAGCAAAACAATAACAAAGTAAAGGATGTGCGTGCGAAAACCCCCCTCGCAGAAGTCTTCTACTTCCTCCCCGGCAACGGCGCCAGAAAATTAGCTTGATGCGTGGTGAATGACCAGCCCGTTGGGAACCCCAAGAGGAAGGTGTGATGAGTATAGCAGCTAGTTTTCCCTCAGTTTAGAAACCAAGGTTTATCGTTCTTGGAGAGGAGAGACAAACGACTGAAGGTGATGCTTGCTAGTTTGCGACAGCTTCGGACAATTTATATATGGCGCCTCGTCCAAGCTTTGCTTGCTAGCTGCAACGCGGAACCTGCACACACACAACCAAGTACTTTGTTCCCAACTTGCGATGAGGTTGTCAATCTCACCGGTTTGCTTGAAACAAAGGTTATGAGTGTATCGAGTGGAAAACAGTAGAGTATGCGAGTAAAGTAAACAATGCGAGTAAAGTAAACAGGTGATAGCAATATGATGGAAATAGGACCAGGGTCCACAGTTCACTAGTGGTGTCTCTCCATAAGATAAATAACACATGCTGGGTAAACAAATTACAGTTGGGCAATTGATAGAATAAAGATAAATGTGATATGTCAAGAAGATCACTATGAGATTTACTCTGGGCATTACAACAAGATACATAGACCGCAATCCAACTGCATCTATGACTAATAATCCACTTGTGGCGAATCAATCCGAGAACTCCACAAGTATTAAGTTGCGAACAACAGATAATTGCATTAAGCAAAGTGTGTAATGTAAACAAAGCATATGCCCTTGAGCATATGAATGTTGTTTTCTCCCTAGTAGCAACAGCACATCTACAACCTTAGAGGTTTCTGTCACTCCCCCAGGTTAAATAGAGGCATGAACCCACTATCGAGCATAAATACCCCCTCTTGGAGTCACTAGCAACTACTCGGCCAAGATAGCTACTAACAACGGAGAGCATGCAAGATCATAAACAACATAGAGATAACAAAAGATAATATTCAGTACAGCAACTCAATCATAAACACCAATATTCATCGGATCCCAACAAACCAAACATGTAGAATTACATAATGGTGATCTCAATCATGTAGGGCAGCTCATGAGATCTAAACATGAAGCACATGGTGGAGAACACAACCATCTAGCTACTGCTATGGACCCATAGTCCAAGGTAGACTACTCACTCATCGCTCCGGAGGCAAGCATGGCGATGAAGAAGACCTCCGGTGGCGATTCCCCTCTCCGGCAGGGTGCCGGGAAGAGCTTCTGGACCCTCCCGATCTTCGGGTCGACGGCGGTGGCGGATCGCGATGTGTTCTGGAAAAGTGATCGGGTACTTAGGTTTTTTCCGTCGGGGGGTCTTTATAGGCGAAGGGGCGATGTCAGAGGAGGGCCCAGGCGCCCTCACACCATGGTGGCGCGGCCAGGGCTTGGGCCGCGCCACCCATGTGTGAGCCTGGCCTGTGGCCCCTCTCCTACTCCTCTTCGGATCTCTGGAAGCTTCCGGGTAAAATAAGGCTTCAAAAACTTGTTTCGTCCAATTCCGAGAATATTTCCTGTGTATCACTTCTGAAACACAAAAACAGCAGAAAACAGGGAACTGGCACTGTGGCAACTTGTTAATAGGTTAGTTCCGGAAAATGCATAAAAGTGCCACGAAGTGTAACGAAATAGTAGGCAAATGGTGTAAAAACAAGCATGGAGCATCAAAAATTATAGATACGTTGGAGACGTATCAAGCAGCACAGCCACCAGGTCGCCGGTGAGGACATGTACCTCATGGCCCAGGTGACGATGGGCGCCGAGCGCGTGCGGCACCGGATGGAAGCGCGGGAGGCGACAGCTTTCCACGAAGCAGCCGCAGCAAGGGCGGAGGCGGATGCCCTTGCTGATGCCGCAACGGAGGCTGCCCATGCGCGGGCCGCGCAAGCACAGGCGGAGGCGAAGGAGGTGGCACGACGGGCACACTGGGCGAACGCCCTGGCGAAGGAGCTCCACAGCCAGAGGACGATGCAGTGGGCGGAGGCCAAGATGCTGGAGCTGACGCCGCGCGAGCGGCGCCGCCTGGCCAACCTGCACCGGCGCGACTTCTGGGGGCCTCCTCCGCGTAGGGGTGGTACTGGTCCTTCCGGCACTGGTGGCGGCGCCGGCACCTCCGGCGGGTAGTAGGACGAGCGACTGTACCTCCGGCGGGCAGTAGGACGAGCAACTGTGAGTAGCCCCCGTAGTGGTAGGGCACGCGACAACGAGTAGATACGGCCGTCGGCGCAATTTTGGGTGTAAAAATGGGCTAACTATGTTTAACTATTAATGGAACTACTTAATCAGAAATTGTATGGATGACAACTGGGGTCGGCGCCGATTAAGGAGGACACGCGCGAACTGCACGGTCAGTCCGCAGCGACGCAAACTGCGTCCAAATTTGGGCCGTGTTTACTTTGCCGTGGATAGCGCGGTCCAAATGCGTCGGGCCGCTGGGAGCACTTTTTCCCTAGCCCGATCAAAATCGGACCGATTTGGACGGCCGTGATCCGTTTGCGTCGAGCCGTTGGAGATGCGATCTGGCATGTACAGAATGAAAACTTCATTCTCGATTCTATGAGAATTTTTATAAAAGCGCTTCATTTGCTTCTCTTCAATGGAAGTTTCATTTTCTCAGAATGTATCCTAATTTTTTGCCTAATTCTTCTTCTGATGATCGATTCAACCTCTGATCACAAAGATAGACCTTGGTTCTATTTCATCTCTTCAACAATTTTAGTAATAAGCATAACGTCCCTATTGTTCCGATGGAGAGAAGAACCTATAATTAGCTTTTCGGAAAATTTCCAAAAAAACAATTTTAACAAAATCTTTCAATTTCTTATTTTATTATGTTCCACTTTATGTATTCCTCTATCCGTAGAGTTGGTTATAAGATTCTCGTTCTGAGACTCTTCTTCATCAACCTATATCAGGTTGGCTTAACGTATGTTATCTGGTTTGTCGGCTCGGATGTATGGCGTTCATGAGGGGCGCGTTGGATTTTCTTGGCATATGTATCTACATGGAGGCTTGCATGCTTGGTGCATGGCCGGGTTTGCCATTTCAGTGTCTACATACTGACCGTTCTTTGTGTTGCGTTGCTATGTGGAGGACAGTTGTCTTTTATGCACTGCGACCGTCTATTATTCATCTGCGCATGCAACGTGTGCTATATAATGCTCCTTTTTTTTTTGCTTCCTCGCCGTTCTTCCCTTGTTTATGGGGCAGCATTCTTCCTGAGTTTATTATTAAGGATGTAGGTGGGACTGTTCGCGAGAGGCCCGCTTATACCCGCATAGTTCCACACATGTTATGTTAGTGTTTTGTGGGAGCCCGCTAAACTTACGCGGATGCCCACTATCCCACATATGTCCACATATGACCGCAAATATGTTGTTGTAATTTTAGCAAATGTCATGACGGACATAGCCGGCGACGTTCTACAACTTTTTCATTCACGCCATATCACAATCTAAACGGAGATATGTGGGATGAGGTGGAAAGTGGAATAGCCCACTTATCCCTTTTAATTTTAATTCTTGCTCGTGGATACCCATTTAATGTATTAT
Organism: Dactylis glomerata; assembly: GCA_007115705.1. Lineage (NCBI taxonomy): Eukaryota > Viridiplantae > Streptophyta > Magnoliopsida > Poales > Poaceae > Dactylis > Dactylis glomerata. The sequence continues at coordinate 2,662,375 of QXEO01001328.1, read as the reverse complement.
GTTGGCTTAGGTAGTGGGCGCCGCGGTAGCCCGCTCCCACTTGCACCCTGATTCATTATTGTCCGGTTCGCTGGTGTGTCTGGGCTGGCCGCTTGCTACTCTTCGCCAAGGGGTGCTGCGTTTGGCCGGTTATGTTCATATGTTTTTGTCTTACGGGCATGGCTGGTCTGAGTCGCTATTTGGTTTTTGCATCACGCGTGGTTCTTTCATGCTTCTGCACATTGTTGTCTCTTCACGAGGTTTGTTTATGTCTAGATGTTGTTTCGATGGTCTTTTGGTTGCTTTCAAGTTATTGATCACTCGCTGTATTCCCAAGGTTCAGATGGTTTCCATGATTTTCATCAAAATTTGTAGGATGTCATTAAGTCAGACCTTCTAGACTTGTTCAACTTCCTTCATGCGGGACAACTAGACTTGTTTCACCTAAATTTTGGTGAGATTTTTTTTTACCTCACATCAATGACGCATAAAGGATACAAGAAACATGCCGATCTACATTCTTAATGTTAGCTCCAGAGTTTTCATAAACAACACAATCATTAGACCAGATTATGAGGGTGACCATGTTGTTCGCCCTACACACAACATTCATGCAGGGAAAAAATATCCTAGGTTGGGTGGTTATCCTATATGAAACAATCCATGAATTGCATCGGAAAAATTAAATGGGATTATATCTAAAATTAATTTTGAAAAGACATATGACAAGGTCAAATGTTCTTTTCTTCAACAAACTCCTAGATGAAAGGATTCTCGGAAGAGTGGTGTGCTTTGATCCATAATTTTGGCACTAGATGTAGTTGGTCATTAACGTTAATAATGATGTTGGCCATTACTTTCAAATAAAAAAGATTAAGACGAGGTGACACATTGTTGCCTATACTATTTAATATAGTGACTGATATGTTAGCTGTCATGATTGAGCACGCAAAACTCGGTGGCCAAAATGAGGGGTAGTTCAACATCTTGGGGATGGAGGCTATATATCATTCAATATGTGAACAATACAATTTTATTTATGGATGACGATCTTGAAAAATCTAAGGACTTGAAAAATTAATTTTATCAGCACTCAAGAAACTTTTGAGACTCAAAATAGATTTCCATAAGTGAGATTTTTTGTTTTATGGAGACCCAAGACACGACAGCTCAGTATGATGAACTAATTGGTTGAAGGAAATTTTCATCCATTATCAGAGACTGACAAACACCGAATAGAAAGACGTCGAGGATCACTTGCAAAAAAGACTGGCAGTTAGAAAGGAAAACTACTATGTATTGATGAAGATTAGTCCTTATTAATTTGGTACTAAGTCACATGGTATTGTATATGACATCTTTCTTTCACTTACCCAAAGGAGTCTTGCAAAGATTGGATTAATTACGATCAAGATACTTTTCGCAAGGGGATAGTGAAAAGAGGAAATAACAACTGGCTAGATACGATGTGTTTTTCTGATCTAAAGACCAGGTTGGCGAAGTATTCATGAACTTCAGGTTAAAAACATAGCCCTTCTTGGAAAATAACCTTGCAAGCTTCTACCGAAGAGGGGGTTTGGAAAACTCTCCTAAAATATGTATAAGCTCAAAACTCATTGTCAAATATTCATTGGAAACCAGGGCGACTCACATTTTTTTGGGCTGGTCTTATTCTGACAAAGAAACACTTCTCCCGCATTGGATCATTTAATATTAAGGATGGTTGGAAACTGGGTTCTCTATATACAAGTGTTCAGGAAATACCACATCCGGGAACCATATGCAACTCTCTATGACATTGTCCATTAGAAAAGCGATATAATTGCCATAGTTTGGAGGCATGTCCTCCAAATGTGACGCTCATACGAGATTTAATTTGTCCTAGGCTTGCGGCATGGAATTCTCTACTCGGGCGGTTGGCAATGGTTGTTGTCGCAAGTGACTGATGAATTTTGATGAAATATACATGAGAATGGTAAATTGTTTTGATGCTATGTGTAGAGCACATGTTCTTATAGAATTGTCAACCGAGTACCTGGTCTTGAGCTTTCGAATGAAAGTCATAGGCCTTACCTTACCTGGTTGTACCCGGTAATAATATATTTTTTGTGTTGTTTCCATGTCGAAGCCATTGTTTGGATTGCTCGGACAGTCAGACTTCACATCTAGGATGAAAACTGAAGATCTACCCTAAACTGGTTTTATTTGGTAATGACGGCATATGCGCGTCATTTTCTGTTAGAGGATCGATGAAGTGGCCAATCTTTTGAGAAAGACCTTTCCCTCCCCCTATCCTTCCTATCACTCTTTGTCGACACCACAAACTTGTTGGATAGCAAATTCGTGTGAGTGATGACACCAGACCACGATGAGCGTGAGAAAAACGTGGGAGAACCAAGTTCATCTTCAATCTTGGTGGGCACTTTCTCCTACATTAAACACTACCCATCATCAACATACGAAACAAAATCCACACACATCTCGAATGTAGAAAATGGCCACCCGAAGCCAAATATATTTCCATCACACCAAAAACAAATCCCACCCTAAACCTAAAACAAGCATTATTATACTACAACCCCCAATTGAAGCATACATGCAAGATTGATTTCTCAAATTCATGTTGTCGTTCGTGAAGGTTTTGCAACCACCGGAGAAGATGGTGTTGGCACCAGATCGCGGGTGAAGGGTGACGATACTGTGGTTAAGATCGTGCAGACATCGCTGAATATCGTGGAACCAACGATGCAAATCAAGCCGACGACATCCACGCAGATCCTTCTGCCACCGCTTGGGTAAGGCAAGATCAGATACATGAAGGGCGAGCACGTGAAGGAGAGGGGAGGGCAAACGAATGCGGGGTTCCAAAGTAGGGACTTGCCGATGAAGCCTATGCGGCCAATGGTGCAACTAACTTCTTGCAAAGAGAATAAGCGGAATTTGCCATTGAATGTTGCCCGACGAGGAGGAGGCGAGTGATTCATTAGAGGGGCCGAGAGGGAGAAGAGGAGTGAAGAGATTCAATGTAATTAAAGAGAGTTCCCGAAAAGACACGGCCCTCCCGCACGTATGTTGCCAGCCACCCATGTTCTCCACTGCGCCATGGTGAGGTTGTCCACGTGTAAACGTATGAATCAACCATTCTTCGCAGCTCTCCCTTCTAGACCCACCGCAGCCCATTGTTGCGCCTATGTTATCGATCAACCCGCAATCCCGCACCAATGCATTAGAGGCATGGAACATATATGTTGCCAGACGTTTTTATGGATAACTCCCACAGTCACCTCTTGCATCGGGTGCATCACGCGTGAGAACAAAATCCACCGCTCTATCAAACTCCAGTCATTCAATCTAGGCCTAGAATTCGTGCCGAGCGGCTTGGCTTGACTCGTTAAAACTTGTTCGACTAACGAACCAATTTGGTTGGATTTGTTCAACTAACAAAGTCCAAATTTGAAACTCGGCTTACCTCACAAAACTTGTGAATTTTCTTGTTTTGATCGGTAAAACTATCGACTTGTTTGTTTATACAATTTTTTCTTATTATTTATGCATGTATGATGAATTCTTCACAACAATCAATGACAGTATTGACGCCATCAAGTAAAATATCGTCCATAAACTAGAGTAATGAGAAACAATTGTTTGCATAGACAAGAAATGAGTACAAGCGCCGTCCTTTACTGAGTTAAACGAGTACAAACTCGACTCTTTTGACTTTTTTTAGTCGAGTCAGTCGTCATTTTTTCGAGTTTTATTTCAGTCCTAGTTTCATCCGTGTCACTACGGGACCGTACGACCGTGTCACATGGCGCAACCACATCAAAATGTGGGGTGCGAATGTCATGAGCGACTCGATCCTGCAGGACGAACTGTGCCTTCCAGCTTGGGTGCTAGGAGGAGATGGCGGCGATAGAAGCCCACGGCGCCAGTCCGGGGAGGTGGTCTCTCCACGGCAGGACGGCGCTCGTCACCGGCGGTACACGCGGCATCGGGTACGTACCCCGTCCACACGCCCCTCTTTTCCGATTTCGCGTTGGCTTCTGCCGCCGCCGGAGTCTCTGGATAATGTTCGTGCTTCTTGCCGGCGCTTGCGAATTATCGGTGACGTACAGATGCGCGGTGGTGGAGGAGCTGGCGGCGCTGGGGGCGGCCGTGCATACGTGCTCCCGGAACAAAGCCGAGCTTGGCGAGCGCTTGAAGGAGTGGGAGGCCAAGGGATTCCGTGTCACCGGCTCTGTCTGTGATGTCTCTCTGCGCGACCAGCGCGAGCTCCTGCTCCGCGACGTCGCCGACCGCTACGCCGGCAAGCTCGACATCCTCGTAATTCGCTCACCATGTCCTCTCCCCAGTCTCCACAATATTTCTTCATTCTCTATCTTGGATCTGCTTTGAGATACTGCTTGCAAATTGCAATGTTCAGTGGATTCTGAGCTCAGGTGAGAAAAGACACTGCTTACTGTCTCTGTAGCTGTGACTCGTGGAGTGTCGCCTGCTACTATTTAGATTTTGGCTTCAGAAAAACTGCTCTTTGGTTTGACTTCATGAACCACTTAGTGCTTAATGGTCGTGTGAGGTCAGTGATTCAAAGTAAAACTGGAAGAGTATCTGGTCGTCTTCAGGCACTACTTTAGATGTTTGGCAGAACATACTTGTGGTTTGCTCTTTTTTTCAACTAGCACAGTGACCCTCCCAAATGCGAAAGCAACATCTTTTGTAGGTAAGAAATAATTCGGTTGAAACTTATTAAGAGATAATAATTTTGGTATGCTAAATTGCTAATAAAATAAGGTTTAGAAGATTGACACTTGAATGCTTGCATTTTTTGTGAGTAGTTCTAGTATGTTCATAATAGTTTTAGTTATATATTACGATATATTGGTTGTGATACTTGCAGATATATGAAAGTTCTGATAAAAAGATTTATATCAGAGCAGAAGTTGGATAGTTTGTTGTTTTCTCCAACTTTCTACTATATCTCTCTTTTCCAATCTTATTCTGATTGTAGCATACATAGTTTTATAGATCAAGACAACATTATCTAATTTACAGCACATTTGCATGAGAATTTATTGTGTTACAGATCTTTTATCAGATTGACTTAGTAAACTGAGTTTACGGAATATTTATAAATTTGGTTTCTGAAATATTTTATGTACTTTTATGTTTTGTACTCAAAATAAAAATAAGTTTTCTTGCGATGATATTTATATACTCAACATGCCTGTACATATCAGCATAACAACATGCCCAAATTACTTTATTTTCTAGCCATCACGCAAAAGCACCAACTACAGCGAGTACATGCAGTATTTTTTTAAAGGGTGTGTGAATTCCTACATAGGGAGATCGTCTAATTTTTCCATGAGAGTCCTGTAAAATAAAATTAACTCCAACTACAGCGAGTACATGCAGCATTTTTTAAAAGGGTGCGTGTATTCCTACATAGGGGATCGCCTAATTTTTCCATGAGAGTCCTGTAAAATAAAATTAACTTAGCTAGCCAGCCAGCGAGACAAACAACTATTTTTTGTAACAGGCTCGGCTCTTTCCATATAGCATGGAATATTTTCTTCAGCAGCGTGAACTTTCCAAGGATAAAGATATTAGAGTATTTCTAGGGTAGTTTATTTCCTTGCCGTATGCAGTCAGAGAAAAAATAGAGATATCCCAGAAGCTGCTCAATCAAATTCCTCTACACGTCAAGTAAAAAAACATTTACACATGAGAAGGTATTTCTGTTTGTGTTTGACCCAAGCCCCAACAAAACGTACACACCTAACTTGTGTTACGTGTTGGGCCAAACTAATTGGTAACGGTGTGTTATACTTGTTACATAAATTTAACGGCCGTGATTTAAAATCTTAGTCTTAAATAGTAGATCTAACTGTTAATATAATTATGATGATGTGGATTAACGTGGTGGCTCGATTAGACAAACTCCGTATTATGCTTTTAATATATAGTAGAAGTAGATGGTTTCTTCTTCGCCGTGGCGTCCACAATGACAAAAATAACACGGCTCGCAAGATCCATATCCTGACTGTCGTAGATCACTTCAAATATATCTTACTTTCCCACAATCGTTTATGCAGGTGAACAATGTGGGCACAAACCGTACAAAATCAACCACTGAATACTCAGCAGATGAATACTCGTTCATAATGGCCACAAATCTTGAATCTGCGTATCATCTGTGCCAACTCGCACACCCTCTTCTCAAAGCGTCTGGATCGGCCAGCATCATTTTCATATCGTCGGTCTCTGGAGTGGTAGCCATATCTAGTGGCTCTATTTATGGTATGACAAAAGGTAACCGCTGCAACTTATTCCTCAACATGCTGTTATTTCTATGAGGGTCTAGGTGAAGATGATAACATGATAGATCCATCATTGTTGTTTTTCCACCGATGCTATTTAGGTGCCACGAACCAGTTAGCCAAGAACTTGGCATGCGAGTGGGCGAAAGACAACATCCGAACCAACTCTGTTGCTCCATGGTACATCAGGACTTCACTTGTGGAAGAAGTAAGGTCCTACTCGTATGATTGTTCGTCAGACATATCTTGATTATCTTTTAGTTATTTTGGTTGCCTACAATGTTGATACTTAAGAACCAATTGTTCATCGGTATTCTTATTACTGATTTTAGGATGCATTATATTGCAAATAATGAACATGCAGACATAGGTGACCTATATTTTACACCTTTTGATTACAACCTCTTCGCCATGTTTCGTTAATATATGCGCCAAGGAATGAAAACTACATGAAATTTCTTTTGTTATCCTTTGCCTTTTTCCGTGTTGCTCTGCAGGACCTGGCGAAAGAGGGATTCGTGGATAGCATCGCACGTCGAACTCCAATGAGGCGTGTGGGAGAACCCGAAGAAGTATCATCATTGGTTGCGTTTCTCTGTATGCCTGGTTCGTCTTACATCACGGGCCAGACGATCTCCGTTGATGGCGGCATGACCATAAATGGCTTGTACCCAACTCAGGATTAGCAGGATTCGTTAAGCTGCACGAGGTTCAGACTTCGGAATAAAACGTGATATGAGTGTAAGTGTAACCTGTATGTGAAGCTGAACTCACGTTGAGAGGGTTAGGCAGAAAGAAGAAAGAGTTGACCCCTGTGATTTAGATCCAATGGTTGAAAAGCTTGACTGCGGTTTAAGAAAAGAAGTATAGTAACACTTTGATCTGAAGTATCTTTAATGTAACTATGAATTGAATTTTATTTCTCCAATTTTCATGTCAAAACATAAAGAGATAATAAACACAAGTGCCACGAAATTCAGAGAACTTATCTTCTTCATTTCATATACAAGCTGTTTTTTTTGTGGGTATATACAATCTGTTTCTAACTGGAATATTCAAATGTTTGACCGAGTCCTCACCATTGTTGTTTGGTGCCCAAACTGCTTAAGGCTTGATTGGTTAAAAAATCGTAAGAATTTCGGAGTATTCAAATCCTTACGAATTTTTCATCATTTGGTTCACATGAATATAATCCCTGTGGATTTTTTCCTAGGTTTGTCTTGAACTATGTTTTGGAGATTTTTTTCTGTCTAATCAATCATGTTCCTATAATATTTTATTTTCCTATGGTGTTCAAACATTCTTTGATGTAAATGTTGTAATCCGCTAATGGGACCAGTGGCCATGTATGTTAGGAGATTATAGAAAGAATAAAATGCACATGATTTCCTAAAATCAGATAAGTTGTGTGAACTCGGCCCAACTCACACATTGCTAAAATATAGTGAATATAAGTTTTTTAAGTCAAACTTAATCAATTTTTACCAAGTTTACTGAGAAAATTATCTATATCCACAATAGAATATGTATACCATTAGAAAATATACATCATGGTGAATCTAATTATATTGATTTGGTATTTGTTGATATATTATGCATACTTAGTTAATTACATCATTTGACTTTTGAAAAAACTTATGTGCTCTACATTCTGTCAAGGAGGAAGAACTAAGAAAGGTTAAGAGAGTCCTACTTGGAGCGATAGATAGGCTATCAACTATGAACTTGTGGTGCTTCCTTGCTGAGAATATCTCCATCCCCATGGCCTCGACCCAGACATGACTCAAGCAATAATTAAGCTACTCCCTCCGATTGGAAATAACTGTCGGGCACTTAGTACAAACTTTATACTAAGCTAGTACAAAATTGTCGACAGTTATTTCCGATCAGAGGGAGTATTAGTTAAGATGTGCGATGTGTTTCCTCTTGTAGTATTTTTTTGTACCAAATAATTAAGCTAGTAGATAAGTTGTTTGTTTGTTTTATTATCATAGGGTTCTATTATCATTTATACTGATAATTGGGAGCGTGAGCCCCAAAGACAAACCCATTGCCCCATATTAGGGCCTTTGAGCAATGGAGGACCATATAGCCTGACATACTCGGTGGCCCATAAAACAAACCCTATCCACATGCATGTCTCATATATAATATAGGGAGCACTTGTTGTAGTCTAACGATGTAGCCGTACTCCCCTCTCTAGGAATATTAGATCCCGCAGCACACCACTGTATTCACTTCAAACCATATATCGCTTCCCTATCTTTCCCCATTTTCTTAAAGGTTGTAGGAAAACCTTTCCCAGACCGCTCGATGCTCAAGGCACGCCGATGCTGGAGTCCTCCGCCAGCTTGTGCGGTATGGATGCATGTTCTCCATCCTTCTTGCTCTTCACATTTCATCTTGTTCTTAATTTCCATTCTTTAATCGAATTTATCCCTCTTTTAGATCTGCGCATCGTCAAAGTGTGCCACTCATATGATGTCGGGTAGATCGTGTTGAGGTTAACCGCATCATGAAGATCTTCCGACCCCTACGTGATGAACTTGTGGAGAACACGGATGTGTTAAAGACTGTAAACACATTTATAAGATTTTTTTAATAGGGTTTATTTTCTAGTTAGATTTGGTTAGATAGGAGGGAAAGCAGTCAACTTTCTCTTAAGGAAATCTGGCATACATCCATTGGAATTCTATATCATATAAAGATAGTGGATGAAAATGGAAGTTATATGGAAATTATGACTTGACAGTAATTGTTCATTGAAGTGTTTTGTGCCGCTAATGTCAACGTAATATTTGGCATAATATTTGTACCACACTTTATGTATAACAAAATTAGCTTGTGCGTCATTGATACGTCTCAAACGTATCTATAATTTTTGATGCTCCATGCTTGTTTTTACACCATTTGCCTAATGTTTCGTTACACTTCGTGGCACTTTTATGCATTTTCCGGAACTAACCTATTAACAAGCGCCACAGTGCCAGTTTCCTGTTTTCTGCTGTTTTTGTGTTTCAAAAGTGATACACAGGAAATATTCTCGGAATTGGACGAAACAAGTTCCTGAAGTCTTATTTTTCCCGGAAGCTTCCAGAGATCCGAAGGAGGGACGGAGAGGGGCCACCAGGGCCCCACACACAGGGCCGGCGCGGCCAGGCCCCTGGCCGCGCCACCCCTGTGTGAGGGAGCCTGGCTCCACCTCTGACATCGCCCCTTCGCCTATAAAGACCCCCCGACGGAAAAAACCTGAGGACCCGATCAGATTTCCAGAACACATCGCGATCCGCCGCCGCCGTCGACCCGAAGATCGGGAGGGTCCAGAAGCTCTTCCCGGCACCCTGCCGGAGAGGGGAATCGCCACCGGAGGTCTTCTTCATCGCCATGCTTGCCTCCGGAGCGATGAGTGAGTAGTCTACCTTGGACTATGGGTCCATAGCAGTAGCTAGATGGTTGTCTTCTCCACCATGTGCTTCATGTTTAGATCTCATGAGCTGCCCTACATGATTGAGATCACCGTTATGTAATTCTATGATGTTGGTTTGTTGGGATCCGATGAATATTGGTGTTTATGATTAAGTTGCTGTACTGAATTATATCTTTTGTTATCTCTATGTTGTTTATGATCTTGCATGCTCTCCGTTGTTAGTAGCTATCTTGGCCGAGTAGTTGCTAGTGACTCCAAGAGGGGGTATTTATGCTCGATAGTGGGTTCATGCCTCTATTTCACCTGGGGGAGTGACAGAAACCTCTAAGGTGGTAGATGTGTTGTTGCTACTAGGGAGAAAACAACATTCATATGCTCAAGGGCATATGCTTTGTTTACATTACACACTTTGCTTAATGCAATTATCTGTTGTTCGCAACTTAATACTACTGGGGTGTTCGGATTGATATCCCCGGGAGTGGATTATTAGTCATAGATGCAGTTGGATGGCGGTCTATGTATTTTGTTGTAATGCCCAGAGTAAATCTCATAGTGATCTTCTTGACATATCACGTTTATCTTTATTCTATCAATTGCCCAACTGTAATTTGTTTACCCAGCATGTTATTTTATCTATGGAGAGACACCACTAGTGAACTATGGACCCCGGTCCTATTTTAATCATATTGCTATCACCTGTTTACTTTTCCCGTACTGTTTACTTTACTCGCATATTATTACTGTTTTCCACTCGATACACTCATAACCTTTGTTTCAAGCAAACCGGTGAGATTGACAACCTCATCGCAAGTTGGGAGCAAAGTATTTGTTTGTGTGTGTGCAGGTTCCGCATCACCTTCAGTCGTTTGTCTCTCCTCTCCTGACCGATATTAAACCTTGGTTTCTTAACTGAGGGAAAACTAGCTGCTATACACATCATACCTTCCTCTTGGGGTTCCCAATGGGCTGGTCATTCACCACGCACAAGGACTGTCTGCTTCCACGTCAACCACACGTTAGCAGCTCTTTTTCTGGCGCCGTTGCCGGGGAGGAAAGAAGACTTCTGCGAGGGGAGTTTTCGCACACACATTCTTTACTTTGTTATTGTTTTGCTTTACTTTATTTATTTTTACCTGCATTGCTTTTTATCAAAAACCCAAAAAAATTAGAATCCTTGGTAGTTGTTATTTCTTTACTTTAGTTTATCATGTTGTTCCCTAAGTTCGTTATGGAGGACCTCTCAGTAGGTAGTGGTTCAATTATTGGAAATAGAAACATTGAGGAGTTCTTTACTCACATTAGTATGCATGAGGAAGTTGAGGAAAAGTCTTGGGTTGAGCTTGCTCCTAGTATTGAAGTTGCTTCTGTTTGTTTAATTGACATGTTGGAAACTAGGTTTGCTAGTCTTAATCCTTATATGCAATATATGTTCCTTAAGCTTCATGAAATTGAGGATCCTGAAAAGAAAGCTTTTATCTTGGAAACCTTGCGCCTAGAATTTAAGGATGTCGTTATTGAAGCTAGGAAGGTTCTTAAACGTTTTAATAAGCTCGGTTCACCTATAACGGTTATTAATACAAATGATGAGGAGGCCGAGATACCTATACCTTGCAAGCTTTTGGGATTGAATGAAGCTTTCGAAAATAATTTTGACTGGATTTGTCCTGAAAATCTTTTTGATGAGAATAGTGTACCAAAGCATGATCACAAAGGGTCTTCAAAAACTTATGTGGATGAAATACAATGCCTTATTGACAAGACCTCTGCTGTTGATCTTAATGCTTCTGCTGATAATACTTGATTCGCAATTTTCTGCGCCTAGCTCAAAGGCGTTAAAGAAAAGCACTCTTGGGAGATAACCCAATGTTTTCTTTTCAGTACTTTTTCTTTTATTTGAGTCTTGGAAGTCATTACTGCTGTAATGACCGCTCCTTATCCTGTTTATTTCGTTTTTGTGCCAAGAGAAGCCTCTAATTTGAGCGAGGTAAAGATTTGGGGATGTTGCTGTCCTGAAACTGTTTTCGGTGCTGCACCTTAAAAATTCGTATAAATTCTCTGTTTATCTTTTGGACCTACGATTTCTTGTGCATATGCCCCAGGTTATATCCAAACTTTTGTTAGTTGAACACTTTTTGATTTGAGCAACAGAAAACCTTTCAAAAATTCGTCCTTTGTCAGCTGTTCTGTTTTGACAGATTTCTGCCAATATTTGTTTTTGCCACTTTATCGCTTTCTTTTGAGTTCTTTTCGATCATGGAACTCTTGTGGAAGTTGCTACAGTAGTATATACTTTATATGTGGTGGTTTTGAGTTGAGACCTGAAGCTAAAAGAGGTTGAATATATTTTATGCTTACACTAATGTTGCTAATAGAATTGTGTTTAGTTTTGTATGAAGGAAGTTTTCAAGTGTAGGGATTGGAGAATGATGAGATGAGTTGAAGAATGGACAAAAGCTCAAGCTTGGGTATGCCCATGCATCACCCCAAGAAATATCCAAGAAGTACAAGCGTCAAAGCTTGGGGATGCCCCCGAGGCACCCCTTCTTCATCGGCAAAAATCAGGTCACCTTTCAAGACACTATATTTTTATTGCTTCATGCACTATGTGTTTTTCTTGGAGCGTCAGTTGTTTTAGTTTTCTTAGTTGGTTTAGTTTGTTTGTTTGCTGCAATAAATGGTTGGACCCCAACAAATTTCCTTTGGAGGAGATGTACTCGTTTTCATTTGCAAAGAACGCTCTAGTTTTCACTCTTATTAAAAATCGAGCGTTCTACTTTTTCTGCTATTGCTTTTGGTTTTCATTTTCACCTTGATTTGCGTTCAGACCTTGTCATATATTTTCATCAAGGTGTATTTTTGCCTCTGATCTTTATTGGTTTTCATCAAAAGAGGTGTTTATAAAAATTTCAAATGGTGTTGGAAAAGAGAAAAAGCTTTGTGCAAAATAGTGGTACAAGAAGGAGCTTGTGTAGACTGCGGCTTAGGCTTTTTCATGTCATGCTTGATGTCTTTTTGATAGTATGCTTAGTGGTTTTGCTGTAGCATGACTTGTCTCAAATAACTGAGATTGCTTAATGAGCCTTTGAAAAAATCATGCGTTGTTTTTATTGTATGGAAGCATTATTTTGGTTTTCTCCTTGATGCTTTATTTGGGTTGACTTGGCGCATGCTCACACATGTTAGACTCTTACAAAGTCGCCATTAGCCTTCATGATCATTTAGTTTTTGACTTTTGATGCCATCTTATGCTTTTTTTAATGTTGCTTTGTCGCTTTGCATGATTATGGCCATTATTGCTCTCTTAGTTGGTCGCTCCCAGTCTTTTGCTAGCCCTCGCCTTGTACTGAGTATGAGCTCTACTCGTGCATCCAACTCCTAAAAGCCAAAGTTTTCCATTGTGTCCACTATAAACTCCTATGCATGGTATTTGTAAGCCATTCCAAAGTAAATTCTCATGTGCTACCTTTCAAAAACCTTCAAAACACTTCTCGTTTTGTGACACTGTTTTCAGCTCATGGGGACGTAGTGGTCGGATTTGCTATCTTCCATATTGCTTATTCCAAAAAGAAAAAAAAAAGAGAAAAAAAGAAAGAAAAAATGCACTCCTCCAAAGAATGTGAATGTTGGTGGGCACCCGATGGAATCGGTTAGCCATGGTATGTGAAAGGAAAAAGGTGGGGAGGAGTGCCAAGTTTTATAAAAAGAGCACAGAAGTGCCAATCTCTCTCTCAAAAACTTGCTTCATTTTTGTATGGAAGATAGTAAGAACCCCATTGCCAGTCGTTGACAAAGACAACCACCTCTCAAAACCAATTTTTATCTCTCTGTTTTACAAATGAAAAGCTCTAGCACATGCTCAATCAATGCTTCCTCTCCGAAGGGCCTTTCTTCTACTTTTATGCTGAGTCACCACCTTCTTTCTTTATGCACCATTAAGAGAGCATAGTTGTCATTCTTAGTGTGATATGCATTGTCCCAAAGTTCATTGATTGATTCATGATGATTGGTTTCACTTGTTCTTAAATTACTTGTATCTAGTCGCCCTCTTAAACTTGAAAGTGTCCTATGCATTTATGTTTTGCTCTCTTTAAAGGACAAGCTGAAAACCATTTGTATGTTTTTCCTTATGATTTGAACACACGTTTGACTTTCATTGTTTCATTATCATGATCTTTTGTTTGTGTTCATTTGCATGTTTACAACATGGTTGCTAAGTTTCTTATTATCATGATTATATCTTTCATGCCCATGTTTTAAGTTCTATTGATCCCAGCTCACCAATGCTTACATATATGATCAAGATTGTGTAGGTGCATGTCACCTCAAAAATTATTCTTTTGTTATCACTTACCTACTCGAGGACGAGCAGGAGTTAAGCTTGGGGATGCTTGATACGTCTCAAACGTATCTATAATTTTTGATGCTCCATGCTTGTTTTTACACCATTTGCCTAATGTTTCGTTACACTTCGTGGCACTTTTATGCATTTTCCGGAACTAACCTATTAACAAGCGCCACAGTGCCAGTTTCCTATTTTCTGCTGTTTTTGTGTTTCAGAAGTGATACAGAGGAAATATTCTCGGAATTGGACGAAACAAGTTCCTGAAGTCTTATTTTTCCCGGAAGCTTCCAGAGATCCGAAGGAGAGACGGAGAGGGGCCACCAGGGCCCCACACACAGGGCCGGCGCGGCCAGGCCCCTGGCCGCGCCACCCCTGTGTGAGGGAACCTGGCTCCACCTCTGACATCGCCCCTTCGCCTATAAAGACCCTCCGACGGAAAAAACCTGAGGACCCGATCAGATTTCCAGAACACATCGCGATCCGCCGCCGCCGTCGACCCGAAGATCGGGAGGGTCCAGAAGCTCTTCCCGGCACCCTGCCGGAGAGGGGAATCGCCACCGGAGGTCTTCTTCATCGCCATGCTTGCCTCCGGAGCGATGAGTGAGTAGTCTACCTTGGACTATGGGTCCATAGCAGTAGCTAGATGGTTGTCTTCTCCACCATGTGCTTCATGTTTAGATCTCATGAGCTGCCCTACATGATTGAGATCACCGTTATGTAATTCTATGATGTTGGTTTGTTGGGATCCGATGAATATTGATGTTTATGATTAAGTTGCTGTACTGAATTATATCTTTTGTTATCTCTATGTTGTTTATGATCTTGCATGCTCTCCGTTGTTAGTAGCTATCTTGGCCGAGTAGTTGCTAGTGACTCCAAGAGGGGGTATTTATGCTCGATAGTGGGTTCATGCCTCTATTTCACCTGGGGGAGTGACAGAAACCTCTAAGGTGGTAGATGTGCTGTTGCTACTAGGGAGAAAACAACATTCATATGCTCAAGGGCATTGCTACTCGGTGGTGGCGCCAGCAAAGAGTGTGGCGTGTAGTTGACGTGGGAGCAGTAAGTCCTTGTGCGTGGTGATGACCAGCCCGTTGGGAACCCCAAGAGGAAGGTATGATGAGTGTAGCGGCTAGTTTTCCCTCAGTTAAGAAACCAAGGTTTATCGATCAGGAGAGGAGAGACAATGACGACTGAAGGTGTTGTGGAACCTGCACACACACAAACAAATACTTTGTTCCCAACTTGCGATGAGGTTGTCAATCTCACCGGTTTGCCTGAAACAAAGGTTATGAGCGTATCGAGTGGAAAACAGTAGAGTATGCTAGTAAAGTAAACAGTACGAGAAAAGTAAACAGGTGATTGCAATATGATGTAAATAGGACCGGGGTCCACAGTTCACTAGTGGTGTCTCTCCATAGATAAAATAACACATGCTGGGTAAACAAATTACAGTTGGGCAATTGATAGAATAAAGATAAACGTGATATGTCAAGAAGATCACTATGAGATTTACTCTGGGCATTACAACAAAATACATAGACCGCCATCCAACTGCATCTATGACTAATAATCCACTCCCGGGGATATCAATCCGAACACCCTAGAAGTATTAAGTTGCGAACAACAGATAATTGCATTAAGCAAAGTGTGTAATGTAAACAAAGCATATGCCCTTGAGCATATGAATGTTGTTTTCTCCCTAGTAGCAACAGCACATCTACCACCTTAGAGGTTTCTGTCACTCCCCCAGGTGAAATAGAGACATGAACCCACTATCGAGCATAAATACCCCCTCTTGGAGTCACTAGCAACTACTTGGCCAAGATAGCTACTAACAACGGAGAGCATGCAAGATCATAAACAACATAGAGATAACAAAAGATAATATTCAGTACAACAACTTAATCATAAACACCAATATTCATCGGATCCCAACAAACCAAACATGTAGAATTACATAACGGTGATCTCAATCATGTATGGCAGCTCATGAGATCTAAACATGAAGCACATGGTGGAGAAGACAACCATCTAGCTACTGCTATGGACCCATAGTCCAAGGTAGACTACTCACTCATCGCTCCGGAGGCAAGCATGGCGATGAAGAAGACCTCCGGTGGCGATTCCCCTCTCCGGCAGGGTGCCGGGAAGAGCTTCTGGACCCTCCCGATCTTCGGGTCGACGGCGGCGGCGGATCGCGATGTATTCTGGAAAACTGATCGGGTACTTAGGTTTTTCTCGTCGGGGGGTCTTTATAGGCGAAGGGGCGATGTCAGAGGTGGAGGCAGGCTCCCTCACACAGGGGTGGCGCGGCCAGGGGCCTGGCCGCGCCGGCCCTGTGTGTGGGGCCCTGGTGGCCCCTCTCCGTCTCTCCTTCGGATCTCTGGAAGCTTCCGGGTAAAATAAGACTTCAGGAACTTGTTTCGTCCAATTCCGAGAATATTTCCTGTGTATCACTTCTGAAACACAAAAACAGCAAAAAACAGGAAACTGGCACTGTGGCACTTCGTTAATAGGTTAGTTCCGGAAAATGCATAAAAATGCCACTAAGTGTAACGAAACAATAGGCAAATGGTGTAAAAACAAGCATGGAGCATCAAAAATTATAGATACGTTTGAGACGTATCAAGCATCCCCAAGCTTAACTCCTGCTCGTCCTCGAGTAGGTAAGTGATAACAAAAGAATAATATTTGAGGTGACATGCACCTACACAATCTTGATCAAATATGTAAGCATTGGTGAGCTGGGATCAATAGAACTTAAAACATGGGCATGAAGATATAATCATGACAATAAGAACTTAGCAACCATGTTGTAAACATGCAAATGAACACAAACAAAAGATCATGATAATGAAACAATGAAAGTCAAACGTGTGTTCAAATCATAAGGAAAAACATACAAAAGGTTTTCAGCTTGTCCTTCAAAGAGAGCAAAACATAAATGCATAGGACACCTCAAAGTTTAAGAGGGCGACTAGATACAAGTAATTTAAGAACAAGTGAAACCAACAATATGAGTCAATCAATGAATTTGGGACAATGCATATCACACTAAGAATGACAACTATGCTCTCCTAATGGTGCATAAAGAAAGAAGGTGGTGACTCAACATAAAAGTAGAAGAAAGGCCCTTCGCAGAGGGAAGCAGTGATTGCAAGTTTTATAACCTTCAAAAATTATGGTACTTACCGGCTTTGAGCTCTCACTGCCCCCATCATAAGCATCTTGAATGGTTAAAGTTAATGCGAGAACAATTATGATGCATATGCTTGACAAATCATAAGTTGAAAACCTCGTGCCCCGTGAATACGAGTACCCAAACCTCATGCTACTTTACTTAGAATCCCAAGCAAGGCTCTTGTCATTGTAAGTATATGCATATCATTGAGAACCGCCAATGGGGTACCTCCATGCCCGATGACATGGAACAAGCCCACACCAAAATGACAGGACAAGCAGACAATGAACACCTCGACATCTCTTTTATTTGCTATATTGTTTAGCTTTTTATTGTGAGATGCGTCGTTGAATGTTCACCATGGGTATGCTGCAAATTTCCACCATGAATTATGCATGGCTTAGATTGGCGGCCCAGCGTTTCCCTAACACATATACAAACTCCATGATCCCTACAAGATTCCCAATTCATTTCACACCGCGGGCATCCATAAACAAAAGATCACGATATCAACTCAAATAAGAAGTGCAATGTTGAAAGCTTGCCCCATGACAGCATGGCTGGGCTAGAATCCAACTTACAACTTGCAAGCATAACAACTCAACATAAGAGACCACAATGTCAAATTTTTAAGAACATGAAAAAGTAAAGTGTGCCTTCCGGTTCGTGAGAGCTTTACTGACCGAATTTCGCATAACACTGGTAAGAGTTTAATTTCAAGAGAAAATAAAAGCAAGTCAAATTTACTTGGAATAGCAAATTGCTAGTAGGTATGTATGGTGGACACTTTGAAAAACTTTGGCTTTTAGGAGTTGGATGCACGAGTAGAGCTCATACTCAGTACAAGGCGAGGGCTAGCAAAAGACTGGGAGCGACCAACTAAGAGAGCAATAATGGCCATAATCATGCAAAGCGACAAAGCGACATTAAAAGAAGCATAAGATGGCATCAAAAGTCAAAAACTAAATGATCATGAAGGCTATTGGTGACTTTGTAAGAGTCTAACATGTGTGAGCATGCGCCAAGTCAACCCAAATAAAGCATCAAGGAGAAAACCAAAATAATGCTTCCATACAATAAAAACAACGCATGATTTTTTCAAAGGCTCATTAAGCAATCTCAGTTATTTGAGACAAGTCATGCTACAGCAAAACCACTAAGCATACTATCAAAAAGACATCAAGCATGACATGAAAAAGCCTAAGCCGCAGTCTACACAAGCTCCTTCTTGTACCACTATTTTGCACAAAGCTTTTTCTCTTTTCCAACACCATTTGAAATTTTTATAAACACCTCTTTTGATGAAAACCAATAAAGATCAGAGGCAAAAATACACCTTGATGAAAAGATATGACAAGATCTGAATGCAAATCAAGGCGAAAACGAAAACCAAAAGCAGCAGCAGAAAAAGAAGAACGCTCGATGAACGATAAGAGTGAAAAACTGAGTGTTCTTTGCAAATGAAAACGAGTACATCTCCTCCAAAGGAAATTTGTTGGGGTCCAACCATTTATTGCAGCAAACAAACAAACTAAACCAACAAAGAAAACTAAAACAACTGACGCTCCAAGAAAAACACATAGTGCATGAAGCAATAAAAATATAGTGTTTTGAAATGTGACCTGATTTTTGCCGATGAAGAAGGGGTGCCTCGGGGGCATCCCCAAGCTTTGACGCTTGTACTTCTTGGATATTTCTCGGGGTGATGCATGGGCATCCCCAAGCTTGAGCTTTTGTCCATTCTTCAACTCATCTCATCATTCTCCAATCCCTACACTTGAAAACTTCCTTCATACAAAACTAAACACAATTCTATTAGCAACATTAGTGTAAGCATAAAATATAATCAATCCTCTATTTGCTTCAGGTTTCAACTCAAAACCACCACATATATAGCAAATACTACTGTATCAACCTCCCCAAAAGTTCCGTGATCAGAAGCACTCAAAAGAAAGCGATAAAGTGGCAAACACAAATATTGGCAGAAATCTATCAAAACTGAACAGCTGACAAAGGTCGAATTTTTGAGGGATTTTCTGTTGCTCAAATCAAAAAGTGTTCAACTAACAAAAGTTTGGATATAACCTGGGGCATATGCACAAGAAATCGCAGGTCCAAAAGATAAACAGAGAATTTTCACGAATTTTTACGGTGCAGCACCGAAAACAGTTTCAGGACAGCAACATCCCCAAATCTTTACCTCACTCAAATTAGAGGCTTCTCTTGGCACAAAAACGAAATAAACAAGATAAGGAGCGGTCATTACAGTAGTAATGACTGCCAAGACTCAAATAAAAGAAAAAGTACTGAAAAGAAAACATTGGGTTATCTCCCAAGAGTGCTTTTCTTTAACGCCTTTGAGCTAGGTGCAGAAAATTGCGAATCAAGTACCTTCAGAAGAAGCATTAAGATCAACAGAAGAGGTCTTGTCAATAAGGCATTGTATTTCATCCACATAAGTTTTTGAAGACCCTTTGTGATCATGCTTTGGTACACTATTCTCATCGAAAAGATTTTCAGGACAAATCCAGGCAAAATTATTTTCGAAAGCATCATTCAATCCCACAAGCTTGCAGGGTATAGGTATTTCGGTTCCCTCATCATGAGTATCAATAACCTTTATAGGTGAACCGAGTTTATTAAAACGTTTAAGAACTTTCCTAGCTTCAACAACGACATCCTTAAATTCTAGGCGCAAAGTTTCCAAGATAAAAGCCTTCTTTTCGGGATCCTCAATTTCATGAAGCTTAAGGAACATATATTGCATAAAAGGATTAAGACTAGCAAACCTAGTTTCCAACATGTCAATTAATATAACAGAAGCAACTTCAATACTAGGAGCAAGCTCAACCCAAGACTTTTCCTCATCTTCCTCATGCATACTAATGTGATTAAAGAACTCCTCAATGTTACTTTTGCCAATAATCGAACCACTACCTACTGAGAGGTCCTCCAGAACGAACTTAGGGAACAGCATGATAAACTAAAGTAAAGAAATAACAACTACCAAGGATTCTATTTTTTTTGGGTTTTTGATATAAAAAGCAATGCAGGTAAAATAAAATAAAGTAAAGCAAAACAAATAACAAAGTAAAGAATGTGTGTGCGAAGAACTCCCCTCGCAGAAGTCTTCTCTTCCTCCCCGGCAACGGCGCCAGAAAAGAAGCCGCTACTCGGTGATGGCGCCAGCAAAGAGTGTGGCGTGTAGTTGACGTGGGAGCAGTAAGTCCTTGTGCGTGGTGATGACCAGCCCGTTGGGAACCCCAAGAGGAAGGTATGATGAGTGTAGCGGCTAGTTTTTCCCTCAGTTAAGAAACCAAGGTTTATCGATCAGGAGAGGAGAGGCAATGACGACTGAAGGTGTTGTGGAACCTGCACACACACAAATAAATACTTTGTTCCCAACTTGCGATGAGGTTGTCAATCTCACCGGTTTGCCTGAAACAAAGGTTATGAGAGTATCGAGTGGAAAACAGTAGAGTATGCTAGTAAAGTAAACAGTACGAGAAAAGTAAACAGGTGATTGCAATATGATGTAAATAGGACCGGGGTCCACAGTTCACTAGTGGTGTCTCTCCATAGATAAAATAACACATGCTGGGTAAACAAATTACAGTTGGGCAATTGATAGAATAGAGATAACGTGATATGTCAAGAAGATCACTATGAGATTTACTCTGGGCATTACAACAAAATACATAGACCGCCATCCAACTGCATCTGTGACTAATAATCCACTCCCGGGGATATCAATCCGAACACCCTAGAAGTATTAAGTTGCGAACAACAAATAATTGCATTAAGCAAAGTGTGTAATGTAAACAAAGCATATGCCCTTGAGCATATGAATGTTGTTTTCTCCCTAGTAGCAACAGCACATCTACCACCTTAGAGGTTTCTGTCACTCCCCCAGGTGAAATAGAGACATGAACCCACTATCGAGCATAAATACCCCCTCTTGGAGTCACTAGCAACTACTTGGCCAAGATAGCTACTAACAACGGAGAGCATGCAAGATCATAAACAACATAGAGATAACAAAAGATAATATTCAGAACAGCAACTTAATCATAAACACCAATATTCATCGGATCCCAACAAACCAAACATGTAGAATTACATAACGGTGATCTCAATCATGTATGGCAGCTCATGAGATCTAAACATGAAGCACATGGTGGAGAAGACAACCATCTAGCTACTGCTATGGACCCATAGTCCAAGGTAGACTACTCACTCATCGCTCCGGAGGCAAGCATGGCGATGAAGAAGACTTCCGGTGGCGATTCCCCTCTCCGGCAGGGTGCCGGGAAGAGCTTCTGGACCCTCCCGATCTTCGGGTCGACGGCGGCGGCGGATCGCGATGTATTCTGGAAAACTGATCGGGTACTTAGGTTTTTCTCGTCGGGGGGTCTTTATAGGCGAAGGGACGATGTCAGAGGTGGAGCTAGGCTCCCTCACACAGGGGTGGCGCGGCCAGGGGCCTGGCCGCGCCGGCCCTGTGTGTGGGGCCCTGGTGGTCCCTCTCCGTCTCTCCTTCGGATCTCTGGAAGCTTCCGGGTAAAATAAGACTTCATGAACTTGTTTCGTCCAATTCCGAGAATATTTCCTGTGTATCACTTCTGAAACACAAAAATAGCAGAAAACAGGAAACTGGCACTCTGGCACTTCGTTAATAGGTTAGTTCCGGAAAATGCATAAAAATGCCACTAAGTGTAACGAAACAATAGGCAAATGGTGTAAAAATAAGCATGGAGCATCAAAAATTATAGATACGTTTGAGACGTATCAGGCATATGCTTTGTTTACATTACACACTTTGGTTAATGTAATTATCTGTTGTTCGCAACTTAATACTACTGGGGTGTTCGGATTGATATCCCCGGGAGTGGATTATTAGTCATAGATGCAGTTGGATGGCGGTCTATGTATTTTGTTGTAATGCCCAGAGTAAATCTCATAGTGATCTTCTTGACATATCACGTTTATCTTTATTTTATCAATTGCCCAACTGTAATTTGTTTACCCAGCATGTTATTTTATCTATGGAGAGACACCACTAGTGAACTGTGGACCCCGGTCCTATTTTAATCATATTGCTATGACCTGTTTACTTTTCCCGTACTGTTTACTTTACTCGCATATTATTACTGTTTTCCACTCGATACACTCATAACTTTTGTTTCAAGCAAACCGGTGAGATTGACAACCTCATCGCAAGTTGGGAGCAAAGTATTTGTTTGTGTGTGTGCAGGTTCCGCATCACCTTCAGTCGTTTGTCTCTCCTCTCCTGACCGATATTAAACCTTGGTTTCTTAACTGAGGGAAAACTAGCTGCTATACACATCATACCTTCCTCTTGGGGTTCCCAACGGGCTGGTCATTCACCACGCACAAGGACTGTCTGCTTCCACGTCAACCACACGTTAGCAGTCATCTATTAATGGCCCGAGGCTTTTCAGTATTGGTGCTATGCACGAGAGGGCACAGAGGGTCCTAATTGCCGCTAGAAAAAAATGTCAGGTCTGCACAATCCACGGTGCAAATTATGTCAGCTTTTACATGTTACGTTAGCGCAAGCCCGGTGATAAAACACCCACCTTAGCTTTTAATGTCGCTAGGGCCCGCTTGTTCTGTTGAGTGGAACTTGTAACATTCACACATTTACATGTATACACACTCCAAATCTACAAGGTTCCAAGATCTATTTTATAGGTTGTGTAGAAAAGGTAAATTATTTGAACAAATCTATAATACAGTGAATGATAAAAACTAAAATTATATAATATAAATTATATATATCAGTGAATGGATTTCCAAAATTATATTTTCTTACTTATTGAGTAAAATAATTTTTAGAATTCCACTGATCTAATGGGGTGATCGGCCCATTAACCACCCCCTCCCTCACGATAGCTCTAAAACACCACCATAGGGCCATCGTCTCCTCTCTTATGGGGTTGCGGAGGCCCAAATAATCCTCCTTGTGGGTGTAAAGTGTTGGGTTCTCATCCTTAGGGTGGGTGGCTCAAACTATTTTTCAAAATCTTCGAGGTTAGTCCACCTTTTGCAGGTTCAACCATTAGTATTTTATTTAAGTTTTATAATTAATCTTTGTTGACTTTCATAGTTTGTTGATATCCTGATTGTTTTTCTTAACAATAAAGTCAAGATTGATTCTTTGTGGTCACTTGTGATTAAGATGTGATTAGTTCATGTCATTATTGGATATGACTATCTAAATTATTTTCTTAAGTTGTTCATAGTACCTTTTTTTGTTAAACTATCATGGTGGCCCTCGAAGATGCGAGGACATAATCTTTACTATGTCAACTATTTAATTTTTCATAGAGTTTTTCTCATATGTACACCCTCATTGTGAAGTAAAAAAAATTAACTGCAAGTTTATTCATGATGCAACTTTGACTAGTTTCGCGTCTGTATGCTAACATTACTTTTTATTTGGATCTAGTTTGTACTTCCATTGTGTCGGGGTTTTGATTTCCGGTCATAGATTTGTATGCAAGTTAGGGCTTGTTGTTATGATTTGATGGGATAAGAACTTCAGACACAGACAATGTATACTAGTTCAAGCCCCGGGATGATCCCACATTCCCACGGTAAAATCCCTATGTCCTGGTGTTGCTGTATATTCAAGCGTTTGAAGTGCTCAAAAGGGTACAATAAGGTTGTGGCTGGCTAGACGGTAAAGTCGTCCTAGCCCGTGTCTCCTTTTCTTGAGGAGAGGCATTATGTGGTAGTGGAAAATATGATGTGTGGAAATGTATTCTAGTGGGTGCCTTCAGTGGCTTCTTGTGTGTAGATGGGAGATGTGATGAATTCGATACAAAACAAATTCATTAGTAATCACATCGGTACAAGAGGCCATATGGGCCTCCAAGCACGCCGACTTAATCATGTTTACCTTATCTCGCCCTTCCCGCCTGGCTTCTTCCACACTTTGCTGAAAGTTCATGTCAGACACCTTGATTTTCCTGGATTGGGCAAGCCTCAACATCACCAGTAACACACAACAAAGCTTTCGCGAGTGCGGTTCATCGATCCATTCCACGAAGGTGCACTTAAGGACTTTATAGTGGCACCCCATAAACTTCCGACCGGTGTCCACGCCCTCGTAAGCCACGAGCTGAAGTGAGAATTGGCGACAATGGCACTGCCGCCATGTCTAATTTATGTTGTTTTAGTTCATGTTATGGATCCACCTGGGCACCTTGCCCTGGGAAGAAAATCCCTAATATTCCTAATCAAGATCGAAAACTCAAACTGTAAGAGACCTTGAAGAAAGCCCAAAGATCAAGGAGAACATACGATGCCGCCGCCGTGCTCAAGTCCAGTATCGTTCTACATCATCACGCGGGACTGCGGGAGATAAGCTCGTAAAGTTCTGACAATGATGGGTGATGGTTACGCATGTGTGAGTGATGGTGGATGGTGTATATAAATAATTGGTAAGGATATATTTCGTCGTAGTTCAACACACCAGTCACCGAGATGAGCTTGATTATTCTCCAGAGGAGGGTCGCCTCAGTCGTTGTAAAGAATCCCTGACGCGTAAATTAATGCCTCTCAATTCAAAGTGCGACATAACACAACGCCGCTTTCGATCGCATTCCACCTACCGTGGCACCTAGATGTGCTAGCATGGTGTCTACCACGACACATAATTGGCCAACGGCTTTCTTGATCATCTTCAAATGGTGATCCACCGGGTAAAATACTTTTGATGAAAATTAGTGCTTGTGCCGTCCAAAAAATCCGTCGGGCGTGAGGGGTCATTTTTGCAGTGTTTTGGAACTCCATATAATTTTTAATTGTTGGATCTTGGAGCCAAAAATCTGCTCACAACGGGTTTGACCGAGTAATCATGAGATTCCATGAACAACACCTTATACTCAAATTGAAGTAAAGATATTATTGTTAAAATACTAAATTTGTCATGCTTTTTTCAAAATGGGGAAACAAAGCCCCCGCCTCTGCATATCGGTTGCATACAACCTCTTATCTCTTTATTAAAGAACAGGTTAGTAGTCACAAATATCAAGCATGTTGGTGACTTGATAATCTTAGTCTACAATATTCGCATTTTCTCTCTACCCTTCAAAGCTCAGCTGAAGGCCAATCATTTTTCCGTTGATCGTTGTTTAATCGTATCACCAAATGCGTTTTGCTTCATGATATTATCCTCACGCAACCGGGAGAGAAGATCTTAACACCATGTCTTTTGCTTTGATTGCCTGAATTCAAACAGAAAAGTATGAATATGTATCAGATATATGGTTGTCCTAAGGAAAATGCATGGTGACATGAAAACTGCAAGTTCTTACTTCCTTTTCCCAGTTTATGGAAAGTACGATCCACAGGAGCAACAAAAGCTTTGTGAGGCTACCACAAACGATGCCGAGCCAAAGCCCCTATTGAAAGCACGACAAATTTGGTTAATGAGAGTATGGGACTTATTCATGTGCTTAAGATGCTGACATAACGTACCATTCCATTCAGATGTAGGACAAATGCAAATAACACGGCCAAGGGGATGCCTGCCAAGTAGAACGCGGCGAGATTGACACGTGCGCCGATCTTCTGCTTACCACATCCAGTTAGCACACCTGAAATGTACAAATGATGATCATGTCAGCATGTTCTAGACTTTTCCCTGTGGCAATATCTGGGATCCATCTTCTAGCTAGGTATTTTCCCTGTGCTCATACCTGAAAGGGAAGTATGGATTCCATCTGTAAAATAGGATATTGCGAGAACTGGTATCATTCGAGCAATGTATGTGACAACTTCCTCCTCGTTGCTGTACAAATAACCCCAGAATTCTCGTAGCAAAATCATTATAACAGAGATCGCCAAGCCTTCAGACAAGGCCAAACATAAGACAAGTCTTGTTGCCAGCTTCGCTGCCTGAGGCTTACCAGCACCAAGTTCATTGGAAACTCGTGTACTGTATTTGCAGACAAAAGACCAATCACTCAATCAGAATATAGACGGAGAAAGCATTCCACATTGTGTTCGTGAATACCAAGGTACCTTATGGCTGTGCAGAGACCAGCTGGCACCATGAACATGAGAGCGCCGGTATTAAGACTGCAGAATTCAACAATGCAAAGCTTAGAAATAGGTAGGATCAAATGAATTATGGATTGTAGTAGATGCAAATAAAGTTTTCTTGATTACCATATCGCCAATACTGAGGTCTCAAGCTTAGGATTAGGCAGAATACCAGAGAGCAGCACAAGCAGTTCAAACGACCACCACTCCAAGCTGCACATACGTAGAGGTAATTTTCCATTAACTGGTTGAATCATACCATATGCAACCATGCTGTGACGACCAAGCAATTAGAAGGCTTGTTGAGAAACAAGTTCGATTTGTCTCTCTTACCAAACCATCATTGCCGATGGTAAGGCGAGGTCCGCGAACTGGCGGAGCTCCTTGAAGGCCTCCATGGAGAACCCAGTCCACGTCCTGCTGCAAGCTCCCGACAGCCTCGTGTACAGGCTCAGTATGGCGAGGTTGGTGCAGTAAGAGACGGCGGTGCTCAGCGCCGCGCCTTTGCTCCCCATGCCAGCCTTGTGCACCAGCGCCCAGCACACGAGGACGTGGCTGAGCGCCGTGGCGGCGGAGCTGGCCATCACCGGCAGGACGATGCTCTGCGTCTGCATGAACCGGATGTGGCAGACGAGAGGCACGTATGGGACGAGGGACGGTATGAGCCACCGCGCGTACGCGCCGGCCTCGGCGGCGATGGAACGGTCCTGGCCGAGGAACAGGAGGATCCGAGTGGTGTTGGCCCACACGGCGGCGATGGGGACGCAGGCCAGCGCAAGCACCAGCATCGCCCGCTGCTTGTAGACACCGAGGAGGTGGTACTGGCGCGCGCCGAACGCCTGCCCGCACAGTGTGTCCAGCGCGCTGGCCATGCCGACCTGCAGCTCGATTTGAGCATGCAAACAATCAGCATGTACACAAAATTTACAGTAGTAATAAAATGTAAACAGATGCGTACGAGCAAGCTGAAGCCAGTGACGTTGGCGAGGGAGGTCGCGAGCGAGGCGCCGGCGAGGGGAAGCTCGCCGAGATGGCCGACGAACATCACGGACACCAGCCGCAGCGCGCACTGGAGGATCCCGCTTGCCACCAGCGGCCCCGCCAGCCGTAGAAGGTTCTTCGCCTCCGCTGCCGTGGCATTCGCAGCGCCCTTCTCGGGTCCGGCGACGAGCAAGGGCTCCTCTACGCTCGGATTCAACATTCTTATCAGCTCTAACTAGCTGCTAGCTACAGCTGAGGATAGACTGGAGCAACGGGATGGTGAGGAAGCAGGGGAGATGGGAGCTATTTATAAGGAACTGCAAAATAATGTGTGGAAACTGCGTAGCAGCAGCATGTGTATCAGTGTATATATTTTCTTCAGTTCTTGCTTAATGGTGATAGGTTAAGCGTGGCTGCCAAGGATTAGGGGCGGTGCGGAGCAACATAGATCGCGGTTTTATGCACGACGATTTTGTTCCTCTCGGTCAAAATGTCTCTGACGACACTAGACTGCGACATGTTGTAGTTCGAAGAAACAGAGGTGATCGAGACCTCGAGTGCTCCAAAATGGAAACGACAGTATATGAAATGAAACTTGGCAACCACGTTTGGCCTTGGGCTACATAAGCAAATTAAAGGTCAAAGCAACGCGTTGATCAGCATAATATACAGGAACGTACGAACCAGAATCTGAACTGGATGATTCATGCGAGTGTATCTACACAGAATCCACCGGGCACATTTTAATAAGCACAAGCACATATGTATGGAGACCTGAAATGGACTTCAGTTCTGGATTTTCTGGTCTCTTGACCCCTTATGCAAGCTTAAAACATGTTTTTACATTTCGACCGAGTTTGCATAGTCATGCACGCGCTCTGTCAAATGCTCCGGTAGAAGAACTGCAACTTTGGAACAAAAGGCAGATATTTAAGATGAATCGACATTTCGCCTGCTTTCGATTGATCAAAAACTAAACTGTACTACTGGTCTGGGAATTGAACTTGTATATTGCATCGACCGATAGTGTAATGTGCAGCCGAAAAATTCAAATATTTTTTGTTGCCGCCCGTACATTTATCTCACACATGCATGCAGAAAACTGACTGAGAAAGAATAAAAAGTCCCACACGTAGCCCCTCCTCTAGCGACGATGGGGAATCGTAGATGTGAGATTTCTGTCACTTTCTCAAACTCACTACAAGATTGCTTTAACTAATGCACACATCTCACACACGCCTTAGCATACTAGTTTGATTAGAACAAGCACACGAGAATATGGTAACATATACATCTACTCATACATCAAAAACATAAATATCTTTGTATCTCATAAATTATCTCACAAACATAAGATCCACTATATGGGTAATACAAATATGGTCACAATCATGATAGACAGCTAATGTGACTCTAATCAACGAAGCATGAGAGAGAGTTTGATACAATTACTTCCTTAATCTTATAGTCCAGGGGTGAACTACTCCATAATCATCATGTTGCTGAAGGAGATAGTGTTGATGGAGTCGAAGGGGCAACCGGGAGCTGCTCCGGCAGTGTCTCACGCCCTATCTTCGTAGTCTGCAGATCCGCTTGGTGTATTTCGTGTTTCTCTGCGGCTCCATCGAGAAATTGCCCGAGGGGAACTTTATATAATCGGTTTTAGGTCAGGCTGAGTCCTTAGAGATCAAGATTGCATCGATTGGACACTCGAGGCGTCAGGTGGGCCCCACCACATGGGCTAGGTTCTTGTCCAAGTGGTGGGCCCTACCTTCCTCCTTATTGCGTCCCCGTTGACTTCTTCTTCTCATGATCCTCTAATTTCCAAAAAATGATGTTGCAAGAAGGTTGGGTCCATTTAACATCTGGAAGGTTCCTAGAAGTCAAAAATGTACAAAAACAAGAAAATATTCTTCGCAATGTTAAACCAAATGAAAGGGGGTCGTTTAGAAAATCCCCAGAATCAATAGAAAACATGTTCAGGTCGTCATAAAACTATCAAATATACAAGAATATGATTTAATAAATTACAAAGATTATGGATACATTTTACATGCATTAGCAGGCTGCATCACTCTTCACTTGGAGTCCCAATGAACGACATTTGAAAAATAGAGTTGTTGCCATCAGGGGCCGGCAAGAGTATGGGGACTACACGTGGAGGTGGATCAGAGAGGCAAGGGGTGGTGAACTTACGGGCTAGGCTTTTCCTGCTCGTGTATGGTCGTCCTCGTCGTGTGGCATGGCCCGACTCTGCCCCAACCTAGTTGTCCTTTATGGCGCTCGGCCACACCATGCATGTACATGGATCCACATTCTTTTCGAAAGAGATGATCAGTGGTGTATAATCTGATTCGGTTTCCTTTTAAGCGCAGTTCTTCCACTTTTACAAGGGTGATTGTTTTCCAATCCATTTTTTATCTGTATGTTTGCTCTAGGGATCCAGCCCTAAACCCATTTCTATCTAGCTTGGTTGACTGGGCCAAAAATTTGGGATACGGTACAAGACAAAATTTGATAGCATCCCAGCCATGTCCCCCAAACGACGTCTAGCAAACGCTTCGGGCATGCTATTTGGGGGGGGGGGGGGGGGCAAGCGCATGATGTCGCATTTTGGGTGCGGCCTTGCCCAGCCGTGTTCCCCAAATGACGCTCCAAACCTTTTTTTTGGAATAAATTGGACCATGATTCACACTTATATACAAGCAAATTTATGGTAGATGAAAATTTAGAGTGCATTTTGAAAACAAAAATAGAAATGAATGTATGAGTATAATTCAAATAAAACAAAGACATCATGATCTAGCCTTCGTATTCCCTTTGAGCCTCCACAGATACTCTACGAGGTCATTTTGTAGTCTCGTATGACCATTTGCATATAGGATTTTTGCATGCATGGTGAGAAAATCAGCAAAATCCGCAGGCACACCGTGATCAACAATGGCAAGAGGACCCTGAAAATCATATAGATGATTATCGTTGGGGGGATTTGCGTGCTCACTCTGAATGATCATTGTGCATGCAAACGAAAGCATTCATCACTTCCCACATCTACTCCTGAGACCAAATGAAATTAGGATACATGCTAATAGCAAACCGATATTGTAGCACGCCAAATTCGCTCTTGACATTCTTCATGCAACTGTCATGCCGCGTAGCAAAGTAACACCTCGCATGACCTAGAAAAGTGGGGATTGTCTTCACAAATGTCGACCACCTTGGATAGATACTATCGGCAAGGTAGTAGCCTTTGGTATATTGGTGGCCATTGATCTCATAGTTGCAAGGTGGAGCATGGCCTTCGACAAGTCTATCAAACACTGCAGACCGCTGCAATATGTTGATGTCATTATGTGGGCCCTTCATGCCAAAAAATGAGTACCAAATCGAGTGATCATAATCGACTGCGGCTTGAGCACCGCACTGCAATATTCTTTGTGCCCTTTGTATATACCTTGCCAAGCAAATAGGCAATTCTTCCAGGACCAGTGCAAGCAATCGATGCTTCTAAGCATTCCAGAAAATCCTCTAGTTTCATTTTGTGCCATGATGTTCATTTGGCTCTCGCAAATAATGTGGCCCAAACACTGCTACCACTGCCCTGCATAACCTGTACATGGAATCAATCGCAGTGGAGTCGCGAATGCGTAGATACTCATCTTTTGCATCTTCAGAAGTTCTATATGCAATCATCCTCATTGCAGTAGTGCATTTTTGAATTGATGAGAAACCAACCGTTCCGGTGCAGTCTTTCTTCAACATGAATTAGTCATTGTAGGTTGAACAACATGCACTAGTACCTTGTTCATCCTATGTAGCCGAAGAATTTCTTTGCATTCTATGTTGGACCATTCGAGAAATAGTCATTGTAAAGTATGATATGTCCCTCCAATATATGTCTAGGCTTTGATTTCTTTCACCCAGCTGCTGGCTCTCCAAGTATTGGAGCGGCGTCCTCTGCCGCCTACAATTGCAGCAGACACATGAGAATTGCCATATGCTCCTCTTCATCTGCATCGGCCGTGGCTTCCTCCTCCATGAACTGGTGAATTATCATCCCGTCGTCACTGTCCATTCGCGCCGTCTGCAAACCAGAGCAAATTCAGTAACTCACCGGCGATGACAAACTGCCGAACACGTTGCATGCGAGGCGGCAACGCGAGGGCGCCGTACCTTCCACGAAGCCGGTGAATGCCGCTGAAAGACATGGTCGACGACGGCGACGTTGGCGTGCGAGTCCACGGGAGAGCGTTGACCTTCCACGGGTGCTCTCGAAATCGGCGATGCCAGAGGTGGTGGCAGCGATTTCTCAAGGTGGAAGCAACGTGTGGAAAGACACGCGGCTGGAGGGAAATGGGGTGGGTTGATGATAGGGGTGGTCTGCCTCTACGTATCCTACGTGGCATGGGCAACGGCTGGTGTCCAGAACATTTCGATGTAGCGGGGTAGCTTGAAGACGCCAGACTGTTTATTGTGCTGCGCCGGGCCAAAATCTGTTTTAGAAGACTCGTGGTTGGAGTGATTTTAGGTGCTGGCATTTAAGATTATGGCGACACTATTTTCAAAAATGACAAAATATGTTGTGCACATTTTGTCATTTTCAAAAACACAAATCAGGGCGTTGCATAGCTGGGGTTTGCGCATCTGCCGCTATTTTCGAAAATGACAAAATGTGCTGATTGTGCACGGACCACGGTACATACCTGCTCATCGGGTCGTGAACATATAAAGCACAGGAGTCGAAGAGAGCGGCCGGTGCCCGGGGGTTAACGGATGGCTGCGCCGGAGATGTCGGGTAAGCTGGGGGCGCCG
This sequence comes from Dactylis glomerata, assembly GCA_007115705.1. Taxonomy (NCBI): domain Eukaryota; kingdom Viridiplantae; phylum Streptophyta; class Magnoliopsida; order Poales; family Poaceae; genus Dactylis; species Dactylis glomerata. The sequence goes on along the minus strand of QXEO01001328.1, from coordinate 2,630,255 downwards.
GGGAGGTGGACTCTTCACGGCAAGACAGCCCTCGTCACCGGCGGTACCCGCGGGATTGGGTATCCCTCGACCACCTCTTTCTCTTCACTAGCAACGCCCGTAACTCTGCGTCTCCGCGAGATCCCCTCGATGGTGAACTTGAGGAGCTCATGTGATGCGCAGGCGCGCTGTGGTGGAGGAGCTTGCGGCGCTGGGGGCGGCCGTGCACACCTGCTCCCGGAAGGAGGCGGAGCTGGGCGAGCGTCTGAAGGAATGGGAGGCCAAGGGCTTCCGCGTCACCGTCTCCGTCTGCGACCTCTCCGTGCGGGACCAGCGGGAGCGCCTGGTCGGCGAGGTCGCCGAACGCTTCGGCGGCAAGCTCGACATCCTCGTGAGTTGGAAAATATTGCTCACTCGCGTCCATTTCTCTTCCGTTTTCGTCGACTCAATCTATCTGTTGTAGCACGACTGTTCCAGTTATTCAGGCACGCTTAGTAGAAGTTCATCCTCTAAACTGCTCTGTACTATACCCCGTCCTACAAAATAAACAGTTCTTATGGAGATTACTGAAAATACAAAGAGAACATGGAAACCAAAATAGTGAGCATTTCAGAAGGTAAGGTGCTAAATCCGTTGGCCAGTGGAATTGTGCGATGATAGTCTAGTGTACTACATATACACTCGAAACAGGCTTTCGCCCCGCTTTATAAATAAAGCCCAACGGTCAAACCGATACAAAGTGATGAGGGAAACCTCTTACAACTCACAAACAGATCAAAGATAAAACAATAAAAGCTAAGAAGCATCAAGCTTGCCACCAAAGATGCCGGCGAGAACAAGAGAACCAGGGCTCCACGACAACGCCCCAAAGGAGGTAACGACACAATAAAGCGACGCCGTCATCGAGACCACAAGGTCTTGGGCTTTCACCCGGAGCCCTAATACGGAAAGGGTAGCCACAACAACGCCCTCAAGAGGGTCACGACACCCGCGGGCGTCGCCGTCATTGGCGCCGGAGCGCTTGGCTTTCGCCGGAAAAACCCTCCCCGCACTTGGAACCTTAGACCACCGACACACTTCGAACTGAGCTTCCCACACATGACCTGGACGGTGTCGTCACCGCCAACACCAGGAGACCCCAACACCCACTCCTTGCCACCCACATGGTCCAAAGAGATGAGCCATCACCACCGCAACGCCGCCCTGCCGTCAAGACGCCCATGCAGTCCACCTTCCAGGGCCGCCGCCCCGACATCCATGAGCTCGAAACAAACACCGATAGACTGTACAACGAAGATCCAACGGATTGGATGAGAAGGGCCGGCAATGTCGAACGACATGAGAGGCATCGCAGTCACTAGGAGGAGATCCATCCTCCACCGCCGAAGGCGTCGCCGACCGGACGCGACAGTTAGGGCCTGTCAGGCCCCGTGGGCCCAACCAGCCCCTACCGTCACGCTGCAGCGTGGTGTCCTCAAGCCCCCGCTGATGGTGCCCCGGCCAGGGGATCGGCCAGGAGATCCGACGCAAGCTCCAGGTACGGTAGGCCCAACGGCGCCCTCGGAGCCCAGATCAGGCCCGCCAAGCCCATCGAGAACCCACCGCCGAGGAGCGTCAGATCTGCCCGCACAAGGCCGCCGTCGTCATCTTCCGACCGCCACCCCGCCGTCCAAGCCGCTAGCGCCGCCGCGCCGTCCATCGTTGCCTGCGCCAAGCCCGTATCCTGGGAGCACCGCCGCCGGCCGAGAGACCCCCGCATCTCTCTCCAAACGCACGGGTAAGGGCATGGCCGCCGCCGCCGGCACCACACGGGCTTTGCCCGGTGGCCTGAGCCGACGGCGGCGGTGGGGAGAGGGGAGAAAGGCGGCTGGAGTTAGGGTTTCTGGGTGTCGCCCGCCCGTCGCCCGCGGGGAGCGACGAGATGGGCCGAAACGTTTTTTCGCGGTGGTCGTGTACTACATATACAGACAATGACCTACTTGCCATTTTCAATCATGTTAGTGTGTTTATTCTTGAGCTGTCTTCACTTTCTCACAAAGGAAAGGCACATCTGCAGCGAGACATTCCAGTGGAAATGATTTTTCTTATCTTGCTGCACAACATAGTTCAGTTCAAGATCTGAAAAATTGTAAATATAAGGTTGAGTGGAAAGTGTTGATGGTTGTACTAATCTTATGAGTTATGATGATGGATGCTATAGCAGATCTGTGTTGAATGCCGTAGCCTCACAGGTCAATATTTTCTTTTGAAATCTGCAACTTTGTTCAAATTTAGCCCACTTGACCAAAGTACGAGATTTGTGAGAGTAGGGATGGCGCTGCAAGATGAACTGCTTGTTGGATCACCATTTCATTTCGCATGTATTTTAGTGCTTATTCCACAACCTGAATGCTTGTATCGATTTTTCAGACTTTCTTTACTTGCTCTTTAAGGTAAGCAATTTAGTGACATACATAAGGAAACCAACTACTGAATGTTCTATAGAAGCTTACTCATTTCTTGTTTCGCGACAAACTTTAACTTACCTTCGATGGACACTAATCATTTATGCCACCTGGCTCTGACTTTTTTCATCTGCTCGTTTAAGGTAAACAACGTGGGGACAAATATAAGGAAACCAACTACTGAATACTCTGCGGAAGACTACTCTTTTATGATGGCCACTAATCTTGAATCTGCATATCATTTGCGCCAACTCACACATCCTCTTCTAAAAGCATCTGGTTTTGGCAGCATTGTATTCATATCATCTGTCGTTGGAGTAGTAGCCGCATCTAGCGGCACTCTATATGCTATGACTAAAGGTAACTGTTGTAGACCACTACCCACATCTGGCTGTGATTTCCGGTGCACGTGTAAACATGAAGTGTTTCAGACATCTACTGTGCCTAACCAGTTACAAGTTTTGTTTAGGTGCCATTAACCAATTAACCAAGAACCTAGCATGTGAATGGGCGAAAGATGGCATAAGAACCAACTCTGTTGCTCCATGGTACATAACAACTTCACTTACAGAAGGAGTAAGGCTCTCACTTTGTTATTCTTCTGAACTCTGCACAGTAATCCGGAAACTATTAATTGAATTGAGCGTGGATTTTTGTAGACCGAGCTACATGTAGATTCATAAAAATCTGAACTCTGCACTTTGTTATTCTTCTGAACTCTGCACAGCAATATTTTAAAGTTTCATAAAAATCTGAAAACAATTCCAGATGTTAACAATAATGTGATTTACCAACATGCAAAATTTAAACTCGAGATACCTAATATTCGGGGCTGCACAAAAAATGACAAACTCGGACAGATTTTGTCATTTTTGCACAACTCCAAATATAAGGTATTTCGACTTGAAAATTTGCATGATTGTAGATCACAACATTGTCTATATCTAGATTTAATTTCAGACTTTTTGAATCATCAAAATAGCATTTTCAAATTTTTAGAAAAACAAGTTACATGTAGCTCGAGCTACATTGCGGTTTTCGTTATTGAATCCATGATTCTAATGTATGCAGACTGCAGTAGTTATGATTGTGTCGTCTTTATAATTCTTACCTGCTTGCGTCGAGGGTTAATTAACTACTCCTTCTGTTTCAAAATATAAAATGTTCCAGCCTTTTTCTCAAAGACATGTATCTAGATGCTTTTTAGCGTATAGGTTCACTCATTTTGCTCTGAATCTAGACACTAAAAGATATACATAAGTGTCAGAAAAGGCTAAAATATCTTACATTTTGAAACAGAGGGAGTACTATTCTACTAGTTTCTACCTACGTAACTGCATTTTTTTCATGAGTGCATTGTTGCATAGCTTGTTCTAATACTTAGTGATACTGTGTAGTATTTGAACCGAGCTAGTTACATTTTCGATAGTGAAATTGTTTTTGTAGTTGCGGAAATATTCCCTCAAAATATATCCGCGCTTATATTCAAAGTACATGTAGGGTGCTAATAGAATAATATTCAGCCTTCACCTTCATTTACCATCACAGTACGAAGTCAGTGCAGGTTGTTTGGTTATCCATATTTTTTTCACAAGGGTTATAATTTGTATACCTTAGGTCTAGCTAAGTCTTACTCCGTTTTTTCCTCGGGCAGCTCCAGTCTCACACACCATGAATATGCTCTGAAGTTTATTAGAACTGCCTCCTGTTCAAGTTTATTTGCATCTGTAGTATCGGGGAACATCATAAGTAAATTTTTGCCCCCATCTTTGCTTCTAGAAATAGTTAACACAGAAAATTATTGTTTTGAAGTTTTTCTCCGCAAGAACTCTTCCTGTATTTTCTTATTCAGTTTATCTGTAGTTCTGATTCCTGAACTCCTCCCCCGTCTTATTAACTTTTGTGCAGCTTTTAGCGAATAAGGAATATGAGGCATCCGTCGTGAGTCGAACTCCACTTAGGCGTGTCGGAGAACCAGGAGAAGTATCATCGTTGGTTGCTTTTCTGTGCATGGCTGGTTCCTCTTACATAACCGGCCAGACGATATCTGTGGATGGAGGTATGTCTGTCAATGGGTTCTATCGAGCTTAAAGACTGTCGAGGATGAGGCTGTACTTCTCGTTGTTGCCCAGGTGGCCAGTCATATCCTCTGTTCTCTGCAAACAAGAAATAAATGTGTTGTAAAACTGAGCTCATCATGAATCCATCCTCGTTTAATGGCCATTGTGCATGTGAAGATATTTGGAATGTACCTTGTTATTCCAGTTAATCCATCCTTTGAAGGCACAACTGTGAACTGGCCTGTATGATAGCAACCAAATTACACAGTAGTAGAAAAAAAACTTAGTGACATTTGAAAAAATAGTTTATTAGCGTTCAAGTGACACGCCACCAATGTTGCTCCACTATATTTCGCACTCGTGGCGTTTCAATGGCGTGCCTGCAAACATCGCCACTATACTTTACATATGTGGCATTTAAACGTATTACACATGCCACCAGTAAATTTTCAAAAATTAAAAAAAAAATGTTGTATATTATTGAATGTTAGGAACTGAATATCATTGTATATAGCGGCAATATCAAATAATGAAACATGAGCATAGATGGATAGATATTAGCGACCGAGTTTATAACAAGTTCACCATGACAAACATATTATCGACCTAGGTCACAACAAGTTCATCATGACAATTTCAAACTTATTATTGAACTTATCTACGATGATTGCACTTGCTATAGCAAGTTACGGTGCGGGATAATACACAACGATGGAATCATCTCCAGCTCTTGGTTCACGCTCATCTACATAACTCTCGTAATCGCCAGGCTATGAGTTATGGAAGATTATGTCTTGGTCACCTTCGTTGAGCTAAAAAATGAACTTCTCTTCGGGTAGTGTTGGTAAGTTCTCTCCAAGCTGGATCACTAAATAGGTTTGATCTACCTCGTTTTTGACATGAACCCAGTGGCGAAGCCTTCAGAGTTTGGACCTTGGGTACATAGCGGTTGCCTCAACAATAAAATAGTAATTACGTGGTGCATAAGTGGTGAAAAAATAAAAATTTACAAAGAACTTTACTTTTAGGATGTGTCCTGTGCATCCCCTTGTATAGTTGTAGATACGCCACTGCATGAACCCTCAACTGGCATGCGGCACTGTCCACTGGTTGATCTCAAGTAATGCCTAATGAATATCTCTATGAACATTATCGCATAAGTTGCGCCTTGAGCGGTAGGAGATGACCAAAGCAAAATTGTAGGAAAACAACAATTAGCTATTTTTCTAGAAGCAACTATATATGAATAAGGTCATCACAACATGTACAATGAAAACATGATGTCATAGTTTTGAGATTCTAGAGGAGATCTATAACAATCTTCTTCTGACACACATCCATTTTCTGCATGAAAATAAAGTAGTACGATTTGAGATTAGACACACATAGTTCCATTTTATCTAGTAGGGCCAAATCAAGAAAACATGCCTCATACTTACATTGGACACACAAAATCCAGAGATGGTGCCAGCGAGCCAAGTAGGATGCACATAATTTGTATTTGTGCGTATCATGTGGCTCGCTAATATCATCCCTTAATCACCTCCAAAATTGAGGAAGTTGTAGTGCCGCAATAGTTTAATCATTGGCTGTCACAATGAAACGTAACAAAAGATGAACATCAAGTAAGGCAATGAAACATAACAAAATGTAAACATCAAGTAGCACAACATATTGAAATTTGTGTGTCGCACCACTAACAAAATGTATGCTAATGACATAGCGAACACTTTTGCCACATTGCACAACAAATATTGCCATGTTGGTAAACAGAAGTTGGGAAATATTCCACCTCCGAACAACAAAACTGCCAGAGTGATATCATCTGCAACTGCAAAATTTGGTGTGACAAACGGGTCTGAATTTCCTTCTACTATACTTCCATATATATGTGGTGTTCTGAAGAGCTTAACCAGTACAAAACCTTCTGAGTTTTGGAATTTTGAATCTTAAATTATCAATTTTCATATTTGGAGATGGAAGCCTGAAACTGAAAGTTTTATCTTTGCTGCAGACCAGTAGTTGGTACCAGACCAGACCTCCATATCTTTAGCTGGTTGTGCCACTACATGGAGGCCCTAAGTAACACGATAAGTTGTCCCTTGAGCGAAATCAAGCAACAACAACAACAACAAAGCCTTTAGTCACAAACAAGTTGGGGTAGGCTAGAGGTGAAACCCTTAAAATCTCGCAACCAACTCATTATTCTGGCACAAGGATAACATGCTTCCATGCAGCCCTGTCCATGGCTAGTTCTTTGGTGATACTTGAGTCCTTTAGATCTGTCTTTACGGAGTCCTCCCATGTCAAGTTTGGTCTACTACGACTTCTTTTGACATTATCAGCACACTTAGCCATCCGCTATGCATAAGAGCATCTGGAGGCCTGCGCTGAATATGGCCAAACGATCTTAAAGGATGTTGGACAAGCTTCCATGTAATCGGTGCAACCCTAACTCTGTCTCGAATACCATAATTTCGGACTCAGTCCCTCTGACGAGGGCTAACTCGACAAATTTCCTAGATGAAGGACTTAGGATTGGGGAGATAGGGCGTCAGATGAACTCGAAGGTAAATCAGTCAAACAAGGTGGCTATCGAAAGTAAACGTGGGTGTAAACCTGGCTTGCTTTCAATCTGTCCCTTACCGTCCCCTCCTGGCCCCTATATATAGGTGGCCAGGTCTCAGGGATCGGGAGGGATCCGACACAGATTACAATATCGACATACGACATGAACTCGTATTTTGACTAGTATTACAATTGGGCCTGGCTTAACGGGCCTCGGGGGTAATTAACTAACAGGCTCTATTATCTATACCCTTGTCAGTAGCCCCCGAGATTCTACCAGAATTGCAGATTCGGGTTGAATCTCAGATCTTCAAATCTTTGACTTGATCAATACTTCCTCTTCATATCTTCAAATCTTTGACTTGGTCTTTCGACTTGTCTTTTTATTACAATGTCTTGCAAGGGGTTTTGATGAACAAGCCTGACAACTCTGACGAATCAAGAGGCCAGTTAACTGCCGAAACAGATACTTGTCACCTACTTCAAATTCAATCCCCTTGGACTTGAATTCGGGAAACCGGTCAAACCCATTCTTTTGCCGCATTTAGGTCTTACAAAGAATGAATCCCAATGGTTCTTAGGGTACCCAGTGCGTCCACCAGGATTTTCTTCGCGTCGTAGACACGGATAAGTTCCAGCAGAGCGCATCCATGTGCGTATACCGGGCCACACAGGACGGATCTTGGGGTCTTACCTTCATGGCATATTTCAACCACGGCATTCAAGTTTTGTCGCAATGACGCAACTCGAGAATTATATTCCGCAGCCTTGTTTGACTGATTCAATATACAAAATTCTTCGAGTTATCCTTTTTAACTTTCATGAATAACTCCCGATGGGAGTAATCGATGTTCATTTTGTTGGCAATGTAGCCAAAGTTCCTTGCTGACGAAATGCAATCGATTATGTCTAAACCTCGTGTCCATCAACTTGTTCTTTATCACCAGCTTCGACTTCTCTCCTTCCTTTTGTCGACTTTTTTCTATCGGGTGCGCGACAGTGCTCCCGATGGGAGTAGCCCCCGAGGCTATAGCCGAATTTTTCGGGTATAGGCTCAAGAGAATAGATAGACCTGTTCCATATATTTCTTCTTGCGATATTTGTCGATATTATTCGCCCTTTCAGTTGTTCTTCCCTTCTTATGACGCAAGCCCCCGAGTCGAAGACGAGGTGAACTTGTGCTTCTTGATAGATACTTTCTTATCCCCTTCTCTTTTTTTTGTACGTATCTTTTTCCTTGATACGTTGATTCTTTTGTACCATCTGCACTTAAAAACCCAGAAGTATATTTTGGGCCTTGCCTCTCCAGAGGCCCATTAGTATGTGCTTATAAATAAAGCACGTTTGGCCAGGGTAAAAACCCTAATTCCTTCATTAGTGCCTTTCTCCGCCGCATCATCTTCTTCTTCCTCATCCCATCTAGGGTTTTTCCCTCTCATCGCTTGTCTCCATGGCCGATGCAAGTGGATCACGTTTGAGCATCGGCACTCCGGTGGAGAAACGAGGCTGCGGACGCCCTCGTGGTAGTAAGAACAAGGCTACCGCCGCAGCTGTAGTAGCTTCATTGTCTGCTCTGATGAAGCGGCGCCCCGGCCGTCCGGCCGGGAGTAAAAATAAACTCAAGGTTTCGTCTGCTACGCCTGGTCCAAGCGCTCCTTCTGGTAATGCTTCTCCTCCTCCGCCCAGAGTATACTTCTTCTTCTGCATCGCCAGCGCGCAATGCCGTGAGATTCAGCGGTTACCGCTGAAATTCACTAAGTTTATGGACGGGCGAGAACTGCGGGAGGAGGTTCTTCGTGAACACTCTAGGGGAGGGACTCCCTATGAAGTAGAGGTTTGGTACGACGGCGCCGGTGAGCAGTACTTCAAGGGCGGCTGGTCGCAGTTTGCAGAGGATCACGACCTCCATCAAGGCTTCTTTATGACTTTTGACTTCCACATCGGCACGTCGAAGTTCGACGTGAGAATCTATGACGACACCCAGTGCCAGAAGGAGTATGAAGCCGAAGTGCATTTTCACTAGTTTCTCTTTATGTAATCTCTTTCCCTAGTTGTCCTTTCTCTTACTATCTGTAATAAGTAGTCATGTTTGGATTTCATGTTGCTCCTACTTTTGTAATAGACCATGGGAACGGATCGTCATTCCGAGGTATGCACTAAATATATTATCGGGCTCTTTTGAACCGTGCGCATTGCTGTTGAATATTGGGTTGCGAACAACCTAACAGTATATCGCAGATAATCATAGATCGCAACAATTTGTTTATTTCATACGACTCAAAGGTCTGAGCCCCCGAGTGGAAAGTAAAATATTTATACATATTGTCGAGTTTACCCAAGGAACCCGACCTATGGCCTCATGTTCTGGTGTTCAGAGGATCATAAACTCGAAAGACTTTTCGTCGCCTTGCGTCGCCTATGCGTAGAACCGTCGTAGTTGCTCTGCATTCCACGGGTTACTCTCGTCTTTTCCCATTTTCTTGTCTTGTAACCGATAAGCTCCTCCTAGTATTACTGATGTCACAATGTAGGGTCCTACCCATGGGGACTCCAATTTTCCATGACCATCTTGCTTGAGTCGTAGAACTAGATCTCCCACCACAAAAGATCGTGGGCGAACTCGAGTACTGTGATAGTTTCGTAGAATTTGCTGATATTGAGTAGCTCTGGCTAATGCTACGTCTCTTGCTTCATCGAGTGCGTCGACATTGTCCTGAAATGCTTCTGTAGAAGTTTTCTCATCATATGCTAAGATTCTTGGTGCTTCATGAGTTATTTCGACTGGAAGCACGGCTTCTGCGCCATGGACCAGGAAGAAAGGCGTTTCTTGAGTAGATGCGTTGGGTGTAGTACGAAGACTCCAGAGTACGGAGGGTAGCTCATCTACCCAAACGTGCTTGGCTTTCTCGAGGGGTGCTAATAAACTTTTCTTTATCCCGTTGCATATTAAGCCATTAGCTTTCTCGACTTGTCCATTTGTCTTTGGATGCGCTACAGATGTAAATTTCACTTTGATTCCTAAACTTTCACAGTAATTCTTGAACTCCTTTGATGTGAAGTTTGTCCCATTGTTTGTAATGATACTATGCGGTACTCCAAAGCGAAAAACTATTGACTTGATGAAATTGATTGCCGCTGTAGAATCTTGGGTTGTCACGGGGGCTGCCTCTACCCACTTAGTGAATTTATTGACTGCTACCAGCATATAAACATGCCCTCCTGGCCAAGATTTGTGCAGTTTTCCCACCATGTCAAGACCCCATTGTGCGAAGGGCCAAGATAATGGTATTGGTTGCAACTCTGCTGCTGGTGCGTGTGGTCGAGATGCGAAACGTTGACAGGCTTCACACATCCTCACTGTATCTTTCACGTCTTCAATGGTTGTGAGCCAATAAAATCCTGCATGAAAGGCTTTGGCTGCAATGGCCCTGCTGCTGGCGTGTTGCCCACATACCCCTGTGTGGATGTCCTTTAAGATTTCTTGTCCTTCTTGAGGAGTAACGCACCATTGCAAAACGCCTGTTATACTTCTCTTGTATAATTTTCCTTGCAATACGATGAAAGCCTTGGATCGTCGTATTATCCTTTTCGCTTGTACTGTATCTTCGGGTAGTGTTTTGTTTACCATGTACGCCAAGTATGGTTGCATCCAAGTTTCCTCGATCATCATGACTTCTTCGGGTTCAGCTGTCCCGCTATTATCAGCCCCCGAGCCTGTTGCTTGGTGCTGGACTTGTTCTCCTATAGTCGAGACTTTGCTACTTTTTATTGATCTTTCTATGATTTCTTTCCAAAAAAATCCTTGTGGTACGGGTAAGCACTGGGACCCGATATTTGCTAAATTGTCAGCTTCCTCGTTACTGGCTCTACTGACATGCGAAACTTCGCATCCGTCAAATGTTTCCTCAAGATAATAATATAAGTTTCTGTATGCTGTCATATTGTCGTTGATGGCGTCGCACTTGTTCATCACTTGTTGGACGACGAGATTCGAATCTCCAAATATTTTCAGTCGAGTTGCTCCACACGCTTTAGCCATTTTCATCCCATGGAGCAGCGCCTCGTATTCGGCTATCAGGACTATCCCTGCTCCTGCGCCTTGGATTCTTTTTTATCCGTCGAAGTACATTGTCCACACACTCGATAAATCTGGTGGCCCTGTGTTTTGTAACTCCAGCCACTCTGCTGTAAAATCTGGTAAAACTTGGGATTTGATCGCCTTTCGCATTTCATACGTGATGTCTAGAGGCGATAGTTCAATTCCCTATAAAGAGACACGTCCTGTTGCTGAAGGGTTGTTTAATATATTGGATAGTGGTGCTTCGTTGACCACTATGATTGGGTGCACCACAAAATATTGCCGTAGTTTTCGTGTTGTTGTGAATATGCTGTATGCAAGTTTCTGCTAGTGCGGGTACATTTGCTTTGTTGGAGATAGTACCTCGCTGACAAAATATACTGGTCTTTGGACTCCATGCGCTTTTCCTTCTTCACTTCTTTCGACTACTAATACTGTGCTCACCACTTGATGTGTTGCTATAATATATAGTAGTAATGGCTCCTTTTCTTTTGATGCGACCAACATCGGTGGTGTGGAAAGCACTTTTTTCAGTTGTGCGAAGGCTGTCTCCGCTTCTTCTGTCCACTCGAATTTGTCGTCTGATTTTTTCATCAATGCATAGAAAGGGAGCACTTTTTCTCCTACACTACTAGGAAAACCCTTATCCATGGGCCCATTATCTGTGGAGCACTAAGTTTTGGTGCTCCACGGATAAGTATCCGTGACGCACCAAATATAGGTGCTCCACAGATATCATCTTACCCGTGGCGCACCGTGGAAGGGATGCGCCATGGATAAGTGGGCCCCACCGAGCACCAGGGCTTGGGGTGTTAGGCCCCCATATCCGTGGCGCATGCATTTGGGGTGCGCCACGCATAATGTGCATACCCGTGGCGCACCACATATACATGCGCCACGAATATGTGTGGGCCCACCCTCTGGAGAAGGTGGTAGACATATCTGTGGAGCACCATTTTGAGGTGCGCCACAGGTATATATATCTGTGGAGCACCATTTTGAGGTGCGCCACGGATATGCCGTACCTACCACCATAAAGGTGCCATTTCCCCCTACCTCCCACTCCAAGCCCTCACTCCCATAGATCTAGCTCTAGCTCTAGTTCCTCTTCTCTCTCCACCCCCATTTTCTTCAACTATTTCTCCATTTTAGGTAGCTAGCCAAAACTTGGATTTGGATAGATATGTAAGGGTTGACTTCCTCCTCCTCCCCTCCCACACATATATATATCTAGCTCTCCTCCCAACTAGCTAGCACATATCTTGTCTCCCTCAATAGTTTGGCTCTCCGCTCACGGATTCGTCGGTATAACTTGTCTAATAGGTGAGTATATGGTTGGATGAAAATATGTATGCTTGTTTCCTTGTGGCGGCCGACGCGCGGCGCACGTATGGCGGTATGTGATATATATGGCATATGTGTTTTGTATGTGATCGAGAGGGGCATGGATGCTTGTGTATGGTTTGTGCAGGTACCGGCGCGTGGTGCATGGATGTTTGCCGAAATGTTGATTAATTTCTGTTTCGGCAAACTTTTGCACTACCCATATGTCCTATTTATAGGGAAGGTCATGCCGAATTTTTCCGGCGATATGACCATAAATTATTCTAAATATTCTCATTTGCTCCATACCGTGCAGGCAACGATGGTGCGCCACATGAGCGAAGGTATGGCGGCTAGATACAAGGAACGCGCGATGGCCGTCATGATTCGGAACAACATGTCCGAGATAAGATGTCCTTGTCATAGATGCAACCTCAGGGCCCTAATCAAGCCTGATTCCGGTACATTGGAGAAGCACTTGCTCATGAGTGGTTTCATGAAAGGCTACATTGACGAGGACGTCAACAACGGGCCCCCGCCGGCAGGAAATGGTGACGTGGGAGGCCGACGAGAAGGCGAAGAGTCACCCAGACATGATGAAGGAGATGCGGGACATGATGATGACACCGGATCCGATGGTGGTGGAGAAGACGCAGACACAGAGACACCGCTAACTTCAGCCTTGCGGGACCCTCATGTTCAAGAACTGCTCCTCACAGAGACAAGCAACGCCAAAGCTGCTGCCCGTGAGAAAGACAAGCTGGAGCAAATGGAGAAAGATGGGAAAACTCCATTGTATCCTGGGTGCCGGCCCGGGGATACACGCCTGAACGTAACCCTCAAAGCTTTGGAGATGAAGGTGCAACACAAATGGACCGACGTTAGCTTCGACGATAACATGGCATACTGGCACGAGAAGCTTCCCGAGGGGAACACATTGCCAAGGAGTACCGAGGAGGCCAAGAAAGTCGTGTGCCCTCTCGATCTACCGCACGTGAAGTACGACGCATGCATCAATGATTGCGCACTTTATCGGGACGAGTACAAGGAACTAACCACATGCCCGGTGTGCGGCCAATCATGATACAAGAGAGGGAACAGGAAAGTTCCTCGAAAAGTGGCATGGTACTTTCCTATCACCCCCCGTCTAAAGCGGTATTTCGTAGACCCTAAGGAAGCAAAGCTCATGCAATGGCACGCGGAAAAGGAGAAGCCCGAAGATGATCCGGAGAAGGGCACGATCCTGACACACCCTGCGGACGCTAGCTAGTGGCTCGCGTTGGACATGGAAGACGGTTTTGGGGACGATGCCAGGAACGTTAGGCTGGGTATGAGCATAGATGGACTCAATCCCTTCGGCAACCAGAGTAGCACGCATAGCACCTGGCCCATCTTTGTATGGCCGTACAACCTTCCCCCCTGGCTGTGCACCAAGCAGAGATACGTACACATGAGTATTCTTATTCAGGGGCCAAAACAACCGGGTATCGACATGCACCTGTATCTCGAGCTGTTGAAAGAGGAGTTAGCCATGTTGTGGGAGACGCCGGTACGTACGTGGGACGCCTACAAAGGAGAGTATTTTGGTCTGAGAGCCGCGTTGCTCACGACGGTGCAGGACTATTCTGGATACGCATATGTCTCTTGCCAGGTGGCCCACGGACACAATGCATGTGTCAGGTGCATGGATAAAACGTCGCATGTCCAGCTACCGAAGGACCCCGGTTCTTCGAAAACCGTGTTCCCTGGCATTCGAAAGTGGCTTCCCGTCGATCATCCTTGGAGAAAACGCGTAGATCGGTTCTATGGTAGTGAGGAGCTCGAAACATCCCCACCTATTTATAATGGAGAGGATATCAATGATGCGCTAGAAGAATGGGAAGCGTGCCCCGCGCCGGAAAAGAAGCGTCCGAGGGTAAAGCCGCTGCGAGGTGTATGGAAAGCGAGGTCCGTTTTCTGGGACCTACCGTACTGGAAATACCTCCACATGCCTCATAGACTTGATCTCATGCACATCACGAAGAACATGTGCGAGAGTCTAGTTGCCACTATCATCAACATGCCGGAGAAAACCAAAGATGGGCCAAAGGCAAGAAACGACCTGATCAAGCTGGGCATCAGGAAAGAACTTCATGGAGGACGCCCCGATGATGCTGATGATGATGAGACGCAGGCGGATACTCAAGGTCATATGCGCAAAAAGGCCAAGAGAAACGACTACTACTGCCCACCTTCCTGCTTCACTCTTAGTGAGCCGGAGCTCCACCAGTTTTTCAGCGTCCTCCTAGGAGTCAAGCTTCCTACCGGTTACAGAGGGAATATATCACGATACCTGGACGAAACAAAGAAGAGGTTCTCCGGGATGAAATCTCACGACTGCCACGTGCTGATGACGCAGATACTTCCAATAGCGCTCCGAGGGATCATGGACGAGCACGTACGTGAGACGCTGTTTGGCCTCTGCAATGTTTTCGACGTCCTCTCTAGGAAGTCGATCGGCATGAAGCAGCTCGAAAGGCTACAATGTGAGATCATCATGATACTATGCGAGCTCGAGATTTACTTCCCCCCTGCGTTCCACGACATCATGGTGCATCTGCTCATCCACTTCTGCCAGAATTATCTACAAAACAAGGACGAGGACGTCCCTATTGGTGTGCCTATCAGGAGGCACCTCGGCAGGATCCATGGGTTTGGTCACCGCGATGGCTTCGTCCCCATGCACGTCGTCTTCCAAGCCCGACAACCAGACTTTGACAGGGCACACCGAGTCGCGCTACAACACCTTGAATTGGTTGAACCTTGGGTGTTAGAGCACAAAAGCTTCATTGAGAAGAAGTTCAGTGACACGGGCAGACGGAGGACGAAGGGAGACGTAACTAGAGAGCACAACTCCAGCTTTACGCGTTGGTTCAAGGAAAAGCTACTCCAGCTTCATCATGGTAACATGCCTTCCACGGAAGAGGAAAAACTCTTATTCGTCTTGTCACAGGGCCCCGCGATGAACGTGAGGACCTATCAGGCGTACGACATCAATGGTTACACATTCTACACCGAGAAAAAGGACCATAGCAGCGAACACCAGAACTCGGGGGGTCACGATGCTGTCCTACGCGGACAAGGAATCCACCGTCAATGAAAGGTTCTTCGGGAGGATCGAGGAGATCTGGGAACTCAACTACTGTGGAGAGAAGATGCCGATGTTTCGGGTCAGATGGACCAAGAACGTCGAAAAGAAGGCCGGTACTTCACCACCATGGTCATACCCGAAGCCAAATCCAGCGCGAACGTCCAGGCGAAAAATGAGCCATGGGTACTGGCGAGCCAGGTTGATCAATGCTTCTTCATTACCGACCCGGTAAGGCCTAGCCGCGTTGTCATTAGGAGGGGAAAAAGGAGCATCATCGGAATGGAGGGAGCGGCCACCGAGCAAGACTTTGACAAGTACGGCGATCCCAAGATAGAAGAGGAATTTGACAAGTACTTTGACAGGCCTAGTGATGTCGCTGGAAGAAGGAAGACCACCCTACCCGCTAAAGGATGCCCGTACACGAGAAGAAATCCCCATGTTTCTGGGCTCAATTATTCAACTGTGACGAAGAAGGGCAAGAAGATCGTGATGAGTCAACGACGGTAGCTCGTTCGAAATCGACATCGGACAACATGTGTCATTTTTTGGAGGAACAATCATATAAATGATTTTTGGTTTTTTGTAACAATGATCATATATATGATATATGATTCATATGGTTTTTTGTAACAATGATATGATATATAGATGTCAGACTGGTACTATTTAAAAATTATTATTATTAGAATAAGCAAATGTTATTTATTGCAATATAGTAATTTTAAACTTTCTGAAATACAGTTTTTGTAAAAACAAAAAAGGTGGGAGGTCCAGGGTTCGAACCTGGCACCTCCCCAAACAGCCAGCACGCGGACACAACCACTAGGCTAGGTGCGGGTTATTGTCTAGACTGCACATCGATGCATTTTGAACTATACTTCCTCGCGAGCCCACTTAGGGGTAAAACGGTTCGGCCGGCTCCCTTCTCTCCCACTCTTCTTCCCCGCGAGCCCTTCTTCCCCGAACCCTAGCTAGCCCGCGAGCCCGCCGCCGCCCCTCTTCTCCGCTCCGAGCCGCCGCTCGCCTCCGCTCTGCCGCGCTCGCCTCCGCTCCACCGCCCTCGCCCTCGCCTCTGCTACACCGCGCCGTGCATGCCTGTGGAGGAGCTGTCTGTGGAGGAGCCGCCGCCATCGGTGAGCGCCCGCCCCCGCGGAGGAGGAGCAGGTCGCCGTCTTCCCTGACCTCGCCTTCAACCCCGATGTCGCCATCTTCCCCTCTTCCCCACCTCGGTGAGCGCCCGCCTTCCCCTCTTCTCCTCTTCCCCGCCTCTGTTTCTAGTTTGGGCACCCTCGCTGTTACGGTCACGAGCCATTGCTTCCTTCACATAAGCATGTCTTAACAAATGGGTGTTCTTTCTTGCCATGTTTTATCTGAATGCCGTAAATCTTCTTTTACAATGGGTGTTCTTTCTCACTTGGTAACAAGGTTCGCTTGCTCATCTAGATTCTAGAGTTCACAAGTCCATAAGCACCGCATAGGTTAGTACCAAAGTATGAAATATATATAGGAAAGCAAAATGACCATCTGCCATCCCGCTGTTCAGCGAATTAAGTTTCAGTTGTTGTCTTCAATGCCGAGCTACCTAAAATCGACCAAAAGACAGTAATAAGCATAATGTGTTTCATCTGGGGTACTCAACTAGTGGGCATTCAGTGGTTATGTAGGTCACTGTGTTTTGTTATTTCGACGCTGATTCAAACTTTGGCTTCAACCTTTATTGAACAAATTAAATACAATTTTAGTAATTCCTTTAGCATCCTCATGATATTAAAAGATCTAATTACCCACTGACATATTAATTGGTAAACAAGATATACTTGTTGGAGCTATGCTCTTTCATATGTTCTCTCATTATATATATAAAGTATATAATATACACATGTTCTCTCATTTTATATATAAATGTTCAAGATAAACTTGCTCAAGCTATGCTCTTTCATTTAGATAATGGAGCTATGCTCAAGATATACTTAATTTGTTGATGTGCTGGGACTGCTAGGTTCTTACTGTGAGCATTCATGTTAATATGTGACTGTTAGGTTCATGTTAATATAACACTGTCATTCATGTTAATATGTGACTGCTAGGTTCTTACTACTCCCAGATGCTCTTGTAGAAGACAAGCTCTCTAATTGATTTTCTTATATATAACACTTTCATTCATGTTAATATGTGACTGCTAGGTTCTTACTGTGAGCATGTTCTTATACTGTGAGCATGTTCTTATACTGTGAGCAACAATACTAGTGAGCATGTTTTTATATTGTGAGCAAGAATGGTGGAAAGGCACACATTTTTACTGTAAGGTTCTTTTACTCAGTTTTTGCACAGAATTTTGTGCTTCTGTGGACAGCAATGGTGGAAAGGCACATGTTGTGTCTTATGTGTATGTTGTCGACATGTTGTCGACAAATATGTGTTGGAAAGGCACATTTCGTGCTTTTTTTGTGTGAATTGTTTACAGGTTTTGGAAAATGAGTGCCTATTACTCCTGAAATGTTGATTGATTTCTGTTTCGGTAAGAAATAGGCACTCCTAGGTAGCCATTTATAGGGGAGGTGCTGTCGAATTTTATATGATAACATATTTTATTTCTCTCTGCTTTTAGGTACGCCTCCGCCGCCATGGTGCGCTGCAAGATCACCACCTATGCCATGATGAGCCGATGCCCACCACCACCCCCTCCCCCTCCGACGCCGCCTCCAACACCGCCACCTCCAGCATCCGACGGCGAGGAAGAAGTCCCCGAGGTGGACTACCCGGAGGATGAAAAAGAGAACGACTGCCTGGAGGCGGAAGCCCAGGCGGAGATCGACGACATGGAGTGGGCCATCTCGGACCCCGAGAATGAAGAACAGGTGGCCATCCATGCCTCGTGGCATTCTCTGCGGATGGAGAACAAGGAGGCGGTGCTCGACGACGAGCTTGACGACCGACTTCTTGAGTCGGGGCTCAAGAAGTCGCGCGACCGCCACACGATGGAGGAGGGAGCGCGCGGCTTCATGGAGTTGGAGCGGCAGCGCCTCTTGGCGCTGCTCGCGGAGGACTCCAGTTGCCTCCACAAGATTGTGGAGGATGACTTCCTCCCCGCCCCCGCCGCCGCACGAGATGCTCGATCGGGCCTAGCGGCGACGAAGAAGGGGGCCAACGACGACGAGGCGGGCCCCTCCAGGCGCTAGAACTTTTTTTCGTATTATGAATTTCTTATTGCTAGAACGTTGCAAAATATGCAAAAAATAATTTTAATATGTCTTGTAGAATTTTAATCAATATTGCTTTAGGATGTGTTCGGTTTGGGAACCGGAGGGGACGGAACGGAATGGTTCCATTCCGAAGTCACGGGACGGTTCCATTCCGTTCCATTCCGGTGTTTGGTAGCACTAAAATGAGATGGAATGGAATGGTCAACTAATTTAGGATTAGTAATTTAATTAGCAATAATTTAAAATAGAAAATAGTTTTGAATAGTCCCGGTTCATATTTTTCAGATTTTTTGTTGTCATTCCTTTCGTTGCATAACATATATACTACATGTCTATAGAGAGATGGCGAAGTGGTACATGGTGTACAGTGGTCGGGTTCCAGGAGTCGAGGAGTGGGAGGACTGCCATGCACAGGTGACCAACTTCAGCGGCACATGTGTGTGTAAACTTTACTATCCTAGTGTTGTTTCCGAACTATTGTTGGACATGTGTGTGTAAACCTTAACTTGCCGAGGCTCGTAATGCCTTGGCGATCGATGTTGGACTTGCTTATATATGATCGATCGTCATCCATGCTATGTTTTATTCTAGGCTTATGAATCCTTGCCATAGTAGTTGTGATCATGCAAGCATGTTTTTGCACTTTGTCATTCCTTTCGTTGCATAACATATATACTACATGTCTATAGAGAGATGGCGAAGTGGTACGTGGTGTACAGTGGTCGGGTTCCAGGAGTCTACGAGGAGTGTGGGAGGACTGCCAGGCACAGGTGACCAACTTCAGCGGCAACTGCTACAAAGGGTACAAGACAAGAGAGCTCGCGGTCTCCAAGTGGAGGAGACACGTGTGGAAGAAGAATCGGATGAAGTTCTTGATCATGGTCTCGATCTTGCTCATCGTCGTCGCCGGTGTGATCTATTCGTTCATATAGTAGTCTAGGTGATATGTAACTCCATATATAATATGTAATGATCAAAGTTGTACTTAACTTGTGTAATGATTCGACACTTGACCATGTATTTCGACACTTGACTTTATATTGATGTCTTCCGACACTTGACTTCATATTGATGTATTTTGGTGAATTCCAGTGTTGCTGATGTGTATATCTTTGCATTTCTGCTGTATACTGTATATTTTTGTGATGTATACTGTGTATTTCTGCTATATTCTCGAAAAAAATACAAATAGAAAACATACCAGTGGAGCACCATTTTTATTGCCAGTGGCGCACCCTATCCGTGGCGCACCTAAATTGGGTGCGCCGCAGATATTATGCGCGGCGCACCCCACTTAGGTGCGCCACAGATAGGACACATAACCGTGGCGCACGTGGGCATGCGCCACTGGTAATAAATACCAGTGGCTTGATATGTGTGGCGCACCACTGGTGCGCCACTGAAGCCCAAATTGGTGCACCACAGATAAGGGTTTTCCTAGTAGTGCTAGCCTTGCAACGAATCGACTTAGTGCCGCGACGCGTCCTGCGAGCTTCTGTACATCGTGCAGCTTTGTGGGCTTCCCCATCGTTAATATCGCTTGGATCTTCTCTGGGTTTGCCTCTATTCCTCTTACGGATACCAGGAATCCCAGGAGTTGCCCTGCAGATACCCCAAAAGAACATTTTGTCGGGTTAAGCTTGAGCTTGTACCTGTTTAAGTTGTCGAAGGTTTCTGCCAAATCACTAATTAGTGACTCCTTTTTTCTTGTGGTAATGACTATGTCGTCGATGTAGACTTGAATATTTCATCTTATTTGACTTCCGAGGCAGTTTTGCATCATCCTTTGATAGGTTGCTCCTGCGTTTTTTAGGCCGAAAGGCATGACTTGGTAGCAGAACATGCCATAAGGTGTTATGAAAGCTGTTTTTTCCTCATCTTCTTTCTTCAACTTGATCTGGTTGTAGCCAGAGTATGTGTCCAGGAAGGAAAGCCTTGCGCACCCTGCTGTTGAGTCAATTATCTGATCAATGTGGGGTAGAGGGAAGGGATCCTTTGGACAGTGCTTGTTGAGAGACGTATAGTCGACACACACTCTTTGCACATCTGTGTTTTTCTTGGGGACTATAACTGGATTAGATACCCAAGTCGATGTTTTGATTTCTCGGATGAACCCTACGTTTTCGAGCCTGTGTAGCTCGGACGCTATTGCTTTCCTTTTGGGTTCATCGAATCTTCTCAATGGTTGTTTGGCTGGCTTTGCTTTGGGATCAATGTTTAGTGCGTGCTCAACGAGTTCCCTAGGAACCCCTGGCATGTCTGAAGGACACCAGGCGAAGATTTCCCAGCGCTCACGGAGGAACTCGACGAGCGCGCTTTCCTATACGGGATCCAGGTTTACTGCTATAGAGGTAGTCTTGTTCGGGTCCGTGGGGTGGACCTAGATTTTCTTCGAGTCTTGAGTTGCATCGAAAGCCTGATCTGGCAGGGATCGCCCGACGTCGGGTAGTACGTTGTGGTTGGTTTCACCTTTCAGCCTTGCATATTCTGCTGTCATGCCGAAGGTTTGCGCCAACCTGTTGAATTCCTTGTCACAAATGTTAGATACTTCGAAACTGCCTTGAACTGTGATTGTTCCTCTGGGCCCTAGAATTTTTAGTGTAAGATACGCGTAGTGGGGTACTGCCATGAATTTTGCAAATGCTGGACGCCCCAGGATTGCATGATACTATGAAGGCCAATCCATGACTTCGAACTCCAGCTTCTCTTTGCGATAATTTTTGCTATTGCCAAAACAAACGTCGAGCTCTATTTTCCCGAGAGGGTAATTTGCGCTTCCAGGTACTATCCCGTGGAAAGAACATCTGTTGGCTTTAGACTATCCAGTGAGATGCACATTGACCTCAGAGTTCTTGCGTATATTAAGTTTATGCCGCTTCCTCCATCCATGAATACTCTCCCGATGTTGTATCCCCCTATTTGCGCCTTTAGTACCATTGGAGCATGCCCTGGCCTGGGAACTTTCCTCGGGTGGTCTGCTCTGCTAAATCTGACTGGTTGATCGGACCACTGCAAGTACTCTGTAGTAGCTGGTGGTGATGATATTGCCAAGTTGACATGTCTAGATATGCTCTTCCTTTCTTTTTTTGACTTTGGTACTGGTTGAATCATTGCTGATATATATACCTTTGACTCCAGATGTTTTGCGAGTCATTGCATTTGATATCCTTGACTCGCGCTTTTTCCTCCTTGTCATGTTCCTTGGCTTGAATCCATGGCATTTTGCAACCTTAGGAAGGTTCTGCAATCTTTCATCTGGTGGTTGGAAACTCTTTTCCCGTCTAGGTACGCATAATGGATGCGACAAGGACCATATAGCATATCTTCTGCCGAGGGACCCAAGTACCTTGGTTTCTCCTTTCCCCTGTTATCTCTTGCTTGAAACTCTTTGCTTTCGTAGCCTTCCTCATTCCTCCCGTCGTATCCCGCGGCTATCTGATTTCGCCTTCCGTGGTTGTCGCCGTTGCGGTATCTTCGCCTTTGCCTGCTTGTTTTATCGACTTCTGGTGAACATCCCCTTTTGTTGTTATACGCATCTTCTCCATCGGCGAATCTGTTGGCTACTTCCATTAGTTCTGAAACTGTTCTTGGCTTTATTCTCCCTATCTCTTCAACGAGGTCTGAATGACGAAGTCCGGCTGAAAAGGCATCTATTGCTCTTTCGTCGGAGACGTCCTCTGTAGAATTTTTAATGACACTCCAGCATTGTATATAAGAGCGCAGAGTTTCGTCTCTCCTCTGCACGCACGACTTAACTTCTTCCAATGACACTGGTCGTTTGTATGTTGAGCGGAAATTTCTTGCGAATTGGTTCTCTAGTTCCCCCCAACTTCTGATGGAATCGTTGGGTAAAGTATTTAACCAGGACTGCGCTGCGCCGGTGAGGTGTAACTACAAACTTTGCATTGCCGTTGCTCTTGTTCCCCCGAGTATTTGTACTTCTTGTAGGTAGTCTGACAACCATAGAGTTGGTTCTTGTGACCCATCATATTTTTCTTGATCATGCGGCAACTTGAATCCTTTGGGTACTCGCGTTTTGCGAACCCTGCGGGTAAAGCATAACGCGCCCATTTCTTTTTCATTGTCTTCGTAGTTTTCTTCCCTCCACGCATAATGTGAGTTGTTTACTCTTGCTTGTGCTATCATGTTCCTTGCATCCTCCTTCCTCTTTTGGCGTTTCTCATCTTCTGAAGACTCGCTAGTTTCGTTCCGCGAAGATTTGCGCTTGACCTCTTCTTTTTGCTTTTCCCTATGGTTGGTCGACTTTTTCTCTGGAAGATTTCCCCTTAGCTTGTCTTCTACCAACCCGAGGCTTTGTATCCCGGCTTGATGCATGTGTTCCCATGGGTCTCCAAGCTTTGGTTGCCTGGTTAGTAGGTATGCATGTGCTGCTACCAATGCTGCTTCTGGTGTTTCTTGCACAAATTCTTCTTCCTCCTCTGGTGAGTTCGCACTTGGGCTTTTCGTGTAGCTCTCTTCTACTATCTGTATTGTTGTCCTTCTACTGTGCTTCGGGTCTCTGTGCCTCTCCATGCTGGACTCTGATGAATCGCTATATTCATCCCAATATCCTCCACTTGATGCGCTGTTGTAATCTAGGCTTCTCATAATCATGTCTCTTTCCTCCCTTAATTTTTTCCTGCGTTGATGTAGCGCATATTGATATCCCAATAGAACTTCTCTTCTCGAATCTGCGGGTACATCTGTCCTGTGGTTTATGGCTGATATGATCATTCTCCATTCTCCGGCGGAGACATGGACTTTCTCCTTCTCCTTCTTGCCATTGCTCCTTAATTTGTCGACTTGCATGTCGACCTCCCCGTTGCCTGCGTGATTGTTTTCTTTTTCTGCTGCTTCAGTGATGATGACGCATAACTGGTGTACGCTTCTGGAGACGCCGCTGCTTCTGCTGGCGAAGTCCCTTGACTTGTCGCGTGGCTTGTCCATTGCTGCTTCCGTGATGAGCTTTCGCCCAGTTTCGTCGGATTCCTCGAGTTTCTCCTACAGATTTTCTGTTGCTGCTGGGCTGATTGGTGAGTTTGCCTCGCTACAAGAGCCCACATATGATCCAGACTTGGCGATTATTTCAGTTTTACTTGTCGACGGACCCGATTTCGCCAGATCCGAAAGACAAGTTGAACCCGAAGGTCCAACATAGAAGCTTAGACTTCCGATTGTCAACTCTATCTTTTTATTTTCGTCGACTTCTGGACTGCTATTGGCTAAGAGCAAAAAAGCCGTCGAATTCATGACTCCAATGCCCGGAGTCCCCATGGTTGGCGCCAATTGACGAGGGCTAACTCGACAAATGTCCTAGATGAAGGACTTAGGATCGGGGAGATAGGGCGTCGGATGAACTCGAAGGTAAAATAGTCAAACAAGGTGGCTATCGAAAGTAAACATGGGTGTAAACCTGGCTTGCTTTCAATCTGTCCCTTACCGTCCCCTCCTGGCCCCTATATATAGTTGGCCAGGTCTCATTGATCGGGAGGGATCTGACACAGATTACAATATCGACATACGACATGAACTCGTATTTCGACTAGTATTACAATTGGGCCTGGCTTAACGGGCCTCAGGGGTAGTTAACTAACGGGCTCTATTATCTATACACTTGTCACCCTCCTTGTGTGGCCATGATGGCTTGTAACTTGTAAGTAAAAGCTCGTTGGGTTCCAACCCCAAGAGGAAGGTATGATGAGCACAGCAGCAAGGCTTCCCTCAGTTGTGAAACCAAAGTTTATCGAACCAGTAGGAGAAAGCCAAACTTCAGAAGGTGATGCTTGCTAGCTTCGTGATACTCCAGACAATGGCACCAGAAATATTGCTAGTGCGTCTTCACCTAGCAGCAACGTGAAACCTGCACACAACACAACCAAGAACTTTGCTCCCAACTTACAATGAGGTTGTCAATCTCACCGGTTTGCTGTAAACAAAGGATTGAGCGTATCGAGTGGTAAAAGGGTAATAGTATGCAAGTAAAAGTAAACAGTGCCAGTAAAAGTAAAACGGTATAACAATATAAAGGAAATTGGACCAGGGTCCATAGTTCACTAGTGGTGTCTCTCCATAAGATAAATAACAATATGCTGGGTAAACAAATTACAGTTGGGCAATTGATAAAATAAAGATAACGTACATATGTCATGAGGATCAATATGAGATTCACTCTGGGCATTACGACAAAATACATAGACCGTAATCCAACTGCATCTATGACTAATAATCCACTCGCGGGGAGTCATCCGAGTACCCCTTGAGTATTAAGTTGCGATCAACAGATCACTGCATTAAGCAAAGTGTGTAAAGTAAACAAAGCAAATGTCCTTGGACACAAGAATGTTGTTTTCTCCCTAGTGGCAACAGCACATCTACAACCTTAGAGGTTTTTGTCACTCCCCCAGATTACTAGAGGCATGAACCCAACTATCGAGCATAATAACTCCCTCTTGGAGTCACTAGCATCTACTCGGACAAGATATCTACTAGCAACAGAGAGCATGCAAGATCATAAACAACATAGAGATAACATAAAGATATATATTCAGCACATCAACTTCACATAGTACCAATACTCATCGGATCCCAACAAACACAACATGTATGATTACACAGATATAATCTTAATCATGTAGGGCAGCTCACAAGATCTAAACATGAAGCACATGGTGGAGAAGACAACTATCTAGCTACTGCTATGGACCTGTAGTCCAAGGTAGACTACTCACACATCACTCCAGAGGTGACCATGGTGGTGGAGAAGGCCTCTGGCAGGGATTCCACTCTCCAGCAGGGTGCCGGGAAGAGCTCCTGGATCCTCCTGATCTCGCTTCGATGATGGCGGCAGCTTGCAGTATGTTTCGAGAAAAAGCGATCTGTTCTTTAGGCTTTTCCCGTCGAGGGGATTTTATAGGTGAAAGTGCAGCGTCAGAGGGTGGGCCGCCTGGCCTCACCATATAGTGGCGCGGCCAGGGGCTGGGCCGCGCCACCCTATGGTGAGCCTGGCCCCTGGCCCCCCTCCATCTCATCTTCGGTCTTCGCAAAGCTTCGGTAAAAATAGGAGGTTTGGCTTTTGTTTTGTCCAGTTCCGAGAATATTTCCTGTGTAACTTTTTTGAAACACAAAAACAGCAGAAAACAGGGAACTGGCACTGTGGCATCTCGTTAGTAGGTTAGTTCCAGAAAATGCATAAAAACGCCACAAAGTGTAACAAAACACAAAGCAAATGGTGTATAAACAAGCATGGAGCATCAAAAGTTATAGATACGTTTGAGATGTATCAAGCATCCCCAAGCTTAACTCATGCTCGTCCTCGAGTAGGTAAGTGATAACAAAAGAATAATTTTTTAGGTGACATGCACCATCACAATCTTGATCTCTATGTAAAGCATTGAGTGCTGGGATCAAAGAAATTAAAACATGGGCATAAGAGACATAATCTTGACAATAAAAACTTAGCAACCATGTTATAACATGAAAATAAACACAAACAAAAGATCATGAATAATGAAACAATGAAAGTCAAACGTGTGTTCAAATCATATGGAAAATATAGCAAATGGTTTTCAGCTTGTCCTTCATAGAATAGCAAAACATAAATGCATAGGACACCTTCAAGTTTAAGAGGGCGACTAGATACAAATAATTTAAGAATAAGTGAAACTATAATCATGAATCAATTAATGATAAACTTTGGGACTATGCACATTAAACTCAGAATGGCAACTATGCTCTCTTAGACGGTGCATAAAGGTAGAAGGTGGAGACTCAACTTAAAAGTAAAAGAAAGGCCCTTCGCATAGGGAAGCAGGAATTGCAATTTTATAAACCTTCGAAAATTATGGTACTTACTAGCTTTGAGCTCTTATTGCCCCCATCATAGGCATCTTGAATGGTTAAAGTTAATGCGAGAACAATTATGAGCATATGCTTGACAAATCATAAGTTTAAAACCTCGTGTCCCGTGAAGTACGAATACCCAAACCTCATGCTACTCGACTTAGGGTCCCAAGCAAGCTCTTGTCATTGTAAGTATACACGTATCATCGAGAACCGCCAACGGGGTACCTCCTTGCCCGATGACATGGAACAAGCCCACATCAAAATAATAGGACAAACAGACAATGAACACCTCAACATCTCTTTTATTTACCATTGGTATAGCTTTTTATTATGAGATGCGTCGTCGAATGTCCACTATGGGCATGCTGTAAATTTCCACCATGAATGATGCATGGCTTAGATTAGCAGCCCAAGCATTTCTCTAACACATATACAAACTCCATAATCTCGCAAGATTCCCAACTTATTTCACATCACGAGTATCCATAAACAAAAGAACATGATATCAACTCAAATAAGAGAAAGTGCAATGTTGAAAGCTTGCCCCATGACGGCATGGTTGGGCTAATTTCTAACTTACAACTTGCAAGCATAACATAACATAAGAGAGCCACAATGTCAAAATTTTAAAAGCAAGAAACGTAAAGTGTGCCATCAGGTTCGTGAGAGCTTTACTGACTAATTTTCACATAACACCAAAAAGAGTTTAATTCGAAGGATAGATAAAAGCAAGTCAAATGTACTTGGAATAGCAAATTGCTAATAGGTATGTATGGTGGACACATTGGATTAACTTGGTTTTTTTGGGAGTTGGATGCACGAGTAGAGCTCATACTCAGTACAAAATGAGGGCTATCAAAAGACTGGGAGCGACCAACTAAGAGAGCAATAACGGCCATAATCATGCATAGCGACAAAACATCATTAAAAGAAGCATAAAATGGCATCACAAGTCAAAAACCAAATGATCATAGAGGATTATGGCGACTTTGTAAGAGTCAAACATGTTGTAAGCATGCGCCAAGTCAACCCAAATAAAGCATCAAGGAGAAAACCAAATAAATGCTTCCATATAATAAAAAACAACGCATGATTTTTTCAAAGGCTCATTAAGCAATCTCAGTCATTTGAGACAAGTCATGCTACAGGAAAAACTACTAAGCATACTATCAAAACGACATCAAGCATGGCATGAAAAAGTCTAAGCCGCAGTCTAAACTAGCTCCTTTTTGTACCACTGTTTTGCATGAAACTTTTTCTCTTTTCCAACACTATTCAAACCTTTTTGAGACAACTCTTTTGATGAAAACCAACATAGACCAGTGGTCTAAATACACCTTGATGCAAAGATAAAACAATATCTGAACAAAAATCAAAGCGAAAAATGAAAGCTAAACGCAGTTCTAGAAAAAGAGAACACTCGTTGAACGATAAGAGTGAAAACTAGAGTGTTCTTGGCAATGAAAAATGAAGTACATCTCCTCTAAAAGAAATTTGTTGGGGTCCAACCATTTATTGCATCAAAAAAAACAAAAGAAAACTGAAAGCAAAAGTAAAGATGCTCCAAGAAAAACGCATAAAATATGAAGCAATAAAAATATAGTGTGTTGAAAGGTGACCTGATTTTTGCCGATGAAGAAGGGGTGCCTCAGGGGCATCCCCAAGCTTTGACGCTTGTACCTCTTGGATATTTTTTGTTGTGACATGGGCATCCCCAAGCTTGAGCTTTTGTCCATACTTCATCTCATCTCATCATTCTCCAATCCCTACACTTGAAAACTTCCTTCATACAAAACTTCACACAATTCTATTAGCAACGTTAGCATAAGCATAATAGTAAATCAACCCTTTTTTGGTTCAGTTTCAAACTCAAAATCACCACATATAAAGTATATACTACTGTAGCAACTTCCTCAAAAGTTCTGTGATCAAAAGAACTCAAAAAGAAAGCGATCGAGAGGCAAACACAAATAGTGGCAGAAATCTGTCAAAATAGAATAGCTGTCAAAGGTCAATTTTTTCGAGGACCTTCTGTTGCTCAAATCGAAAAGTGCAAAACTAATGGAAGTTTGCATATGCTCAAGAAATTTCAGATCAAAAAGATATTCGGAGAATTTTCACAAAAATTTTACGATGCAGCGCAGAAATCTGTTTCAGGACAGCAACTTCCCCAAATCTTACCTCCCTCAAATTAGAGGTTCTTCTTGGCACAAAAACAAAATAAAAATGATAAGGAGAGGTCATTACAGTAGTAATAACTTCCAAGACTCAAATAAAAGAAAAATTACTGAAAAGAAAACATTGGGTTATCTCCCAAGAGTGCTTTTCTTTAACGCCTTTGAACTAGGCGCAGAAAGGTGGAAATCAAGTAATATCAAATGAGGCATTAAGATCAATTGCAGAAGTCTTTTCAATAATAAATTGAATTATGTCTAAATGAGTTTTTGAAGATCCCTTATGAACACTCTTTGGTTCACTACTTTCATCAAAAGGGTTTTTCGGGCAAATCCAATCGAAATTCTTTTCCAAAGCTTCATGCAATCCTACAAGTTTGCAAGGAATTGGTACTTTGATGTCTTCTTTGGTTGTACCAACAACATTAACAAGAGAGCCAAGCATATTAAAATGCTAGTTTCAATAGCAACATCTCTAAATTCTCTACGCAAAATCTCTAAAATAAAATCTTTCTTTTCGGAGTTTTCGATATCATAAGCTTAAGAAACATTTGTTGCATAAAAGGATTAAGGTTAACAAACCTAGCCTCCAACATGTGAACTAAATAAGCAGCATCAACTTCATAACTAGGAGCAAGCTCAGCCAAAGATCTATCCTCAACATCTTTATGCATACTAATATGATTAAAGAACTCCTGAATGTTACCTTTCCCAATAATAGAACCACTACCTACTGAGAGGTCCTCCAAAGCATATTTACGGAACAACATAATGAACTAAAGGTAAAATTAATGGAATGCAAACTATCAAAGGAACTAATTTTTTTAATTTTTGATAAAAAGATGCAAGCAAAAATAAAATAAAGCAAAACAAAAACAAAGTAAAAGATTGTGCATGAGAGACTCCCCTTGCAGAAGTCTTCTTCCTCCCCGGCAACGGCGCCAAAAAACTCATTGATGGCTTGTAAGTAACAGCTCGTTGGGAACCCCAAGAGGAAGATATGATGGGCATAGCAGCAAGTCTTCCCTCAGTTGTGAAACCAAGGTTTATCGAACCAGTACGAGAAAGCCAAACTTCAGAAGGTGATGCTTGCCAGCTTCGTGACACTCCACACAATGGCGCCAGAAATATTGCTGGTGCGTCTTCACCAAGCAGCAACGTGAAACCTGCACACAACACAACCAAGAACTTTGCTCCCAACTTACGATGAGGTTGTCAATCTCACCGGTTTGCTGTAAACAAAGGATTGAGCGTATCGAGTGGTAAAAGGGTAATAGTATGCAAGTAAAATTAAACAGTGCGAGTAAAAGTAAAACGGTATAACAATGTAAAGGAAATTGGACTGGGGTTCACAGTTCACTAGTGGTGTCTCTCCATAAGATAAATAATAATATGCTGGGTAAACAAATTACACTTGGGCAATTGATAGAATAAAGATAATGTACATATGCCATGAGGATCACTATGAGATTCACTCTGGGCATTACGACAAAATACATAGATCGTAATCCAACTGCATCTATGACTAATAATCCACTCGCGGGGAGTCGTCCGAGTACCCCTTGAGTATTAAGTTGCAATCAATGGATAACTGCATTAAGCAAAGTGCGTAAAGTAAACAAAGCAAATGTCCTTGGACACAAGAATGTTGTTTTCTCCCTAGTGGCAACAGCACATCTACAACCTTAGAGGTTTCTGTCACTCTCCCAGATTACTAGAGGCATGAACCCAAGTATCGAGCATAAATACTCCCTCTTGGAGTCACTAGCATCTACTCGGCCAAGATATCTACTAGCAACATAGAGCATGCAAGATCATAAAAAACATAGAGATAACATACAGATATATATTCAGCACATCAACTTAACATAGTACCAATACTCATCGGATCCCAACAAACACAACATGTATGATTACACAAAGATGATCTTGATCATGTAGGGCAGCTCATAAGATCTAAACATGAAGCACATGGTGGAGAAGACAACTATCTAGCTACTGCTATGGACCCATAGTCCAAGGTAGACTACTCACACATCACTCCGGAGGCGACCATGGTGGTGGAGAAGGCCTCCGACAGGGATTCCCGTCTCCGGCAGGGTGCCCCGGAAGAGCTCCTGGATCCTCCCGATCTCGTTTCGACGACGGTGGCGGCTTGCAGTATGTTTCAAGGAAAAGTGATCCGTCCTTTAGGTTTTTCCCGGCGAGGGGATTTTATAGGCAAAAGGGCAGCGTCAGAGGGTGGGCCGCCTGGCCTCACCATATGGTGGCGCGGCCAGGGGCTGGGCCGCGCCACCCTATGGTGAGCCTGGCCCCTGGCCCCCCTCCGTCTCATGTTCGGTCTTCGCGAAGCTTCGGTAAAAATAGGAGGTTCAAAAATAGGAGGTTCAGCTTTTGTTTCGTCCAATTCCGAGAATATTTCCTGTGTAACTTTTCTGAAACACAAAAACAACAGAAAATAGGGAACTGGCACTGTGGTATCTCGTTAGTAGGTTAGTTCCGGAAAATGCATAAAAACGCCAGGAAGTGTAACAAAACACAAAGCAAATGGTGTATAAACAAGCATGGAGCATAAAATATTATAGATATGTTTGAGACGTATCAGGCCACACATCCATCTCAACATGCACATCTCCACCACACCTAATTGTTGAACATATCATCATTTAGTCAGCCAACACTCATCACCAAACAATATTGCAGGCCAAATTGCCGTCCTATAGAACTTTCCTTTTAGCTTTTGTGGCACTCACTATTTCAGTGTCTGCAACTCCAATGCACAATCCTACTTATCTTTATCATCTAAAAAACTCTACTCGTCTTGGTTAAAGTCAACCCGCCAAACACATTGGCAGAAATCAGAAATATGGCCACGGCGGAGACCTCGGCCAAGGCGGGAGCGCTAGGGAGATGATCTCTACACGACAAAATGGCACTCGTCACCGGCGGCACACACGTTATCGAGTAACCAACTCCTAATTACGAGCATCTCCACTAGGAGACTGAATGGTCCCCCAAATGGGTTTTTGCGGCGGAAGGCCAAGATCGCCTGATACCGGGTGTCCTGAAATAATGTCGGCATCAGGCCATGCCTAAAAATGTGTTTGGCAACCCCGTGTCGGACCCGACCCATAGGAGTCCGTCTGGAGATGCCGTCACCCGAGCCACGTAGAAAAGAGCTAGGGGATTCCACTCGCCAGTGACCCAGCCATTTCCCCTCCCCCCCCACTTCTCTCTCCCGCGATTACGTGGGTGATTTGCCACAACTTCCCACCAACTGCAAGCCGTCGCCGAATCTCTGGCCAAGCCATCTTCTGCCCCCCACCCATCTCCCGTCGAGACATCCACTGCCGCCCACATCTCCATTCGAGGCATCTGCTATCTCTGCTACCATTTGTAGTAAGCATTGCGTCGACCATGCGGCCACACCGCTAGGAACCTGATCAGCCAATTTCCTAGGTAAACAAATTTGTTCAAAAAAATATTTTTCAAGTCCCAATCTTTGTTAAATTGCTTCACTGCTCGATCAATAGGCTATGGACAATGACGATGGGATGATGCTGCATCAACTCGTGCAAGAAGAAGGAGATGCTACCGCCGATGAAGATGAGAAGCTTCTGATCATGGATGCCCTTCTTCATTTGCATGTGAGGATTAATGACCCACCTTGGCGGGGACGTTCTAGACCAGGGAAGAAAAACAAGGACCAACAGAGGATGCATGGTGATGTCATGCTTTAGACGGATTATTTTAGTGACAACGCAATACATACACCTTTGGAGATTCAGCGGCCCTTCCGGATGATCAAGGAGTTGTTCATGAAGATTATCATTGGTTTGCAGTGAGTATGATGACTACTTCCTCTAGAAGAAAGACTGCAACAGATGGCCTGGATTCACCTCTGTTTAGAAGTGCACTGCTGATTTGAGGTGTATTTCATACGTTGCTCCTTCTGATACTGTGAATGGCTATCTTCGCATGGCTGAGTTGACTGCTAAAGACACTGTGTACAAGTTTTGTTAGGCAATCGTCAAACAATTTGGATCAGTCTATCTGAGAGCACCAGATGAACAAGACAATGCAAGGATTTTTGGCATAGAACGAAGTAAGGGGATTTCCTGGGGTGCTTGGAAGCATCAACTACATGCATTGGGCATGGAAGAATTGGTAGTTTGCTTGGCAAGAGATGCACAAAGGACACACTAGTACGTGCAGCGTGACTCTTGAAGTTGTGGCAGATTATGACCTATGGATTTGGCATATTTTATTTGACATGGAGGGATCTCACAATGTCATCAACGTGCTGCAACGTTCTCCAGTTTTCGTGATACTTACTGAAGGGCATGCTCCATCGGTCAACTATGTGATCAACGGCCACACCTATACCAAAAGGTACTATATAGCTGACAACATCTTCCCAAAATGGTCGACAACTGTGAAGAAAATCTGTGAACCGTACTTGGAGAACAAACTATGGTTTGCCAAGTGCCAGGAGAGTTGTAGGAAGGATGTTGAGCGAGCATTTAGTGTGCTCTTGCAGCGTTTTGGTATTGTCCGATACCTCGCTCTCCAGTAGTCGTCAGCTCAGATATGTGAGGTCATGAATGCTTGTATGATCACGAACAACATGCTCATCAAGAGCGAGCGTGCTAATACAGTGCATGATGATCTCCCATATGATTGGGAGGGGCCTCTCGCCAAATTTGATCACGAGGTGCCAGTCGAGTTTGAAAATTTTATGCAAAACCGTAGTCAAATTCGCAACCAAGATACTCACCAACAACTGCAGGATGACCTAGTGGCGCATTTGTGGGCGAGGAGAGGAAACAAACAATGGGTCCCAAACTTTTATTTATTTTCATTGTTGATGCACTATTTTATTTGGAACAATTCTATTTGGTATGTTTGAATTAACAAGTTTTGTATGGACTATTTCATTTTCATATTTGTGATAAAAATATATTAAAAGTTGCAATTGGGGCGGCCGATCGGGGGCGTCGTTGTGGGCATAGGCACCCAACCGGGTGGTTGCGTCTATCGGCGTGCCCAAAACGAGCGTGCCGGCATGGT
Organism: Dactylis glomerata; assembly: GCA_007115705.1. Taxonomy (NCBI): domain Eukaryota; kingdom Viridiplantae; phylum Streptophyta; class Magnoliopsida; order Poales; family Poaceae; genus Dactylis; species Dactylis glomerata. The sequence continues at coordinate 2,596,384 of QXEO01001328.1, read as the reverse complement.
TGCTGGACACATTTTTGAGCTCCCCGGTGGAGATTCTCTAACACTGTATAATTTCGTCGAATGGTTAATGCGAGGAGCTAGTGCCTAGGGCTAGCGCTTGCCCTAGCCCCGGGAGATAGGAGCCCTGGTTTAAGAATTGATCATGTGCTCGTATTAGTAGATTTCTACTCTTGAGGCCCAACAGTCTACTCTCTCTGATTGTATCTATACATATTTAGTGCCTAGATACATCTATGTTAGTGATAAGTAATATGAGTCAAAGGGAGTATAATAAATCTAGAAAATATAAATGGCCCAAGATGTAGCCAATCATGTTTCTACTACGACTCTCTTATCCGAAAAAATACTCCAACATTTCAAAATAATTTTCTCGATGCCACAATTTCTCTTGGGCCTTCCAAATGTGTTGAACAACTCCGGCCCTCATATGCCTTTCAAATGATGTGAGTTTCATTAGTGGAGACTAACCACACAATCACATAGCTATACAATTCTGCAATCATCTCTCCTCCGATTCGCAATAGTTTTACTTGCCCTCATCACACTTGTTTGAGAGATCATATATTTCATCCTCTAATTAATTTAGTGTCAAATATGTCTATGGATCTACTCATTTTTTGCACGACCGTATGAATCTGTTGCTCCCATAATTTGTTCTTTTATTAACTCTAGAAGTACATATGTATATACACATGAACAAAGGAGCTATTGGTAAACATAAGTATATCATGGTATATAGTTCTCCCAATTAATATAAATAGGATTTTCTATTTTCATGCCCCTAGTTCATTAGTTGTATTTACTTTTGCCCAGGATTGAAACTTTTCCTCACTTTTACCTTCTACCTTGTCTGATACCATCGCAATCACTCGGACGGGCGGTTACTGTCGGGTCAAACGCTTTGACCGTTACATCCTGGCTAGTTGCGTTGAGACAGTTCCTACTTTGGCCGTTCTATTCTGATGAGGTCACTGGAGATAGTTCGGACCACCTTCTCACTCTGGATTTAAACTCTTGACCATTGTGTTCTGACTAGTGGGGCCGCCCTCCAGTGATGATGATGGAGAAAGCACCAGCTAACGACATCGTGCTTCAAATTGATCTTTTCTCCTTCTTTCCTCCAAAATCTGGTCGCATCTCAACTAGCTCCCTGATGGTGCGTGGTAGGCACCCACTTGGGAACCCCAAGAGGAAGGTATGATGAGCACAGCAGCAAGTTTCCCTCAGTATGAAACAAAGGTTTAATCGAACCCGTAGGAGAAAGAACCAACTTCCGAAGGTTGATGCTAGCTGGCTTGGCGACGGCTCTAGACAATTTATATATGGCGCCGTATCTAGGGTGTAGCTTTGCGCCAGTAGCAACGTGGAACATGCACACAACACAACCAAAGTACTTTGCCCCAACTAGCAGTGAGGTTGTCAATCTCACCGGTTTGCTATAAACAAAGGATTAAACGTATCGTGTGGTAAAAGATATTTGTTTGTGAGAAAGTAAATAATGCTTGTAAAAATTAAACGGTAGTATGAATGTAAAAGAATGGACCGGGGTCCATAGTTCACCAGAGGTTTCTCACCATAAAGATAAATAACATGTTGGGTAACAAATTATAGTTAGGCAATTGACAGAACAAAGAATGCAAGCAATGCATGTACATGTCATGAGGATCACTATGAGATTCACTTGGGCATTACAACATAATACATAGACCATAATCTAACTGTATGACTAATATTCCACCTGCCGGATGTCATCCAAGCAACCGTTGGGTATTAAGTTGCAAGCAACAGATTATCGCCTTAAGCAAAGTGTGTAATGTAAACAATACAAATGTCCTTGAAAACAAGATTGTTGTTTTCTCCCTAGTAGCAACAACACATATACAACCTTAGAAGTTATTGTCACTCTGCCAGATTACTAGAGGCATGAACCCACTATCGAGCATAAATACTCCCTCTTGGAGTTACTAGCATCTACTCGGCCAAGATATCTACTAGCAATGGAGAGCATGCAAGATCATAAACAACATAGAGATGATAAATCACAAATCAACTTGGCATAGTACTCAATATTCATCGGATCCCAATAAACACAACATGTAGAATTACATAACGATGATCTTGATCATGATAGGCAGCTCACAAGATCTAAACATGAAGCACATGGAGGAGAAGACATCCATCTAGCTACTGCTATGGACCCGTAGTCCAAGGTAGACTACTCACACATCACTCCGGAGGTAGGCATGGTGATGAAGAAAGCCTCCGGTGGTGATTGCTAACGTGTGGTTGACGTGGAAGCAGACAGTCCTTGTGCGTGGTGAATGACCAGCCCGTTGGGAACCCCAAGAGGAAGGTATGATGTGTATAGCAGCTAGTTTTCCCTCAGTTAAGAAACCAAGGTTTAATATCGGTCAGGAGAGGAGAGACAAACGACTGAAGGTGATGCGGAACCTGCACAAACACAAACAAATACTTTGCTCCCAACTTGCGATGAGGTTGTCAATCTCACCGGTTTGCTTGAAACAAAGGTAATGAGTGTATCGAGTGGAAAACAGTAATAATATGCGAGTAAAGTAAACAGTGCGGGAAAAGTAAACAGGTGATAGCAATATGATTAAAATAGGACCGGGGTCCACAGTTCACTAGTGGTGTCTCTCCATAGATAAAATAACATGCTGGGTAAACAAATTACAGTTGGGCAATTGATAGAATAAAGATAAACGTGATATGTCAAGAAGATCACTATGAGATTTACTCTGGGCATTACAACAAAATACATAGACCGCCATCCAACTGCATCTATGACTAATAATCCACTCCCGGGGATATCAATCCGAACACCCTAGAAGTATTAAGTTGCGAACAACAGATAATTGCATTAAGCAAAGTGTGTAATGTAAACAAAGCATATGCCCTTGAGGATATGAATGTTGTTTTCTCCCTAGTAGCAACAGCACATCTACCACCTTAGAGGTTTCTGTCACTCCCCCATGTGAAATAGAGGCATGAACCCACTATCGAGCATAAATACCCCCTCTTGGAGTCACTAGCAACTACTCGGCCAAGATAGCTACTAACAACGGAGAGCATGCAAGATCATAAACAACATAGAGATAACAAAAGATAATATTCAGTACAGCAACTTAATCATAAACACCAATATTCATCGGATCCCAACAAACCAACATCATAGAATTACATAACGGTGATCTCAATCATGTAGGGCAGCTCATGAGATCTAAACATGAAGCACATGGTGGAGAAGACAACCATCTAGCTACTGCTATGGACCCATAGTCCAAGGTAGACTACTCACTCATCGCTCCGGAGGCAAGCATGGCGATGAAGAAGACCTCCGGTGGCGATTCCCCTCTCCGGCAGGGTGCCGGGAAGAGCTTCTGGACCCTCCCGATCTTCGGGTCGACGGCGGCGGCGGATCGCGATGTGTTCTGGAAATCTGATCGGGTACTTAGGTTTTTTCCGTCGGGGGGTCTTTATAGGCGAAGGGGCGATGTCAGAGGTGGAGCCAGGCTCCCTCACACAGGGGTGGCGCGGCCAGGGGCCTGGCCGCGCCGGCCCTGTGTGTGGGGCCCTGGTGGCCCCTCTCCGTCTCTCCTTCGGATCTCTGGAAGCTTCCAGGAAAAATAAGACTTCAGGAACTTGTTTCGTCCAATTCCGAGAATATTTCCTGTGTATCACTTCTGAAACACAAAAACAGCAGAAAACAGGAAACTCGCACTGTGGCGCTTGTTAATAGGTTAGTTCCGGAAAATGCATAAAAGTGCCACAAAGTGTAACGAAACAATAGGCAAATGGTGTAAAAACAAGCATGGAGCATCAAAAATTATAGATACGTTTGAGACGTATCAAGCATCCCCAAGCTTAACTCCTGCTCGTCCTCGAGTAGGTAAGTGATAACAAAGAATAATTTTTGAGGTGACATGCACCTACACAATCTTGATCATATATGTAAGCATTGGTGAGCTGGGATCAATAGAACTTAAAACATGGGCATGAAAGATATAATCATGACAATAAGAAACTTAGCAACCATGTTGTAAACATGCAAATGAACACAAACAAAAGATCATGATAATGAAACAATGAAAGTCAAACGTGTGTTCAAATCATAAGGAAAAACATACAAATGGTTTTCAGCTTGTCCTTTAAAGAGAGCAAAACATAAATGCATAGGACACCTTCAAGTTTAAGAGGGCGACTAGATACAAGTAATTTAAGAACAAGTGAAACCAATCATCATGAATCAATCAATGAACTTTGGGACAATGCATATCACACTAAGAATGACAACTATGCTCTCTTAATGGTGCATAAAGAAAGAAGGTGGTGACTCAACATAAAAGTAGAAGAAAGGCCCTTCGCAGAGGGAAGCAGTGATTGCAAGTTTTATAACCTTCAAAAATTATGGTACTTACCGGCTTTGAGCTCTCATTGCCCCCATCATAAGCATCTTGAATGGTTAAAGTTAATGCGAGAACAATTATGATGCATATGCTTGACAAATCATAAGTTGAAAATCTCGTGCCCCGTGAATACGAGTACCCAAACCTCATGCTACTTTACTTAGAGTCCCAAGCAAGGCTCTTGTCATTGTAAGTATATATGTATCATTGAGAACCGCCAATGGGGTACCTCCGTGCCCGATGACATGGAACAAGCCCACACCAAAATGACAGGACAAGCAGACAATGAACACCTCGACATCTCTTTTATTTGCTATATTGTTTAGCTTTTTATTGTGAGATGCGTCGTCGAATGTTCACCATGAATATGCTGCAAATTTCCACCATGAATTATGCATGGCTTAGATTGGCGGCCCGGCGTTTCCCGAACACATATAAAAACTCCATGATCCTCACAAGATTCCCAATTCATTTCACACCGCGGGCATCCATAAACAAAAGATCACGATATCAACTCAAATAGAAGTGCAATGTTGAAAGCTTGCCCATGACAGCATGGCTGGGCTAGAATCCAACTTACAACTTGCAAGCATAACAACTCAACATAAAAGACCACAATGTCAAATTTTTAAGAACAGGAAAAAGTAAAGTGTGCCTTCCGGTTCGTGAGAGCTTTACTGACCGAATTTCGCATAACACTGGTAAGAGTTTAATTTGAAGAGAATATAAAAGCAAGTCAAATTTACATGGAATAGCAAATTGCTAGTAGGTATGTATGGTGGACACTTTGGAAAACTTTGGCTTTTAGGAGTTGGATGCACGAGTAGAGCTCATACTCAGTACAAGGCGAGGGCTAGCAAAAGACTGGGAGCGACCAACTAAGAGAGCAAAAATGGCCATAATCATGCAAAGCGACAAAGCGACATTAAAAGAAGCATAAGATGGCATCAAAAGTCAAAAACTAAATGATCATGAAGGCTAATGGCGACTTTGTAAGAGTCTAACATGTGTGAGCATGCGCCAAGTCAACCCAAATAAAGCATCAAGGAGAAAACCAAAATAATGCTTCCATACAATAAAAACAACGCATGATTTTTTCAAAGGCTCATTAAGCAATCTCAGTTATTTGAGACAAGTCATGCTACAGCAAAACCACTAAGCATACTATCAAAAAGACATCAAGCAAGACATGAAAAAGCCTAAGCCGCAGTCTACACAAGCTCCTTCTTGTACCACTATTTTGCACAAAGCTTTTTCTCTTTTCCAACACCATTTGAAATTTTTATAAACACCTCTTTTGATGAAAACCAATAAAGATCAGAGGCAAAAATACACCTTGATGAAAAGATATGACAAGGTCTGAATGCAAATCAAGGCGAAAACGAAAACCAAAAGCAGTAGCAGAAAAAGTAGAACGCTCGATTTTTAATAAGAGTGAAAACTAGAGCGTTCTTTGCAAATGAAAACGAGTACATCTCCTCCAAAGGAAATTTGTTGGGGTCCAACCATTTATTGCAGAAAACAAACAAACTAAACCAACTAAGAAAACTAAAACAACTGACGCTCCAAGAAAAACACATAGTGCATGAAGCAATAAAAATATAGTGTCTTGAAAGGTGACCTGATTTTTGCCGATGAAGAAGGGGTGCCTCGGGGGCATCCCCAAGCTTTGACGCTTGTACTTCTTGGATATTTCTTGGGGTGATGCATGGGCATCCCCAAGCTTGAGCTTTTGTCCATTCTTCAACTCATCTCATCATTCTCCAATCCCTACACTTGAAAACTTCCTTCATACAAAACTAAACACAATTCTATTAGCAACATTAGTGTAAGCATAAAATATATTCAACCTCTTTTAGCTTCAGGTCTCAACTCAAAACCACCACATATAAAGTATATACTACTGTAGCAACTTCCACAAGAGTTCCATGATAAAAAAGAACTCAAAAGAAAGCGATAAAGTGGCAAAAACAAATATTGGCAGAAATCTGTCAAAACAGAACAGCTGACAAAGGACGAATTTTGGAAAGGTTTTCTGTTGCTCAAATCAAAAAGTGTTCAACTAAAAAAAGTTTGGATATAACCTGGGGCATATGCACAAGAAATCGCAGGTCCAAAAGATAAACATAGAATTTATACGAATTTTTACGGTGCAGCACCGAAAACAGTTTCAGGACAGCAACATCCCCAAATCTTTACCTCGCTCAAATTAGAGGCTTCTCTTGGCACAAAAACGAAATAAACAAGATAAGGAGCGGTCATTACAGCAGTAATGACTTCCAAGACTCAAATAAAAGAAAAAGTACTGAAAAGAAAACATTGGGTTATCTCCCAAGAGTGCTTTTCTTTAACGCCTTTGAGCTAGGCGCAGAAAATTGCGAATCAAGTATTATCAAGCGATGAAGCGCTAGGATCATAATTTGCTCTAAGAATAGAGTCAAAAAGTAATTTCTTTCTTTTCCTAGGGAAGTGTTCCATACATTTCTTTAGTGGAAATTGATATTTGATTGTGCCTTCCCTCATATCAATGATAGCACCTATAGTTCGAAGAAAGGGTCTTCCCAAAATAATAGGACATGAAGCATGGCATTCAACGTCCATAACAAGAAAATCAACGGGAACAAGGTTATTGTTAACCACAATAAGAACATCATTAATCCTTCCCAAAGGTTTCTTCTTAGCAACATCAGCAATGGGAACATCAAAATAGCACTTTTCAAGCGGTGGTAAATCAAGCATGTCATAAATCTTTCTAGGCATGATAGAAATACTAGCACCTAGATCACATAAAGCATGGCAATCATAACCATTAATATGCATATCAATGATGGGTTCCCAACCATCTTCTAACTTCTTGGGAACAGAGGCTTTCTGCTTCAACTTTTCATCCCTAATTTTCATGAGAGCATTGGTAATATGCTTAGTAAAAGCAACATTTAAAGAACTAGCATTGGGAGTCAAAGCAAGCTTTTGCAAGAACAAAATAACTTCAGATATATTGCAGCCATCAACATCAAAATCATTAAAAGAAGTAGAGCTATCATCTCCCACACTCCGAAGAATTTCAGCACTCTTTTGAGAAAAAGTTTTGGCAGTTTTAGGCTTTTTAACACAAGGAGTGGGAGTTTTCTCTACACCAATTAAAGTGAGAGGATTGGTACCAGTAGGAATAACATCATTAGAGATAGTAATAGTACATACCTTTATCTCTCTAGCCATCTCATCTTCTCTTTCCCACCTGGCATGCAATTCTGCTAACAATCTAATATTTTCATCAATTCCAACTTGAATAGCATTAGCGGTAGCAAAAACATTGTTCTCTTTCACATCATTAGGGAACACTTTTAGTTTCAGAAGTTCAACATCATGAGCAAGGCTATCAACCTTAGAAGCAAGAATATCAATTTTGCCTAACTTTTCCTCAACAGACTTATTAAAAGCAGTTTGCTTACCGATGAAGTCCTTGAGCATTACCTCAAGCTCGGAGGACGCGGCCCTAGTGTTGTTGTAGGAGTTACCATAAGAATTACCATAACCATTACCATTGGTAGAAGGATACGGCCTATAATTGTTACTAGCAAAATTGTTCCTATAAGCACTGTTATTAAAATTATTGTTCCTAATGAAATTCACATCAACATGCTCTTCTTGAGCAACCAAAGAGGCCAAAGGAACATTACTAGGATCAACATGAGTCCTATCATTAGCAAGCATAGCCATAATGGTATCAATCTTATCATTCAAGGAAGAGGTTTCCTCAACAGAATTTACCTTCTTACCTTGTGGAGCTCTCTCGGTGTGCCATTCGGAATAATTTACCATCATGTTGTCGAGTAGCTTTGATGCGGCGCCCAATGTAAGGGACATAAAAGTGCCTCCAGCAGCTGAATCAAGTAGGTTCCTTGAAGAAAAATTCAGTCCTGCATAAAAAGTTTGGATAATCATCCAAGTAGTCAGTCCATGAATGGGGCAATTCTTTATCATAGATTTCATTCTTTCCCAAGCCTGAGCAACATGTTCATTATCAAACTGAGTAAACTTCATAATATTGCTACGCAGAGATATAATCTTAGCAGGAGGATAGTATCTACCAATAAAAGCATCCTTACACTTAGCCCATGAATCAATACTATTCTTAGTCAAAGACAGCAACCAATCTTTAGCTTTTCCTCTCAAAGAAAAAGGAAACAACTTGAGCTTAATAATATCACTATCAACATCCTTATATTTCTGCATCTCACATAGCTCAACAAAATTGTTGAGATGAGCTGCAGCATCTTCAGTACTAGCACCAGAAAATTGCTCTTTCATAACAAGGTTCAACAAAGCAGGCTTAATCTCATAAAAGGTGGTAGCAGGAACAGGTGGTGCAATAGGAGTGCAGATAAAATCACTATTGTTCGTGCTAGCAAAATAAATAAAGTAAAGCAAAACAATAACAAAGTAAAGAATGTGTGTGCGAAAACTCCCCTCGCAGAAGTCTTCTTTCCTCCCCGGCAACGGCGCCAGAAAAAGAGCTGCTAACGTGTGGTTGACGTGGAAGCAGACAGTCCTTGTGCGTGGTGAATGACCAGCCCGTTGGGAACCCCAAGAGGAAGGTATGATGTGTATAGCAGCTAGTTTTCCCTCAGTTAAGAAACCAAGGTTTAATATCGGTCAGGAGAGGAGAGACAAACAACTGAAGGTGATGCGGAACCTGCACACACACAAACAAATACTTTGCTCCCAACTTGCGATGAGGTTGTCAATCTCACCGGTTTGCTTGAAACAAAGGTTATGAGTGTATCGAGTGGAAAACAGTAATAATATGCGAGTAAAGTAAACAGTGCGGGAAAAGTAAACAGGTGATAGCAATATGATTAAAATAGGACCGGGGTCCACAGTTCACTAGTGGTGTCTCTCCATAGATAAAATAACATGCTGGGTAAACAAATTACAGTTGGGCAATTGATAGAATAAAGATAAACGTGATATATCAAGAAGATCACTATGAGATTTACTCTGGGCATTACAACAAAATACATAGACCGCCATCCAACTGCATCTATGACTAATAATCCACTCCCGGGGATATCAATCCGAACACCCTAGAAGTATTAAGTTGCGAACAACAGATAATTGCATTAAGCAAAGTGTGTAATGTAAACAAAGCATATGCCCTTGAGCATATGAATGTTGTTTTCTCCCTAGTAGCAACAGCACATCTACCACCTTAGAGGTTTCTGTCACTCCCCCAGGTGAAATAGAGGCATGAACCCACTATCGAGCATAAATACCCCCTCTTGGAGTCACTAGCAACTACTCGGCCAAGATAGCTACTAACAACGGAGAGCATGCAAGATCATAAACAACATAGAGATAACAAAAGATAATATTCAGTACAGCAACTTAATCATAAACACCAATATTCATCGGATCCCAACAAACCAACATCATAGAATTACATAACGGTGATCTCAATCATGTAGGGCAGCTCATGAGATCTAAACATGAAGCACATGGTGGAGAAGACAACCATCTAGCTACTGCTATGGACCCATAGTCCAAGGTAGACTACTCACTCATCGCTCCGGAGGCAAGCATGGCGATGAAGAAGACCTCCGGTGGCGATTCCCCTCTCCGGCAGGGTGCCGGGAAGAGCTTCTGGACCCTCCCGATCTTCGGGTCGACGGCAGCGGCGGATCGCGATGTGTTCTGGAAATCTGATCGGGTACTTAGGTTTTTTCCATCGGGGGGTCTTTATAGGCGAAGGGGCGATGTCAGAGGTGGAGCCAGGCTCCCTCACACAGGGGTGGCGCGGCCAGGGGCCTGGCCGCGCTGGCCCTGTGTGTGGGGCCCTGGTGGCCCCTCTCCGTCTCTCCTTCGGATCTCTGGAAGCTTCCGGGAAAAATAAGACTTCAGGAACTTGTTTCGTCCAATTCCGAGAATATTTCCTGTGTATCACTTCTGAAACACAAAAACAGCAGAAAACAGGAAACTGGCACTGTGGCGCTTGTTAATAGGTTAGTTCCGGAAAATGCATAAAAGTGCCACGAAGTGTAACGAAACAATAGGCAAATGGTGTAAAAACAAGCATGGAGCATCAAAAATTATAGATACGTTTGAGACGTATCAGTGATTCCCTTCTCCAGCAGGGTGCCGGGAAGAGCTTCTGGACCCTCCCGATCTTGCATCGACGACGGCGGCGCTTGCAGTATGTTTTCTAGAAAAGAGTTTGGGCCCTTAGGGTTTTCTCATCGAGGAGAATATATAGGTGGAAGGGCGATATTAGGGGGTGGACCAGGGTTCCACACCACCTGGTGGCGCGGCAAGGGGGTGGCTCGCGCCATCCTATGGTGCGTCTTCCCTCTAGCACCCCTTCGTCTCTGCTTTGGATTCCATATCTTGTCGGGAAAATAGGAACTTCACCTTTTGTTTCGTCCAATTCCAAGAATATTACCTATGCAACTTTTCTGAAACACAAAAACAGTAGAAAACTGGGAACTGGCACTGTGGCATCTCGAGGTTAGTTCCAGAAAATGCATTAAACATCACGAAGTGTAACAAAACACAAAGCAAATGGTGCATAAATAAGCATGGAGCATCAAAAATTATAGATACGTTTGAGACGTATCAAGCATCCCCAAGCTTAACTCCTACTCGTCCTCGAGTAGGTAAGTGATAACAAAACAATAATTTTTGAGGTGACATGCACCAACACAATCTTGATCAAACGATGTAAAGCATTGAGTGCTGAGATCAAAGTACTCTAAACATGGGCATAAAAGATATAATCTTGACAATAGAACTTAGCAACCATGTTATAACATGAAAAGTAACACAAACAAAAGATCATGAGTAATAATGCATTGAAAGTCAAGTGTTTGTTTCAAGCATATAGAAAAACATAGCAAAGTGGTATTCAACTTGTCCCTCATGGAGTAGCAAAACATAAATGCATAGGACACCTTCAAGTTTAAGAGGGCGACTAGATACAAATAATTTAAGAACAAGCAAAACCATAATCATGAATCAATCAATAATAAATTTTGGAACTATGCACATTATACTCAGAATGACAACTATGCTCTCTTAGACGGTGCATAAAGGTAGAAGGTGAAGACTCAACATAAAAGTAAAAGAAATGTCATTCGCAGAGGGAAGTAGGGATTTAGCATGTGCTAGAGCTTTTTATTTGTAAAACAGAGATAAAAAAATTGTTTTGAGAGGTGGTTGTTCTTGTCAACGACTGGCAATGGGGTTCTTACTATCTTCCATACTAGATAAGTTTTGAGAGAGATTGGCACATTTGTGCTCTTTTATAAAGCTTGGCACTCCTCCCCACTTTTCTTTTCACAAACCATGGCTAACCGATTCCATCGGGTACCCACCAACTTTCAGATACCATGGAGGAGTGCCTTTTTCTTTTATTTTTACCTTTTTATTTTTTTTAATATTACAATGTGGAAGATAGCAAATCCAACCACTACGTCCCCATGAGCTGAAAATAGTGTCACAAAATGAGAAGTATTTAGGTAGCACATGAAAATTTACTTGGAATGGCTTGAAAATACCATGCATAGGAATTTATAGTGGACTCTTTAGAATAACTTGGTTTATGGTAATTGGATGCACGAGAAGTATTCCTTCTCAGTACAAATGAAGGCTAGCAAAAGACTGGGAGCGACCAACTAAGAGAGCAATAACGGCCATAATCATGCATAGCGACAAAACATTATTAACCAAAGCATAAAGTGGTATCACAAGTCAAAAACCAAATGATTATAGAGGCTTGAGATGACTGGTTCAAGTCAAACATGGTGTAAGCGTGTGCCAAGTCAACCCAAATAAAGCATCAAAGGAGAATACCACAATAATATGCTCCCATATAATAAAAACAATGCATGATTCTTTCAAAGGCACATTAAGCAATCTCAGTCATTTGAGACAAGTCATGCTACAGCAAAAACTACTAAGCATATAATCAAAATAACATCAAGCATGACATGCAAAAGTCTAAGCCACAGTCTAAACAAGCTTCCATTTGTACCACTATAATCAAGAAACTTTTTTCTCTTTTCCAACACCAAGCAACCTTTTTGAAACAACTCTTAAAGATGGAAACCAACAAAGACCAGAGGTCTAAATACACCTAGCTACATAGAACTAACAAGTTATGAACAAAAATCAAGACGAAAAACGAAAGCTAAACGCAGTACTAGAAAAAGAGAACACTCGTTGAACGAAAAGAGTGAAAACTAGAGTGTTCTTGGCAATGAAAAACAGAGTGTGTCTTCTCCAAAAGAAACATGTTGGGGTCTAACCATTTATTGCAGCAAACAAAACAAAAGAAAACTGAAAGCAAAAATAAAGATGCTCCAAGAAAAATGCATAGTATAAGAATCAATAAAAATATAGTGTCTTGAAAGATGACCTGATATTTATCGATGAAGAAGGGGTGCCTCGGGGCATCCCCAAGCTTTAACGCTTGTACCTCTTGGATATTTCTTGGGGTGATATGGGCATCCCCAAGCTTGAGCTTTTATCCATACTTCGTCTCATCTCATCATTCTCCTTTCCCTACACTTGAAAACTTCCTTCATACAAAACTTCACACAATTCTTATTAGCAATATTAGTGCAAGCAAGATAGTAAATCCACCCTTTGGTTCAGTTTCAACTCAAGTATAACACCCATTAAAGCATAAGCTACTGTAACAACTTCCTCAAAAGTTCCATGATCAAAATAACTAAAAAAAAGAGATCAAGAGGCAAACACAAATAGTGGCAGAAATCTGTCAAAACAGAATAGCTGGTAAAGATTGATTTTTTTGAAAATCTTCTGTTGCTCAAAATCGAAAAGTGCAAAACTAATGAAAGTTAGGCAATAACCTGGGGCACGTGCACAAGAAATCGCAGATCAAAAAGACATTCTGAGAATTTTCACGAATTTTCATGGTAAAGCATAGAAATCTGTTTTAGGACAGCAACTTCCCCAAATCTTACCTTCCTCCAATTAGAGGTTCTTCTTGGCATAAAAATGAAATAAAAAAGATAAGGAGAGGTCATTACAGTAGTAATAACTTCCAAGACTCAACAAGAAGAAAAAGTACTGAAAAGAAAACATTGGGTTATCTCCCAAGAGTGCTTTTCTTTAACGCCTTTGAGCTAGGCGCAGAACATGGAAATCAAGTATTTTCAAATGAAGCATTAAGATCAATAGCAGAAGTCTTTTCAACAAGGAATTGTATTTTATCCAAATGAGTTTTTGAAGATCCTTTATGAACACTCTTGGGTTCACTACTTTTATCAAAAGGGTTTTCAGGAATAATCCAATCAAAATTCTTTTCCAAAGCTTCATGCATTCCTACGAGTTTGAAAGGTATTGGTACTTTGATTTGTTCCTTATTTGTACCAACAACCTCTACACGTGAGCCAAGCATATTAAAGCGCGTAGAAACTTTCCTAGCTTCTATAACAACATCTCTAAATTCTTTACGCAAAGTCTCCAAAATAAAATCTTTCTTTTCGGAGTCTTCGATATCATGAAGCTTAAGAAAACATTTGTTGCATAAAGGGATTAAGGTTAACAAACCTAGCCTCCAATATGTGAACTAAATAAGCAGCTGCAACTTCATGACTAGGAGCAAGTTCAGCTAAAGATCTATCCTCAATATCTTTGTGCTTACTGACATGATTAAAGAACTCTTCAATGTTATCTTTCGCAATTATAGAACCACTACCTATTGATAGGTCTTCCAGAATGTACTTACGGAACAACATAATGAACTAAAAGTAAAAGTAACGAAATACCAACTATAAAAGAAACTATTTTTTTTGTATTTTCGATAAAAAGATGCAAGAAAAAATAAAGTAAAGAAAGTAAGCAAAACAATAACAAAGTAAAAGATTGGAAGCGATAGACTCCCCTTGCAGAAATCCTCTTTCTCCCCGGCAACGGCGCCAGAAAAATGCTGCTGGCGCATAGTTGACGTAGGAGCTTCTTCTTCTTCAATCCCCGGCAACGGCGCCAGGAAAATGCTTGATGGTGCGTGGTAGGCACCCAGTTGAGAACCCCAAGAGGAAGGTATGATGAGCACAGTAGCAAGTTTCCCTCAGTATGAAACCAAGGTTTAATCGAACTAGTAGGAGAAAGAACCAACTTCCGAAGGTTGATGCTAGCTGGCTTGGCGATGGCTCCAGACAATTTATATATGGTGCCTTATCTGGGGCGTAGCTTTGCACCAGCAGCAACGTGGAACCTGCACACAATACAATCAAAGTACTTTGCCCCAACTAGTAGTGAGGTTGTCAATCTCACCGGTTTGCTGTAAACAAAGGATTAAACGTATTGTGTGGTAAAAGATATTTGTTTGCGAGAAAGTAAATAATGCTTGTAAAAAGTAAACGGTAGTATGAATGTAAAAGAATAGACCGGGGTCCACAGTTCACTAGAGGTGTCTCTCCATAAAGATAAATAACATACTGGGTAACAAATTACAGTTGGGTAATTGACAGAATAAAGAATGCAAGCAATGCATATACATGTCATGAGGATCACTATGAGATTCACTTGGGCATTAAAACATAATACATATACCGTAATCCAACTGCATCTATGACTAATAATCCACCCGCCGGATGTCATCCGAGCAACCGTTGGGTATTAAGTTGCAAGCAATAAATTATCGCCTTAAGCAATGTATGTAATGTAAACAATACAAATGTCCTTGAACACAAGATTGTTGTTTTCTCCCTAGTAGCAATAGCACATCTACAACCTTAGAAGTTATTTTCACTCTCCCAGATTACTAGAGGCATGAACCCACTATCGAGCATAAATACTCCCTCTTGGAGTCACTAGCATCTACTCGGCCAAGATATCTACTAGCAACAGAGAGCATGCAAGATCATAAACGACATAGAGATGATAAAACACAAATCAACTTGACATAGTACTCAGTATTCATCGGATCCCAACAAACACAACATGTAGAATTACATAACAATGATCTTGATCATGATAGGCAGCTCACAAGATTTAAACATGAAGCACATGGAGGAGAAGACATCCATCTAGCTACTGCTATGGACCCGTAGTCCAAGGTAGATTACTCACACATCACTTCGAAGGCAGGCATGGTGATGAAGAAGGCCTCCGATGGTGATTCCCCTCTTCGGCACGGTATCGGAAAGAGCTTCTAGACCCTCCCGATCTCGCGTCAACAACGGCGGCGTTTTGCAGTATGTTTTCTTAAAAAGAGTTTGGGCCCTTAGGGTTTTATCGTCGAGGAGAATATATAGGCGGAAGGGCGATGTCAGGGGGTGGACCAGGGGTCCACACCACCTGGTGGCGCGGCCAGGGGATGGCCCGTGCCACCCTATGGTGCGGCTGCCCTCTGGCCCCCCTCCGTCTCTGCTTTGGACTCCGTCTCTTGTTGGAAAAAATAGGAACTTCAACTTTTGTTTCGTCCAATTCCGAGAATATTTCCTGTGTAACTTTTCTGAAACACAAAACAGCAAGCACTGTGGCATCTCGTTAACAGGTTAGTTCCAGAAAATGCATAAAAACACCACGAAGTGTAACAAAACACAAAGCAAATGGTGCATAAACAAGCATGGAGCATCAAAAATTATAGATACGTTTGAGACGTATCACTCCCAGTCCCAGCCCCTCGCACTGGGCACCACCGACTACTAACTTCGCGAACCTCCTCGCCTCGTTGTAGGCGGTATCCACCTCTCCTACTTTCTCACGCAGCCTTGGAGGCCAGATAACAAGCACCTGATTGGTCGGCGCCATGGCTAAGAGCCACGTCGGTTGGTGTGGAGTAAATATGAAGGTGGTCGAGAGAGATTGACAAAGAGAGCGTGTGGCGATCGAAACGGTCCCCGACTTAGAAAGGTGCTGCCACGTCAAATGGGAAAGTTCAAAGCAACATGGGCTAACCACGTATGGACACACTTCTGTATTGGTTATATAGGCTCCAGTATTTCATTCAGATAATAAACTTTGGTAATGCCAAGGGCTACATTCATGGCCTAGATGATGAGCGCCCTATCGCTCAGACGCCATATCGCCGCTCTCGGCTGTATGCATCATTTTGATGCAGAGGCTAGGGTTCCCTCATTTTTTTAAAAACTGTAAATCTATAATATCTTGCGCTCATCGGTTATAGAAAACAAAAGGCCTAATAGTCGGGGGTATTTGAAGCGTTCTAGTACAATCTGTCTAGAGATGAGGACTAGGCAAGCGCTACAGATGATAACTATGGCCATATATCTGAAATCCGACGGATACAAACAATTAGTGGCTGCACCAGGTTTCAGTTTGCAAACATTAATTGCTTTTTAGTGAGGATGAACTTTATACTCCATCCGTTCCGATTTATAAGACATTTTGGGTTTATAGGCCAAATTTTCTCACGCTATAGAACTTTCGGAGTTTCCATTTTTACCCTCCCATGCCTCACACACGGACATCTCCGACGCGTGGCACCGACACCTCCCACTCATCAACTCCTCCTTACCTCTCGCTCGCCGGCACCATCTTCCTTCCCCGCATTGTCAAACCTACGCCTAGCAACTGTTGTTAGGAACATAACCTTTCCAATTAGGTTTTTTCTTTGAACTGCTCTTGTAGGGTCAGGTTCCTCTGGTAGCAAGTAGTAATTCCTATTTTGCTTTGTCATCATAAACCATTTTTCATCAATATGCACAATATTGTGCATATTGCTGAATTTTGGGGCTGCATTTCATGTAGTTGTCTCATCTAGCATTGAGAAGCAAAATTCTAGCTTGGCCTTCTTATTCTTTTCTTTTAGGACTGGTTTCAAAGAACTTGAGTGCCTCCTTATATGATTTAGTTGGAATCTTCTAAACAATGTAGTTGGGCTTGCTCCCAATTGCCATGCAAGGGACCGTATAGTTGACCTCTTGTTTAGTGGGATATTGGGAATAATGGATAAGTCAATATTTATTAGCTTTCTTCCACAGCTCCCTTTCTTCTTATTGGAAAGATCCACCTCCAGACTCTCGACAATTTGTCGCATTGCAATTCTCCATATTCTTTATATAATTTGAATATCACACGGGAAAAATGATGCTATTTCCTTCTTGTCATTCTTTTCGAACTTCCCATTATTCCTCATGCACAATGTGTGCATTGTGACATAAGCAGCATATCTCTGTTTGTCATCAAGTGAATTTATGTGCCTTATTGGTTTCTGGACACCTAAACAATAAATAATACAAAAACTACTTAAACAACTTGTGCATTACTGTATTGCTATAACTTGTGCATTAATCTTACTATCGGCATTATTTTTAATGTACTGATAGCCATAGTGAAACTTGCAGATTATTGTCACATGATATGCAATATGGGAAAGAAAGCAAAGCAATAAATGGTAGAGTACTAGTAAAGCAACAAGGTAAATTGTGTGCAACTCGAATTAACATGTACCATCTGCACCATCTTCCTCGTCTATTTGCTCAACATATGCAATATCTTCATCCATTTGATTTTGTAGTGCAGCATCTTCCTCATTTACTTGCTCAACAATAGCAACATCTTCATCCATTGGATCATCTGGCAGAGTACAGTTGAGGTCCATTGGATCATCTGATGTGCTGCTTTTGCTGCTATTTGCTCCGGTATGTGGTTGCTACTGTGATGTGTTTTCGTCTTTGTTCAAGTTTTGTATGTGGCTGCTGCTCTGATGTCTTTTTCCTTTATGATGTTGAGGTATGTAGCTTGGCGGCGAGGAGGAGTCGAGGAGCAGCCGGTGGTTGAGGAAGATGCGAGCAACTTGGGCGAGCAACAAGTCAAGCAACTTATGGTCGTGGAAGACGCGAGGACCTTGCCGAGCACCTGGTCGAGCACCTTGCGGGCGGCGAACAGGCGTTGAAGAGGCGAGCACCTGGTGGTCAGGAGCAACAGGGCGATCACGTGGTGGTCAGGAGTAGCAGGACGATCACCTGGTGGTTAGGAGCAGCAGGGCGAGCTCTTGGTGGTCCAGGACAAGCCGAGGAGCACCTGGGCGAGCTCTTGGTGTACCTAGTGGTCAGGAGCAGCTAGGCAAGCTCCTGGTGGTCGAGGACAAGCCCAGGAGATGGTGGGAGAGGAGATGGTGGGAAAGCGCCTGGTGGTTGAGGACGAAGTGCGAGCGCCTGGTGCTGGTAGAGGAGATGCTAGGGGCGATGGTCGAGGCCGAACCCAAGAGCACCTGGGCGAGCGGCTGCTGGTCACAGCAGATCCTGAGCGAGCAGAGCCTAGGAGCACCTCGGCGAGGTCAAGAGTACCTGCGGCTGCGGGAGGACATCGCTGGTCGGGGAGATCGCGAGGAAGAAGATCGAGATCTGTTTCTAATTTCAAATCGTCAGGTGTAGTATTGTACATTTGCACCTTTTTCACTTGGTCATAACAAATCCAAAACGTCTTATATTGTGTGAAACGGAAGGAGTATACGAAGGAGCTCCTCTCCGGTTACCCGTGCCAACGATCAACGTGCAGGCGCGTGGACGGAGTTCAGAGGATAAGCGTGTGCTCAGGAGCCAGGATTCCTTTACTCGCGTGGACGGGTGGGCCCCAAGCGCACTCTCTCTCCACTTAATCTCTTCTCACCGGGTAATATCCCAGAGCCCAGAGGAACCGCATCTATTCCGTAGTATTCTTCCCTCCGCCTCCATTGCCGCCACCGAGAGAGCACAGTAGGAGATGCAAAGCTCGCCGGAGTTGGGACCGGCGCGGCTAGTTGCGACAGTGCCGGAGACGATGATCCTGGACCAAGTCGGAGGCAGGGCCGACGCGGCGGGCCGGATGCTGGCGAGGAACAAACTTAGCTTAGGGTGGGTGGGGGGTGCTGGTGGCTGCCGACGTTGAGGAAGAAGGGGGCTTAGAGGGATGGCCGGCCGGGCGGCGGCGGACCGGCGGAGTAGGCGGCTAGGGCAGGGTGGGGCGGCGGGAGCAGGCGGTTAGGCCGGTGGTTGGTGGGCGGTTCGTGGGCAGCAACCGTGCTTCTCTCCTCTGTGCTCTCCGGCGACGCAGGTAATGAGGCCGACGCAGCTTCACTTCTCCCCTCTTTTCTCTGACACGTTCTGACAGGCACAATGATAGCATTCGGAAAATCGCCCGTCGCCACGGATGACCGTAAACTAGCCTCCCCGGGAGTATATATTATATGCAAAAATATCAATAAGGAGTAAGTTACACCAAAATTACATAATCTGTTGATTGTGCACGGACCACGGTACATGTCCGCTCATCGGTTCGTGAACAGATAAAGCACAGGAGTCGAAGAGAGCGGCCGGAGCCCGCAGGTAAGCGGATGGCTGCGCCGGAGACGTCGGGTAAGCTGGGGGCGCCGGGGAGGTGGTCTCTCCAGGGCAAGACAGCCCTCGTCACCGGCGGCACCCGCGGGATCGGGTATCCCTCGACCACCTCTTTCTCTTCACCAGCAACGCCCGTAACTCTGCGTCCCCGCTAGATCCCCTCGATGGCCAACTTGAGGAGCTCATGCGATGCGCAGGCGCGCTGTGGTGGAGGAGCTTGCGGCGCTGGGGGCGGCCGTGCACACCTGCTCCCGGAAGGAGGCGGAGCTGGGCGAGCGTCTAAAGGAGTGGGAGGCCAAGGGCTTCCGCGTCACCGTCTCCGTCTGCGACCTCTCCGTGCGGGACCAGCGGGAGCGCCTGGTCGGCGAGGTCGCCGAACGCTTCGGCGGCAAGCTCGACATTCTCGTGAGTTGGAACCAATTGCTCACTCGCGTCCATTTCTCTTCAGTTTTCTCGACCCTGTCTATCTGTTAGAAATGTAGGATGTAGCACGACTGTTCCAGTTATTCAGGCAAGTACAAGTTCATCCTCAAAACTGCCCTGTACTATACCCTGTCCTACAATATAAACAGGTCTTATGGAGATTACTGAAAATACAAAGAGAACATGGAAAACAAAATACTGAGCCCTTTGGAATTGTGCGATGCGATCCGTTGTTATATTGTGATTCAAATTCTTCTACAAAGTAAAGGCCAACTTCTGACGATTATATGCCTAGGTTTCCGCCGTTATATACACCTTTTGTAAGCTGCTGCACCGGATAAGTTGCATCGGCGTTGTGTAAACACTCCCACATATAGTGAAGATTTGCTGGCCCTTCTGATTGGAGGGGTTTTCCACGTTAAATCCTTGTGTCCCCTGCGTTTTGGTTTGATGCTATTTGCCTGTCGTGTTTGTATCACTTGCCATTTTCAATCATGTTGGTCGTTTATTCTTGAACTTTCTTCACTTTCAGTGCCTTGTAATTGAGTTGGTCACATATATTATGTTAACCTTACAAAGGAAAGACACATATCCAGCTAGACATTCCCAGTGGAAATGATCTTTCTTATCTTACTGCTGCACAGCATAGTTGAATTCAAGATCCGAAAATTTGTAAATACAAGGATGAGTGGAATCGTTGATGGTTGTACTACTCTTATGACAGAATGCTATAGCGGATTTGTGTTGAATGCCTTAGCCACACAGGTTAATATTATCCTTTGAAATCTGCAATTTTGTTCAAATTTAGTCTAATTCACCAATGTCTGGGCTTTGTCATGGGCTTTGTCATAGTAAGGATGCTGCTGCAAGATGAACTGTTTGTTGGATCACCACTTCATTTTCACATTTATTTTAGTGCTTATTCCCCAACCTGAATGCTTATATTGATTTTTCTGACTTTCTTTACTTGCTCTTGACGGTAAACAACTACATAAGGAAACCAACTACTGAATGTTTTCTGTGGAAGCCTACTCACTTATTCTTTTGCGAGAAAAGTTAACTTGCCTTTGATGGCCACTAATCATTTGTGCCACCTGGGTCTGACTTCTTTCATTTGCTCTTGTAAGGTAAACAACGTGGGGACAAACATAAGGAAACCAACTACTGAATACTCTGCTGAAGAGTACTCTTTTGTGATGGCCACTAATCTTGAATCTGCATATCATTTGTGCCAACTCACACATCCTCTTCTAAAAGCATCTGGTTCAGGCAGCATTGTTTTCATATCATCTGTCTGTGGAGTAGTAGCCGCATCTAGCGGCACTCTATATGCTATGACTAAAGGTAACTGTTGTAGCCCACTACCCGCATGTGACGTTGATTTCCACTGCACGTGTAAACATGAAGTGTTTCAAACATCTACTGTGCCTAACCAGCTACAAGTTCTGTTTAGGTGCCATTAACCAATTAACCAAGAACCTAGCATGTGAATGGGCGAAAGATGGCATAAGAACCAACTCTGTTGCTCCATGGTACATAACAACTTCACTTACAGAAGGAGTAAGGCTCTCGCTTTGATTATTGTTCTGAAGTTTGCACAGTAATCTGGAAAATATTACTGAATCCATGATTCTAACGTATGCAGACTGCAGGAGTTATGATTGTGTCATCGTTATGATTCTTACTTGCTTGCCTTGAGGGCTAATTAACTAGTTTCTATTATATATGTATGTAACTGCATTAATTTCTTGAGGGTATTGTTGCATAGCTTGTGCTAGTTTCTTAGTGATACTACATAGTATGTGAACAGAGCTAGGTAACTTATTTACGATACTGAACTTGTTTTAGTAGTTGCGGAAATTTGTACACAAAACATATCCGTGCTTATTCGAAGTACATGTACGGTAGCTAATAGAACCATATTGATTCCAGCCTTTATTTTTATTTACCATCACAGTACGAACACAGTGCATTTGTGATTTGTCCATGGTATGTTTTTCACAAGGGTTATAATTTGTATACCTTAGTTCTAGCTAAGCCTTCTCCATTTTTTCCTTGGGAAGCTCCAGTCTCACTTGCCTTGAATATGCTCTGAAGTTTATTAGAACTGCCTCCTGTTCAAGTTTATCTGTAACTGTAATAGTATCGAGGCATGTCATAACTCAGAAGTAAATTTCTTACTCCCATCTTTGCTTCTAGAAATAGTAAACAGTATTATGCAATGTTTTGAAGTTTCTCTCCGCAAGAACTCTTGCTGCATTTTTTTTATTTTGTGTATCTGCCTATGCTCCTTGTGCCAGGGAGCATGTTACCTCCAGGAAAATAGTAGTTCTGATTCCTGAACCCCTCCCCGTCTTATTAACTTTTGTGCAGCTTTTGGCGAATAAGGAATTTGAGGCCTCCGTCGTGAGTCGAACTCCACTTCGGCGTGTCGGAGAACCAGGAGAAGTATCATCGCTGGTTGCTTTTCTGTGCATGCCTGGTTCCACTTATATAACTGGCCAGACGATATCCGTGGATGGAGGTATGTCTGTCAATGGGCTCTATCCAGCTTAAAGAGTGTCAAGGAAGAGGATGTACTTCTCGTTGTTGCCCAGGTGGCCAATCATATCCTCTGTTGTTGGCAAAACCAGAATAAATTACGTTGTAAAACTGAGCTCATCATGAATCGAGAATCCACGTTTACTGGCTATTTTGCATGTCAGCCGTGTGAAGATGTTCTTTTGTGAGCTCTTGGGGTTTAGACATTTACCTTGTTACTCCAGTTAATCCATCCTTTATAGGGCACGAGGGTGAAGTGGTTTGTATGATAGCAAACACTTCGACTAAAGAGCCATGCTGGTAAACAGATGTTGGGAAATGTTCCAACTCCGAACAGCAGAAGTGCGAAACTGATATCACCTGCAACTGCATAATTTTGTGTGACAAACACGTCTGAATTTGCTGCTACTGTAACTTCCAAATATATGTGGTGTTCTGAAGAGCCTGACTAGCACGAAACGGAAAAATATTCTCTGGGAACCGGCCGCACCGTCTCCGTCGTGAGGCCCCTCCTATGATTGTGACACGTTGCCCCTCTGTGCGCATCTCAAAGCTCCCCATAATTTCCTCGTACATCCAGCTTACCTGTACACAAACCGTATATGTATTGTACGGAGTAATAACTACTACTGTACTACGTAACAAAACGTATCGATCGTTTCCATCCGAGAAAAAAAAGATGAGTCGCTCCCAACTGCATCTCGCGGAGAAGCGCTGACGCCGGCGAGCGTCCGACTCCTCGCCGCCGCTTTGTGCTCACGACCCGCCCAACGCAGCTGAGAACCATCTCGTGGAGCGACGGACCCGGCGAGCGTCAGAGCCCTCATCTTCTCCTCCGCCCTCCTGGTCGCGAGCGGCCCCGTCAAGGCTCTGCAGCTTCTGGCAGAATCGACGACACCGGTGTGCGCCCAATTCCATTGATGGAAGAAACGAAGCCCCTTGCCCGTGCGATTCCACACCTTTCTTCCCCAATTGTATTTTGTGCCATAATCTTAACTGAAATTTGGTGTTGTGTTATGCAGGCAGTTCTGATCTTGTTCAGAAATTTGAGACTCCCTCACTTTCAGATTCAGCTAGCAAAGCTTTGGTCTTCCATGTCTAGAAAGCTTGGCACTAGCACGCTAGAGCATGGCTCCTTTTACGTGCTCCACTGCTATAGGTTGGACACAGCAGGTATATGACTTCCCCTTATTTTTGGTACTCCCACCATACTTCACTTTTATTATACGGAGTATGATCTAACATAATGGTTAACCGCCCATTCATTAGGAGGCTGCTATTGGAGGAAACACAGCTGGTCCTGGCGATGCTGTTCTTAGTGTATATATAAACCAGACAAGAAATTTGCTTTTGTGGAGATGATGTCTGTGGACGAAGCAAGCAATGCAATAGCCTAGATAGCTGTGAAGTTCAGAAGGCCAACAGATTATAATCCTTCGCTGGCTGCTGCACTGGGTCTTAGCGAGCCAAACCACAATATTGCTCTGTAGTAACAATTTCTAGCTGATTTAGCAAGAAGTTCAATGCAAATAGTTTCTGGTTGGGGTCTGTCCCAACCAGTCTAGCTGATATTGTACCACTGTATATTCATATTGATGAATGAATGAACATATGGTTTTTTGCCCACACGTATAAAGGTTGTATGCACAGCAGTAACTTTTTCCTTCTTATGGTCAATGACCTATGTCTAAATGTCAGTGCTAGAACTAATGTATTTCATAGAACCTTTATACTTGAGGGTAAAAAAACCATATGTGCATTCATTCATCAATCTGAATATATACAGTGGTACAATGTTCTAATATCTCAACACCAACTAGATCAGCTAGACTGTTTGGGACAGACCCCAACAGTAACTATTTTCCTTGAACTTCTTGCTACATCAGCTAGAAATTAAAGTGAGCTGCTGGATTACACCCTCCCTATCTTTGTAGTCTCAAAACGAGCAATCCTTGCACTTAAAACTATGATATTTTGAACAGCTTTTACTTGGTGGGCATGGCTTGGTTCTGTCTTTGGATTTCATTAATCACAGCATGTAGATGGATCGTGGGCTTCAGCTTCAAAGACGTCCTCACATTCAATGGATGACTGAAGCTTTGCTAGCTGACTGTGAGGAAGTCTGAAATTTCTGAACAAGATTGCAACTACCTGCATAACATAACATCAAATTTCAGTTAAAAATTTCCCCGCCGCCCGATGCCTCCTCGCCTCCAGCAGCCGCCGCCCCAGCTGCTGTCGTTGCGGACCTCCGATCCCACGGCTACCACCACCTGCCGGCCTCGGCCGCCGTGACGGCGCTTATCCTAGTCGCCTTCGCTCTATTCGTCTGGCAGCGGCGGTGGAGGAAGCGGGCCGCGGCCGTTCGTCGGGGCAGGCCATGGCCGTCAAGGTCATGAACGCCGCGGGTTGCCTCCAGGGCTAGGCTAGCACGAGTTGCACAGCGAGCTCTCCCTCCGTCCCTCGCCTCTCACCTCGTCGGCTCCGGCCACGGCACCACGCCATCCATCCTCCTCTCTTTCGCGTACTCGCTCTCCGCGTATTCGTTTCAGCCGGAGGCCTATGTGTATAGCCGAATCGTCTTGTTTTTATACGATCTGTACAATACGTATCAAGTGAGGAGGGGTTATCGGGGTGCTTTGAAATTGGTGAGAGAAGCTGACGTGTTGCAATCCTAGGAGGGGCCTCACGAGGGAGATGGTGCGGCCGGTTTCCAGAGAAATTTTCTCCGCACGGGAAAAAAATTCTCTGGGAACCGGCCGCACCGTCTCCCTCGTGAGGCCCCTCCTATGATTGTGACACGTTGCCCCTCTGTGCGCATCTCAAAGCTCCCCATAATTTCCTCGTACATCCAGCTTACCTGTACACAAACCGTATATGTATTGTACGGAGTAATAACTACTACTGTACTACGTAACAAAACGTATCGATCGTTTCCATCCGAGAAAAAAAAGATGAGTCGCTCCCAACTGCATCTCGCGGAGAAGCGCTGACGCCGGCGAGCGTCCGACTCCTCGCCGCCGCTTTGTGCTCACGACCCGCCCAACGCAGCTGAGAACCATCTCGTGGAGCGACGGACCCGGCGAGCGTCAGAGCCCTCATCTTCTCCTCCGCCCTCCTGGTCGCGAGCGGCCCCGTCAAGGCTCTGCAGCTTCTGGCAGAATCGACGACACCGGTGTGCGCCCAATTCCATTGATGGAAGAAACGAAGCCCCTTGCCCGTGCGATTCCACACCTTTCTTCCCCAATTGTATTTTGTGCCATAATCTTAACTGAAATTTGGTGTTGTGTTATGCAGGCAGTTCTGATCTTGTTCAGAAATTTGAGACGCCCTCACTTTCAGATTCAGCTAGCAAAGCTTTGGTCTTCCATGTCTAGAAAGCTTGGCACTAGCACGCTAGAGCATGGCTCCTTTTACGTGCTCCACTGCTATAGGTTGGACACAGCAGGTATATGACTTCCCCTTATTTTTGGTACTCCCACCATACTTCACTTTTATTATACGGAGTATGATCTAACATAATGGTTAACCGCCCATTCATTAGGAGGCTGCTATTGGAGGAAACACAGCTGGTCCTGGCGATGCTGTTCTTAGTGTATATATAAACCAGACAAGAAATTTGCTTTTGTGGAGATGATGTCTGTGGAGGAAGCAAGCAATGCAATGGCCTAGATAGCTGTGAAGTTCAGAAGGCCAACAGATTATAATCCTTCGCTGGCTGCTGCACTGGGTCTTAGCGAGCCAAACCACAATATTGCTCTGTAGTAACAATTTCTAGCTGATTTAGCAAGAAGTTCAATGCAAATAGTTTCTGGTTGGGGTCTGTCCCAACCAGTCTAGCTGATATTGTACCACTGTATATTCATATTGATGAATGAATGAACATATGGTTTTTTGCCCTCACGTATAAAGGTTGTATGCACAGCAGTAACTTTTTCCTTCTTATGGTCAATGACCTATGTCTAAATGTCAGTGCTAGAACTAATGTATTTCATAGAACCTTTATACTTGAGGGTAAAAAAACCATATGTGCATTCATTCATCAATCTGAATATATACAGTGGTACAATGTTCTAATATCTCAACACCAACTAGATCAGCTAGACTGTTTGGGACAGACCCCAACAGTAACTATTTGCCTTGAACTTCTTGCTACAGCAGCTAGAAATTAAAGTGAGCTGCTGGATTACACCCTCCCTATCTTTGTAGTCTCAAAACGAGCAATCCTTGCACTTAAAACTATGATATTTTGAACAGCTTTTACTTGGTGGGCATGGCTTGGTTCTGTCTTTGGATTGCATCAATCACAGCATGTAGATGGATCGTGGGCTTCAGCTTCAAAGACGTCCTCACATTCAATGGATGACTGAAGCTTTGCTAGCTGACTGTGAGGAAGTCTGAAATTTCTGAACAAGATTGCAACTACCTGCATAACATAACATCAAATTTCAGTTAAAAATTTCCCCGCCGCCCGATGCCTCCTCGCCTCCAGCAGCCGCCGCCCCAGCTGCTGTCGTTGCGGACCTCCGATCCCACGGCTACCACCACCTGCCGGCCTCGGCCGCCGTGACGGCGCTTATCCTAGTCGCCTTCGCTCTATTCGTCTGGCAGCGGCGGTGGAGGAAGCGGGCCGCGGCCGTTCGTCGGGGCAGGCCATGGCCGTCAAGGTCATGAACGCCGCGGGTTGCCTCCAGGGCTAGGCTAGCACGAGTTGCACAGCGAGCTCTCCCTCCGTCCCTCGCCTCTCACCTCGTCGGCTCCGGCCACGGCACCACGCCATCCATCCTCCTCTCTTTCGCGTACTCGCTCTCCGCGTATTCGTTTCAGCCGGAGGCCTATGTGTATAGCCGAATCGTCTTGTTTTTATACGATCTGTACAATACGTATCAAGTGAGGAGGGGTTATCGGGGTGCTTTGAAATTGGTGAGAGAAGCTGACGTGTTGCAATCCTAGGAGGGGCCTCACGAGGGAGATGGTGCGGCCGGTTTCCAGAGAAATTTTCTCCGCACGGGAAAAAAATTCTCTGGGAACCGGCCGCACCGTCTCCCTCGTGAGGCCCCTCCTATGATTGTGACACGTTGCCCCTCTGTGCGCATCTCAAAGCTCCCCATAATTTCCTCGTACATCCAGCTTACCTGTACACAAACCGTATATGTATTGTACGGAGTAATAACTACTACTGTACTACGTAACAAAACGTATCGATCGTTTCCATCCGAGAAAAAAAAGATGAGTCGCTCCCAACTGCATCTCGCGGAGAAGCGCTGACGCCGGCGAGCGTCCGACTCCTCGCCGCCGCTTTGTGCTCACGACCCGCCCAACGCAGCTGAGAACCATCTCGTGGAGCGACGGACCCGGCGAGCGTCAGAGCCCTCATCTTCTCCTCCGCCCTCCTGGTCGCGAGCGGCCCCGTCAAGGCTCTGCAGCTTCTGGCAGAATCGACGACACCGGTGTGCGCCCAATTCCATTGATGGAAGAAACGAAGCCCCTTGCCCGTGCGATTCCACACCTTTCTTCCCCAATTGTATTTTGTGCCATAATCTTAACTGAAATTTGGTGTTGTGTTATGCAGGCAGTTCTGATCTTGTTCAGAAATTTGAGACGCCCTCACTTTCAGATTCAGCTAGCAAAGCTTTGGTCTTCCATGTCTAGAAAGCTTGGCACTAGCACGCTAGAGCATGGCTCCTTTTACGTGCTCCACTGCTATAGGTTGGACACAGCAGGTATATGACTTCCCCTTATTTTTGGTACTCCCACCATACTTCACTTTTATTATATGGAGTATGATCTAACATAATGGTTAACCGCCCATTCATTAGGAGGCTGCTATTGGAGGAAACACAGCTGGTCCTGGCGATGCTGTTCTTAGTGTATATATAAACCAGATAAGAAATTTGCTTTTGTGGAGATGATGTCTGTGGAGGAAGCAAGCAATGCAATGGCCTAGATAGCTGTGAAGTTCAGAAGGCCAACAGATTATAATCCTTCGCTGGCTGCTGCACTGGGTCTTAGCAAGCCAAACCACAATATTGCTCTGTAGTAACAATTTCTAGCTGATTTAGCAAGAAGTTCAATGCAAATAGTTTCTGGTTGGGGTCTGTTGTGACGACCTCAAATTTGATACAAATTCGAAGTGCCCGTTATGTATTCCACCGCAATCCCAGAACCGTTGTTGCGATATACATAACGTAGTTGGTAACCAGTTCCATAGACATTACAATACGATGGTTCAAATACAATGGTCATATAGACCAAGTCATATTACAACACAATATAGCAGCGGAAATAACGTCTTCGGCCCATGCCTTCTCCCTACAGGCAAATGGCGACTCACGGAGACGAGCTTAGTTCTGGTACTCTTCTTCATACCCTTCCTCCGGATATTCTTCCCCATAGTCTGGCCAAGTTGATAGCCAGGGACACAGCCGTGAGTACATTGGATGCACTCGCAAACCATCTTATAAATGAAAAGATGAAGTAGAAATGCAATGGGGGTATAGTGGACTAAGCACTAAGTTGTTTTGCAAAAGCTAGTTTTATTTCCCAAGAATATTTGTTTATAGGAAAGAGATTTAGTTCTCTAAGTTCCATCTAGAGAGGATTTCAAGTGTGTCAACAACATGTCAAGTCAAGTCATTCACCAAGTCACCATTGTCACTTTTAATCCTGACAAAAGCCAAGTACGGATTGCCAACCGTCCATGACCGCGGACGCGGCTATTCGAATAGTTTCAAAACCTCTGCAGAGGGGTACACTTTACCCACAAGATTCGATACATCTGCCGGGAGAAATCCACGGTTCGACATACACAAAGTATGCGAGGTTCAGATAATCAAACAAAACCTTTCACTTACTCATCCTAGTATAGGATCCTTCCCTAGAGCCCGGGATACGGAATTCCCGCTCCGGCGCCTCTAGTTCTGCCCATCCCGGAGGCCGGGTTAGTGGAATCCACTTGGTCAAGAAGTATCCGCCCGTGGAGTCCTTCCATGAATATTTGATGCAAGACCTCCCATACTAAGATAAACAAGCTACGGATTGAGCCCCTTCCCATATAGGGGTAATATGGTTGTACGGTAAAATTGGCTCCCATGGTACATCACTCGTTGTCATTGAGAAGATATTTCATAGTTCTTAGTCAAGATTGATTTTCTTTCATAAAGCCATTATGTAGGAGAGATCTCCATTTCAAGTTCAAGTCACCACTTTTCAAATGGGGTTCCTCCAGAGATGGCATCAACTTTTATTAGCGACTAAGCAACTACATTGAGGGATAGTACTACTAGCTAGGGTTGGATAAACTCAGCTTGATGCTCTTGATAATCAAGATATCAATCTACTTCTATCATTCTACTCTAGCAATTCAATCATGCAATTTACTTAAAACAAGTAGAATGCAATAGCAAAACTAGGTAGGGGGAGTATGAATCAAAGGATGGCTTGCCTTGGTTGGCAAAGTGTCCGGGGTTTTCTTCTTCTTCTTGATAATAATAATCCCCTCCAATATCCTCCTCGGCAACACTAGCGTCTATTAACGAATAAACACAAAGCACACCATCACTTCACCAAGCTAACAACACACCAAGCACACATCTTTGTTTACTAACCAAGCATTCATGTTGCATTTTTAGGGTGTTGGAGTGTAAGTCTTTTGTTTAGGTTTTCTTCAAGTGTGCAAGCTAGATTCTTTACTAAGTAGCATAGGTGGTTCACTTGTGCAGCATTGGAGGTGATTTAGGGTTACTAAGACAAGTTCAAGTGGGAATGATCCACTAAGTGAATTGCATTGAGGACAATTTAATTCTAAGTGTGCACTAGTGATCTATCATTTTATGCTAACAAATAGGTTTGGGTTAGGGTCTAACTGATCACACTGAAGGGTTTCGCAGCATAGAAAACAAAAATTTTCCTACGAGTACGAACAAGAACAGCCAAGATCTGATCTACGAGATGCAAAACAACGAGCGGGAGAGATTAGATCTACATACCCTTGTAGATCGCACAGCGGAAACGTTCAGATGAACGTGGTCGGCGTAGTCGTACTAGCGTCTCCTCCTCGCGATCCGATCCGATCCAAGCGCCACAACGGGTGGCGCCTCCGAGCGTTGCACACGTACAGCACAACGACGACTCCTCCTCCTCGGTCCAGCAAGGTATGGTGGAGTGGTAGATGGGATCAGCAGCACAACGGCGTGGTGCTTATGGTGGAGAGTATATGCGGGCAGGGCTTCGCCTACGCGCGCGAGGTGGAAGAAGATAGGCAAAAGAACTAGTCAAACTAGAACAAAAGAGAGCTATATATGAAACAACAGGCAGTACGTCGGCTGATCAAAATCAACTCAGCGTGCTCTTGATCGGGTCCTTTTATAGCCGCACGACACGGAGCTTTCTTGGAGAACGAGCAAGGTTTCAGAAACCTATTCGTGCACGTCACGCTGCGGGATCGATGGATCCGACGCCGAACACGCTTGGCGCTAGGGCCGGCTGCGACGTGCGAGCCAGGCCAAGGCCGGCCGCAGCGTACGAGCCAGGCCAAGGCCGGCCGCAGCGTGCGAGCTAGGGCCCATGCCTGATGCTCACGTACGTGCATGGTTTGCCTCTGATCGATAGTAGCAATCGAGTTTGGCACTACACCATTCTTTTCCTTTTCTTTGCCCTTTTCTTTTGCAGTTTGTCTAGATAGACTACAAAATTAGTCTATTAGCAAAACCTTTTATGGACTACTTTTTAGCCCCTATTTATTTCTAATAAATAAATATATGTATTAACATTTATTAATTCAATTAATTAATAAATCATTAATCATCTTCCTGGAACAATTCCGTAACTCTCCGAAACAATTTCCATAAATCCCGAAACTACCCTAGCATCGATGAGCGTTAAGTGTGTGACCCTACGGGTTCGAGAATGTGCAGACATGATCACTATCAATAATCAATAGCGGGATCTGGAAATCCATATTGACTCCCACATATTCAACGAAGATCATTATCGGTGAACCACGATGTCAGGATTCAAATAATCCCGTATACAAATTCCTTTGTCTCGCGATATTTTACTTGCCCGAGATTCGATCGTCGGCATCGCCATACCTAGTTCAATCTCGTTCACAGCAAGTACTCTTTACTCGTTCTGCAATCCAATATCACCCTGTGATTAAACTCATTAATCACGTGTTTGCAAACGGTGTATGATATTGATTACCGAGTGGGCCCGGAGTATATCTCTCCGACATGGGAGGGACAAATTCCATCTCGATACATGCAACCCAACAAGTACTTTCCGATTACCTGAGAGACATCTTTATGATCACCCTTTCATAGTGTGACGTTTGATGACCTCAAAGCTCTCTTCCGATACCAGGGAGTGGCATTATCTCATGGTCTAAGGAATAGGATACTGACATAGGAAAAGCTACGCAATTGTGAACACAATGACACGATCTAATTGCTGTGCTTAATTTGGGTCTGTCCATCACATCATTCTCCTAATGACATGACCTCATTATTAATCGACAACTCATGTCTATGGTTAGGAAACCTTAACCATCATTAATCAATGAGCTAGTTTAGTAGAGGCATACTAGGGACGCAGTGTTGTTCATAAACCATACAAGTATTAATGTTTCCGCTTAATACAATTCTAGCATGGAATATAAACATTATCATGAACAAGAAATATGATAATAACAATATTATTATTGCCTCTAGGGCATATTTTCTTCAGTCTCCCACTTGCACTAGAGTCAATAATCTAGTCATACTTGCGCATTTAACACCTATGGCATTCCGGTGTTATTCATACGCTTTGCACGTGGTAAACTTCTCTACGGGTCTGACACTTTCAGATCCGTTTGTATTTGCATATTCTTTTGCGTCAGCACGCATTGCTCATCTTGTATGAGATGGCATCGTATAAACTTGATCTTCTGGTGAGACCTTTGTTTCTTTGCCGAGATTATGTTGCCACTATTGTCATACAATAGAACTACATAATATTAGTACACTTGGAACTACACATAGTTCTCATGCCGCTTCTAGAGCGATTATATACTTAGCCCTCACTGCAGTATCCGTCACAATGTTTAACATTGGAACTCATCCAAGTCATCATGGAACTTTCTTCCATCTTATTGTACCACCTTCTAAATCAAAACAAATAGCCTAAAATTGAGATTAAATTTTACCTGTATATGTGACAAAGCCAATGTAACACATTGCAATGAGCCATTTGTCACTTCTGCATACAGAACATATTCTTACTTCTTCAAAAGTACATAAGAATATTTTTACTATTGTCCAACGATCATCATATGAATGCTCGTAACCTTTTAGAGCATCGGACATATCTGGATATACATATCATGGTATACAAGATTGATAAGATCATTCTTGTGGTTTCAATCATCAAATATCAAAACAGTTGATTCTTGCTTCAACCTCTTCCATGCAACAAGAACCGTTCTTATTGTTTCCATATTGAACAAATTCAATATTTCATCTATGTACTTTGACAAAACTATATTAGTGCCTCAATCTATCTGCATAGACATTGATGCTTAATATTCTGGTTTTGCCTAAGTCTTTCATTAGAAATCTAATTTTAATGAAAACTTCACAATATCAAGAAAAACACATAATTTCCAATGACCGATATACATAAAGTATTGGAAATATGTCTTAGCGCTCCCACTTACTTTCTTGTAAATACAAGCATCTTCAAATATCTTGATGAAATTAACACTTTAACATTTTCATCATTGAAGATTCCAACTTCGCTATGCTTACTTCTACCATAGAAGTTTGCATACATATTTAGCAACCTTTGAATTAACAAAACCCATTGGGTCGTGTCAGGCACACGTCCTTGGTGTGCATTCCGGTAGAGGAACGTTGTTTCATTTATTCAACTAACATATCTCTATATGTAATTGTTGCTAGAATAATTCATATGACGAAGTCAGGGCCCATCACCGCTTCTTTGTATATTATTGGTTACTATTATCTAATAATATCTCGTCCTCAAATCTTGCTATTTGATTACGACCAACTTGGTTAAATAGGAACTTTGATGCCGTGACTACAACATATTGTAGACGCGTGAGCTATGAATGCAGTTGCCGCTTCCAGAACATATTCTGGTGCTGCGCTACTCTGATCATCTTCAGAATCAATAACCTCATCAAGTTCTATCTTCCTCCCACTTAAACCTTTCGCGAAAAACTCCTTCATAAGAAGTTCACTTCTTTCAGTGACAATCACTTTTAATTGGGTTTATGGCAGAAGAAACACCCATTGACATTCTTTGGGATAACCTACAAAGATTTACTAATCCAATTTTGGTTGTAAACATTTTACACATATGCCTTGCATACCAAAATTCAAGAAAAGACAACTATAACTTATACGGTGTCATTTCAGCAGATTATGATGGCACTCTATTCAGTGAAAAGCGGTAGTCTCTAAAGCATAATCTACAAATTATATTGGTAGTTTTAATTCATCATTGATCTAACCATGTCAAACAAGGTTTGACTACATCCATCAAAAACTCCATACTCTTATGGTGTTTATCACGATGCAAGTTTGTGGAACAATTCCTCTAACTCTTAGATGCTTGCTAAACTTGTAACTCAAATATTCTTCTTTATGATCTAATCATTCAACTCGAATATTCTTGTTACAACAATTTTCACTTCATAAATTGAACAATTTCATACTTCTATCTCATCAAGTAGATATACCGTATATCTATTCGAGTCATTGATGAAATAGAAAATACACCACGCTTGACTTCACACATGAACTACATACATCAACATGTACGATCTCCATGTAGTTAGTCGCTTGTTCTTCCTATGGCCCACGAATGGAGTTTAAGCATCTTTAGGAAAAGTCTCACAAGCATCAATTAATTCAAAATCAAATGACTCGAAAATCTATCAACATAGAATTTCTTTCATGTTTTGTTTCCAATATGACTTAAACGGTGGTGTCATATATAAGTGAAATTCGTTTTGTCTTGCGACCTTTAGCATCAGTGTTATAAATGTCTATTTCACCAACAAGATAATAATAATCTATCCATCGATTATGGAAGACGGTAATAATTTGAACAACCATTGTTCTCATAATATCAGAACAAGATAACAATTATTAAGTTCATAACGAATCTTGAAGGCTAGGTTCGATGCCGCCGAGAACACAATAACACATTTATTTGTTTCTCGATGCGCATTGTTACCACATTCTTTTGCTAGTTACTTAGGCCATCGTAGTTCTTATATTGTTGCTTTGTATGACATTTCATACCAACAATCTAGTATCCAATACTCAAGAATTACATTGTTAACAGGCAAAGAATACATCTATAACATGTATATCACTTATATACCCGAGCTGGACATTTCCAGTCTTTTCCTTTTCTACCAAATATTTTGCAGATCCTATTTAGTGTTTCCTCTCCATTAGAAGAATCTATCAACATCAATAGTGGCGTCAATCATTTGACACATAGTCCAAAGGATGTTAGTCAAATACTAACGGCCTTGGAATTTTCACATTGAGGTGGATCACCATCATCATATAATTGGCATTCTTCTCAATTCCATTCTTTAGCATTCTTTTAGTATAGCAAAACAATTTGCTGATACCTTTTCATTCATCCTATCATGACAACTTTCATGATCAAACTACTATAGCACATAAGGATGAATGCAAGTATATATTAGTTCCCAAACTGTTGGGTGATCGGGATGCCTAGCATCTTCAATCTTCACATATATTCATACAATATGAGCATATGTTCTTTTACTAAATTATACTTCATTATTTTGCAAACAATCAAAGTTTTAGATATCAAATATCTTTCACTTCTTGTTTGTTTCTGAAACAATTCTTTCAGCTCGATGATCACTTTGATTCTCAAACAATTTTGAAGATCAAGTTCTCATGGAGGCAAACATGATCTTAGATGCTAAACTTGAATCATTGCTCTTAGATTAATACAACTTATTAAATCGCATGGAGCAAGTGAGGTTTGCTAAAATTTGCAATAAGACTTAATCTTTAGTCTTGACATTCTTACTAAACGATACTAGTCCGTAGATTGATTATCCAGAATTCTATAGTTCTTTTAACTCAATTAAAACTAAGTGTCGGTGGAAAACGGTTGCCAAAGACTACAACGACTTATGCAAATACACTAAGATTTAGTACATGATAATTAGTTCAAGTTAATCAAATTACTAATGAACTCCCACTAAGTTCAACATCCCTCAAAGTTGTTTAGTGAAGCATGATCCAAATTCACTACACCGAGACCGATCATCACGTGAATGATGTAGCTTTAATGGTGAACATCAACATGTTGATCATATCATCCATATGACTCATGCTTGACCTTTTGGTCCGTGTGTTCCGAGGCCATGTCTGTACATGCTAGGCTCGTCAAGTCAAACCCAAGTATTTCCGCGTGTGCAAAACTGGCTTGCACCCATTGTATGTGAACGTAGAGTTTATAGCACCCGATCATCACGAGATGCTTCAAAACGACGAACTTTCGCAACGGTGCATACATGGGGAGAACACAATTTTATCTTGATCTTTAAGTGAGGAATCATCTTAAAATGCTACCGTCGCGATCTAAGCATAATAAGATACATAAAAGGATAAACATCACATGCATATAATTTTATGTGACATGGTATAGCCAATCTCCGCGCAATGATCTCCATCTTGTGTGCGCCGGCATGATCTCCATCACTCCACCATGATTGCCTCCACCACGAATAACAACTACAACTATTGCTAACTACTTAGCGATAAAGTAAAGCTATTACATGGCGTATAAGAAGTTGACACGCAGGTCATACACAATTATAAAGACAACCATATGGCTCCTGCCGGTTGTGAACTCATCGACATGCAAGTCGTGAAAGATTACAAAACATGATCATCGCATACATCTCAATTCATACACATCATGTCTTGGGCCATACCATATCATAAAACACTCCCTGCAAAAACAAGTTAGACGCCTCTACTTTGTTGTTGCATGTTTTACGTGGCTTATGGGAGTAACAAGCTAAGAACGATTCTTACCTACGAAAAGCCACAACGGTGATATTATGGTTGCTAACATCCGTTGTAAATCTCATGACTACTATAGTGAGAGAAACTGGCATCCACCAGCCGCATGTGTGGAACAAGCCACACGTCAAGTGCGGAGCCGGTCTCGCGAACGAGGTCGCGTAAAGTTGGCCTGGACCGCTTCGATCTCACTATGTCGCGCCATAAGAAGTACAAAACAAGAGGTTTGCAA
Source organism: Dactylis glomerata (assembly GCA_007115705.1). Taxonomy (NCBI): domain Eukaryota; kingdom Viridiplantae; phylum Streptophyta; class Magnoliopsida; order Poales; family Poaceae; genus Dactylis; species Dactylis glomerata. Next base: position 2,559,363 of record QXEO01001328.1, on the reverse strand, counting down.
CAGAAAACATCAACGCCCGCAACAAGCATGTTGCGTTCTACTCGTGAAACACATCTACGCATAGATCTAGCTCTGATACCACTGAAGGGTTTCGCAGCATAGAAAACAAAAATTTTCCTACGAGTACGAACAAGAACAGCCAAGATCTGATCTACGAGATGCAAAACAACGAGCGGGAGAGATTAGATCTACATACCCTTGTAGATCGCACAGCGGAAACGTTCAGATGAACGTGGTCGGCGTAGTCGTACTAGCGTCTCCTCCTCGCGATCCGATCCGATCCAAGCGCCACAACGGGTGGCGCCTCCGAGCGTTGCACACGTACAGCACAACGATGACTCCTCCTCCTCGGTCCAGCAAGGTATGGTGGAGTGGTAGATGGGATCAGCAGCACGACGGCGTGGTGCTTATGGTGGAGAGTATATGCGGGCAGGGCTTCGCCTACGCGCGCGAGGTGGAAGAAGATAGGCAAAAGAACTAGTCAAACTAGAACAAAAGAGAGCTATATATGAAACAACAGGCAGTACGTCGGCTGATCAAAATCAACTCAGCGTGCTCTTGATCGGGTCCTTTTATAGCCGCACGACACGGAGCTTTCTTGGAGAACGAGCAAGGTTTCAGAAACCTATTCGTGCACGTCACGCTGCGGGATCGATGGATCCGACGCCGAACACGCTTGGCGCTAGGGCCGGCTGCGACGTGCGAGCCAGGCCAAGGCCGGCCGCAGCGTACGAGCCAGGCCAAGGCCGGCCGCAGCGTGCGAGCTAGGGCCCATGCCTGATGCTCACGTACGTGCATGGTTTGCCTCTGATCGATAGTAGCAATCGAGTTTGGCACTACACCATTCTTTTCCTTTTCTTTGCCCTTTTCTTTTGCAGTTTGTCTAGATAGACTACAAAATTAGTCTATTAGCAAAACCTTTTATGGACTACTTTTTAGCCCCTATTTATTTCTAATAAATAAATATATGTATTAACATTTATTAATTCAATTAATTAATAAATCATTAATCATCTTCCTGGAACAATTCCGTAACTCTCCGAAACAATTTCCATAAATCCCGAAACTACCCTAGCATCGATGAGCGTTAAGTGTGTGACCCTACGGGTTCGAGAATGTGCAGACATGATCACTATCAATAATCAATAGCGGGATCTGGAAATCCATATTGACTCCCACATATTCAACGAAGATCATTATCGGTGAACCACGATGTCAGGATTCAAATAATCCCGTATACAAATTCCTTTGTCTCGCGATATTTTACTTGCCCGAGATTCGATCGTCGGCATCGCCATACCTAGTTCAATCTCGTTCACAGCAAGTACTCTTTACTCGTTCTGCAATCCAATATCACCCTGTGATTAAACTCATTAATCACGTGTTTGCAAACGGTGTATGATATTGATTACCGAGTGGGCCCGGAGTATATCTCTCCGACATGGGAGGGACAAATTCCATCTCGATACATGCAACCCAACAAGTACTTTCCGATTACCTGAGAGACATCTTTATGATCACCCTTTCATAGTGTGACGTTTGATGACCTCAAAGCTCTCTTCCGATACCAGGGAGTGGCATTATCTCATGGTCTAAGGAATAGGATACTGACATAGGAAAAGCTACGCAATTGTGAACACAATGACACGATCTAATTGCTGTGCTTAATTTGGGTCTGTCCATCACATCATTCTCCTAATGACATGACCTCATTATTAATCGACAACTCATGTCTATGGTTAGGAAACCTTAACCATCATTAATCAATGATCTAGTTTAGTAGAGGCATACTAGGGACGCGGTGTTGTTCATAAACCATACAAGTATTAATGTTTCCACTTAATACAATTCTAGCATGGAATATAAACATTATCATGAACAAGAAATATGATAATAACAATATTATTATTGCCTCTAGGGCATATTTTCTTCACACACTAATATGGTTTGGGGTAGATTAGTGTTGACTAACAGTAAGAGGGGTCATTAGTAAGTTCACATTTTAATTTTCATGATTTTTGATGGCTTAAATAATTTTCTAGAAATCTTTCATTATTTAACAAGCTATGGTCACACTATTCATAACCATTTTAATTCCTAACTTATTTTGAACTCTAACCAGGACTATTGGATAGAGTATTTCATAAGCTTTCCAACGAATATTTATTTGATAGATTTGGATTTGTAAAACTCTAGGAATTAAAGTTTGAAAATAACATCTGAAACAGATTTGAAATAATGAAAAAGGCGGGAATTTAATTAAAAACGATTCGGACCTAATTCGAAACGAGCTGGGCCGATTTCTGAACAAACCCGAACGGGCCGGCCCGAAAACGCTTCGCTTCGGCGGGAAAATGACAAATGGGAGCTGACAGGTGGGGTCGGGGTGTCAGCGCACTTAACAAATCCCGAACCGGTAAGTTGTCGTCGGATCGAGATCTAATGGCGCAGGTTCATCGTCTTCCTCAACACGGCGGAAGCTCACCTGCGAGCAGTGACGAGTGTTCGACGGCGATGGCGAGGCGTTGGGGAAGCAGGGCTCGTCGGCGACGTGCGGGGTCGGCGGCGGTTCGTCTCCTCCTCCGATTCCCTGAAGCAGCTTGCTCCCAGGTGCTCGGACGCGGCGGCGCTCCGCTCGTCCAGTGCTGCTCCGGCGAGGCTGGCGACGGCGAACTAGGGCAAGAGGGAGTGAGCGGCGATGTCTGGGAGGTAGAGGGGAGTGAGGTGCGTCTCTGCGTTTGATCGACGGGGCTTTATATAGGCCGAGGCGACGAGGAACCAGGCGACCAAAAGCTTCACTGCACGGGGGTCCTGGCGGCGTTGCAAGCTCGCTCCGGTCACGGCGTTCACGCTCGCGTGCTGGGAGGTTGCTGGGTCGGCCGCGGGGTCATGTGGGTCTCCTCTGGCGCCTCCAGGCTGGTCGGTATCGCGCAGGGCAAAGGGTTACTGGGAGGGGGCCCTGGGTGCGTTTCTCCTCCTTCCTCCTCTTCTCCTGGCTTGGGTCGGGGCTGGGGGAGCTGGAAACGATCGAGGGGAGGCCAGAGAGCATGGCTACAGCGCTTGGACGAGCTCGAACAGTGCAGCATAGTGAAACTTGATTTGATTTGATTTTCTTCTGCCAGTGTTCGACGAAATGCCCGCAAGAACTCAAAATTTGATTTTTCAAATTTTTCCACTTTGGGTGCTCATCATATTGGATAAGGTACCCAGGCATATTTTTGTTACAGTGAAAGGTTGAGTTTTGCAAAAATTTATATTTCAAATTTGATATGGTTTCTGTTTCAGATTCAAACTTTGGCTCAAGTTTGAGTGGTGTTCTGGTTTGAAATTTTGGTAGATCTTTGTTGGTTGAGTTAGTCCATAACTTGGTTAAGCTCAACTAAAAGGTTAAACCTGCAGGTGAGCTGTAGATTGCTTAATCTAAGGGCTCAAAGTGGTGTAGTCATTAACAGTTCCTAGATCATATTAACTTTATCTCTTTCTTACCTATTTTTATTTCTTGTTGCTTTGGTTCATATAATCTTTCTCAAATGATTCTGTTGGTTCACTTAGGATTATCTAACCAATGCTCAAACAAAAATAACACACATAAAATCATAGAATACAAATAAGAGGAAATACATGTATGCATACAATAATGAATAAAAAGTTTTATCTTAGCCCAAAATTTGGCACTTTATTTAATAAGAGTTGGGTCACAATTTCTGAGTCGTTACATCTGTCCCAACCAGTCTAGCTGATATTGTACCACTGTATATTCATATTGATGAATGACTGAACAAATGGTTTTTTGCCCTCACGTATAAAGGTTGTATGCACAGCAGTAACTTTTTTCTTCTTATGGTCAATGACCTATGTCTAAATGTCAGTGCTAGAACTAATGTATTTCATAGAACCTTTATACTTGAGGGTAAAAAAACCATATGTGCATTCATTCATCAATCTGAATATATACAGTGGTACAATGTTATAATATCTCAACACCAACTAGATCAGCTAGACTGTTTGGGACAGACCCCAACAGTAACTATTTGCCTTGAACTTCTTGCTACAGCAGCAAGAAATTAAAGTGAGCTGCTGGATTACACCCTCCCTATCTTTGTAGTCTCAAAACGAGCAATCCTTGCACTTAAAACTATGATATTTTGAACAGCTTTTACTTGGTGGGCATGGCTTGGTTCTGTCTTTGGATTGCATCAATCACAGCATGTAGATGGATCGTGGGCTTCAGCTTCAAAGACGTCCTCACATTCAATGGATGACTGAAGCTTTGCTAGCTGACTGTGAGGAAGTCTGAAATTTCTGAACAAGATTGCAACTACCTGCATAACATAACATCAAATTTCAGTTAAAAATTTCCCCGCCGCCCGATGCCTCCTCGCCTCCAGCAGCCGCCGCCCCAGCTGCTGTCATTACGGACCTCCGATCCCACGGCTACCACCACCTGCCGGCCTCGGCCGCCGTGACGGCGCTTATCCTAGTCGCCTTCGCTCTATTCGTCTGGCAGCGGCGGTAGAGGAAGCGGGCCGCGGCCGTTCGTCGGGGCAGGCCATGGCCGTCAAGGTCATGAACGCCGCGGGTTGCCTCCAGGGCTAGGCTAGCACGAGTTGCACATCGAGCTCTCCCTCCGTCCCTCGCCTCTCACCTCGTCGGCTCCGGCCACGGCACCACGCCATCCATCCTCCTCTCTTTCGCGTACTCGCTCTTCGCGTATTCGTTTCTGCCGGAGGCCTATGTGTATTCTGAGTTTTGAAATTCTGAAAACTTAAAATGTCAATTTCCATAGTTAGGTAAGAGCTGAAACTGAAAGTTTGCTTGTGCTGCAGAACTGCAGTAGTTGGTACAAGACCAGGCCTCCATATCTTTAGCTGGTTGTGCAGCAACATGACATCGATTAAGTAACACGATCAGTTCAGTTGGCCCCTTGTGAGCGATCAAGACAGTGCACTGTTCACAGTGTTCTGAACGGATAGGAAGTCAAACGAGCCGAACACAGTGGCAGAAACCAGCGAAATGGCCGCGCCGGAGACATCGGCCAAGACGGGAAGGCCAGGGAGATGGTATCTACACGGCAAGACGGCCCTCGTCACCGGCGGCACACGCGGCACCGGGTAACCCAACTCCCATTACTAGCACTGCACGATTCCGTCGAACGGTTTACTGTGAGGAGCTGGTGCCCGGTGAGCAGGCGCGCGGTGGTGGAGGAGCTTGCGGCGCTGGGGGCGGCCGTGCACAACTGCTCCAGGAAGGAGGCGGAGCTGGGCGAGCGCCTCGAGGAATGGGATGCCAGGGGCTTCCGCGTCTCCGTCTGCGACCTCTCCGTCCGGGACCAGCGGGAGCGCCTGGTCCGCGACGTCGGCGACCGGTTCGGCGGCAAGCTGAACATCCTCGTGAGTCGATTTCTTCATTCGTCGTCGTCATCTGCTAATGCTGTATCAATTGCTGTATCTATATCTGTCGATAAAATACAGTGGTGTTTACAGTCCTTCAGTTACCCAGTTGTAGACCCAGGTTGGAACTGGGATTTATCATGTGGAATCAAACTACTTCCTAGAGAATTCCTGGCAATACTGCGGCCTCTTTGACCTGAAAGAGTTTCAGTGATAATAATAATCAGTGTTCCCATTTGGTTGAACAGGACGTCAATTCACTGAATATTTATCCATGTGAGTTGCTCGATATGTAGAAATGCAATCTGTAGGATTGTTTCTTAAGGATTTGACTGCATTGTGTTTCGTAGGAAAAAAGTTATTGAATCTAACCACTTGAAAAGATCCCTACGCCTTTTCTGTTAAGAGTCAAACATCCCTTCTGTCCTGAAAGTTTAAGATGGCATCACATTTTTGAACTTTACATATTTTGTATTTCTTGCCTTCTGAGAATCCTACAAGGGAAAGAGGCCCTAAAAATTTATATAGTGATAGAACGTAAGAAGAGATTAAACTAACGAAAGACACATAATTGCATCAGAAGCTAAAAACTATTGCAGTTCTCAATTCAGAAGTTCGCAGTTTGCTAATCAAAATTTTCATTTGGGGCGCAAATTCTTTGGTCCCTTTCACCAAAGAAACATAAATTCTTTTGCTAACATATGTGGGGAAGGAGAATACAACTGCCTGAAACCAATGGTTTCCATGCATATGGGCTTTTCCATGGACTCACAATGGAACTCAGTGCATTTTGCGTTTGTTGATTAATATTGTGTCTGCATTTTTAGTGCACGTGCTACAGTTTGCTCATCCCATGGTGTTAAAACTTCTTGTTGATTTATCTTGTCTTTCCGCATTTGTTCTTTTAGGTAAACAATGTGGGGACAAACATAAGGAAGCCAACAACTGAGTATTCTGCGCAAGATTACTCTTTTGTGATGTCCACTAATCTTGAATCTGCATATCATTTGTGCCAACTTGCGCATCCTCTTCTAAAAGCATCTGGATCGGGCAGCATTGTTCTCATAACGTCCATTGCTGGAATTGTAGCGCTATATAGCGGAACTATCTATGCCATGACTAAAGGTAACAGCTATAGCACAATATCAAGTGTGTGTCTATCATGAATGAACATTTGAAAACTGTTGCTTAGGTGCCATGAACCAGTTGACCAAGAACTTAGCATGTGAATGGGCAAAGGACAACATAAGAACCAACTCTGTTGCCCCAGGGTACATCTTTACTTCATTTATGGAAGAAGTAAGGATCCTACTTTTGTTCGTTTTAATTTACCGTGTATGTTCATTTAAAAATTAGTTGCAATACATGTTTATAACCTCGCATACATTGGAAACTCAAAAAAATTCTGTAGGTATCCAATGATGTGAACTAGAAACGTGCAAAATCTCAATATGAATATTTTGTACTCTAGGCTACACAAAATATGACAAAGTTTATGGTGAATAGTGCATATTTCAACACTATATAATATGTCAGAATTTGTCATTTTTGTGTAACCTAGAATATGAAGTAGTTCGTATTGAGATTTATATGTTTGAGTATACATCATTGGCTACCTCTAGATTTGTTTTTCCATATATTTTTTTAAATATGGAAAACGATTTTTGGATGTTTGAAAATAAAGGGCTACACTCCCTACGTCCATTAGCAATAACACCAAAAATGGATTATCTGCTTAACCATTTGTGTCCATCTGTATCTTGAATAGAAAATATAAGGTTAGATCATAAATATAGTTTATTGGGTCCTAGTCTGCATCTTCCTTGGCAAAGCTGTACTCCATGTCCATCTACATGTGGAGTGCTCAGTTTTACAATTAGCAGATTATTCTCCATCTACTATATACTAAAAGCACAATACGGGGGTTCTAAAATAGAGACACCATATTAAACCACATCATCCTAATTATTTTGATGGTTAGATCTAAATTTTACGGCTAGGATTTATCAACAAGTTAACTGTAACGTAATTGTGTACGTAGTCCGATTTAAGACTATTTGACACGATATATGGTATGTACTAGATAAAACGTAGAAAAAAACCAGCACGTCCATACGATTTAAAAAAAACTAGCACGTCCATGCGATTAGAAAAAAACTAGCACGTGGTGCAAACAGGTATCGGATATGGAATGGGGAGAAAAAATTAGTTTGTATGGAACACGTATAGGTACAGATTGGAGATTCTATAAATAGAATCACTGAATAAATAAAAGGAGGAAAGAGTTACCATGCACATGCCCGGAAAATCAACACCATATATAGATTAAACATATAACATCTTACTTATTTTTGTATCGGTTTTAGAAAGCGCATATATATGTATAGTTTTTATTTTTATACACACATACTAATAAAAAACATCACTTTTATATCAAAGTGTATACAAAACACTACGGTGGTCATAAAGCTTCAAAAATAAATGAATTCGGTAATGTTTTCTCGAGACAACTCAATCGTCTAAAAAGAGTATGTATTGGATTGGGAATGAAACTCAATGTTTTTTCTGCACAAAACAGTCTGGATGCATCACAAAAATTTAAAACTAAATTAAAAGCTGATCTGTAATGCAAGCTAACTCAAAGATGATTTGCTAAAGAGGTAACTCCACACCTGATCGCTACGTTCTCCATTAAGTTCTGATCGCGTGACAGGACATAAGAATGACATACTTGGACATAATATGGCAAGAAAAATGTTTTAGAGCTTCTGAACATATAATGATTTGTTAATATATGCAAACATCAATGAATACAAATAATAATCAAACTGTTAACATGTAAATCATGTGAAAGTCTGACTTCTACAAGTAGCAAGTGGCCAAGGGCATGCTCAAATGTTAGACTATCAAATTCACCGAATGGTCTAGAAAAATAAATGAAAAAATGAGCCATAGGAATCACGGACACCTTGGATTATTGTGTGAAGAAGTGTATCTTCAAATCAAAAAGATTTAGAAGAAGCCTATCGGCCTTCATGCCATATGACACCTCTCAAACACCAAAAAATTGTCACAAAAAAGTAATAACCTACCATAGTTAAACTATGTACAATATTTATTAGTGCATCCCTCACCTCAGTGGAACCGAGCGGAGATTGAAACGAGTTACTTTCATTTTAAGGATAAAGTACAGATAGAAGATTCGAGGAGAATGTAATTCCAAAGTAAAAGGGGGGGAAAGTAGGCTCCTTCATGGACGATGCATCCATCGAAAGAAACTTTAAACTTCAACACCAACATAAAATACAACATATCATTACAAACTTCATTAAGAATACTAACTCTCCAATAAGTATAATTTGCTTCTATCACGAAACACTAAATATTATGCTCACCTTCATATATGGAAAGATATAAAGATCATGCTGCCGCATTACGAGGGCCACCATGCTAGTTCTTCGTTTAAAGCATATGTGCAAATTCTCCATGAGTGTACTTGTGAGGGCTAGTACTTTCCTCTCACATTTCTTGTCTTTTTTCTGTGCAGCCTTTGGCAGCAAATAAAATGTTAGAGGGATCCGTTAATGATAGAACTCCTCTTAGGCGTATCGGAGAACCAGAAGAGGTGTCATCGCTGGTTGCTTTCCTTTGTATGCCTGGCTCGACATACATTACCGGTCAGGCGATCGCCGTTGATGGAGGCATGAGTGTCAATGGGCTTTACCCAACGCTGGACTGAGGAGCAAAGACCATTAAGCAGAACCTGTATGCTCTTTGTCGTCAAGAAAACTGCTATATCTGGTGCTGTTGGCTGCTAGAACAAACATACGTGTATGCAATGTGATCTTGCCAGTCAGCACGAATCCGTGATTGTTGCCCATCGTATCTTGTAGAACGATCTGGTAAGGCTGTGATTAGATCTGAACGCTATCGTTAGTCCCCCTTGATTTAGCTAAGCGGTCCTGAGCCAGCGGCTTGCCATGTGAGCTGAATGCAGAGGCCAACACTTGGCGGCGAACGCTGGCAAGCACTGTCGGTTGGAATTTGGAAACCGGAGCTGAAAAGGTCGCAGCTCCGACACAGACAAGACGGGTGCCCACCGCGAGGAGGCGTTGCCGTCGCGCCATTGGCCAGCTCGACGGCATCCCGGAAAGCGGGGCAGCCGCAGCAGCAGACGTGCAAGCTCATCGCGGCGCAAGGGGCCGTCCATTAATGGGGAAAAGGTTTCTCCTGTTTGCGCTGAGCGAAAAATCTCGTGCTCGAATCCGAGAGCCCAGCAGCGCGATCCCCGCGACAGCGAGGTCCAGGCCCGGACCGCCGAACACGTCGCGGGCTCGGGGCATCCCCCTTCCTCACGCGATCGCCGCACGGATCCGGGAGACGCGTCGGCGTCGCGCTGGTGCACACCGGCGTCGTGGTCCGGCGGGGGACCCGCGACGTCTCCTCCTCGATCGTCGTCTCGCACGGCCACACTACCGTCGCCGCGCAGCTCCGTCGCTGTCGTTGCCGGCTTTACGTGGCGAGGCTAGGCCTGCCGCGCGTCACGCGTGATGTCGTAGTCCCAGCGCAATGCACTGCCGCTCCGGTTCCAAACGGACACCGACAGACAGGTCGCGTGTCGCCACGTCTAATAGCTCGCCATCGTCTTCTCGGTCACTCACACACGCGCGCTCGCATAACCACCAAAGATCTCGAAATATCATCTCTGTGATTGATTGATCGATGGTAATGATTTATGCCTTTTGGAGGGATCTGATCGATCATGGATTGCATCTGAATAGACAGGTAGATCGAGCCGATCTACTGTGTAGATTTTTTTCTCTTGGGAGGTCGGATTTGATCGGCGTCATGCTCGCACCTGTGGCGATCACGGCCGGTGTGAGCAGTCCACGTTACGCAGAGCTTTGCCATGGTTTATCTGCTGCGCTGCGCGTACGATCTGAAGTTGTTATCTAAGTGTTTTACTTTCGCTGTATGATGTGAACTATTCGGTTTGCCTTTTTGAAATCCAAAGTATGGGTGATTAACTGATTATTGAGTAGGAAGATTGCTGCTGATCTTATAAACCTGACCACAACATCTTGGACAATGGGAAGTGCGAAACTAGAACGAGAGGCCAAAAGGTTCTCCACGCATCATTGTTGATCGTGGGATCTAAGCACACCCCACAAATGATGGAGGCTGAACAAGACGACCAAGATATGTCAGGAGTTTTTCGTACTGATTTATGCCTTTTGGACAAACGAATGGAAATGATATGGTCATGGTTAAACCAGTAGGTCGGAGCCGATCTGCTATGATGATCATGATGCAAACAGTCCATGTTACTCAATGAGTTTTATCATGGATTTTCTGCTCAGCGTATGATTTATATCTTGAGTCGTCATTATCTTGGTGAAAATCCAATGTCTGACTTTAATTAGTTGTGTTTGGCGGTGGCCATGTTGAAGACATTGTTTCAAGATGTAGACTTTCGCCAGGGTGAAAACTTAAAATCTATGGTCGGACGGCAACAACGCTTGTGCACCGTTTCTTTTTTGGAGACATCACTTTTTGATAATTTAAAGTCTGGGTGTTGTCTTGGTTGTTGGTTGTAGTTCGTGTTGCAGTTACAAGGATCTGATCAGTGTAGCGGGATTTTTTTCCTTCTTTTTTATTTTAGGGTTGTGTGCATCAATAATTTATTTAAAATATTTTGTTGTTGCAGAGATTGGATATAATTGGTATTTTATCTTTGGGATATTAATAAAATTCCTTTATCAAAAGAAAAAATCTAGAGTTTAACTTTGGTTGTATGATATGAACTATTCGTTGCCCTTTTTGACATCCATTGGGTAATTGCTAAGATCAGAAGTAGTTGGTACTTGATACTGGTAGAAAAATGATACTTCCTCCAATCAGAAAAGATTGTCGAACTATTTAGTACAACTTAGTACAAAGTTGTACTAGCTCACCGATAATCTTTTCCCATCAAAGGTAGTAGGACGTGAAACCAACATCTAGGACTAAGTCGTTATTATTCCAGGAGCAACACCTTCAAAACAGAGCTAACACACATGTGTTAACGCTATCAGGAGCCACCCAGGTTAACTCAAGGATTTTGATTCTGTGACGACTCAGCATGCCACTGCATATGTAATATACAAATCATTGACATAACATCAATGAAACACCTAAGACTACTACTGCTACTACTACTACTTCTTCTACTACTGCTGCTACTACTACTGTTACTACTGGTGCTAGTGCTCCTAGAAGATACAGCTGACTTACTAGTCTCGTTCCAGATCTTATGGTTAACCATTATATACGGTGCAAGAATTACTAGCGATAGTTGTTATTAATTCTGGGTGATACTTTCCCACCTACAATGGAACCTCCACCATCAACTCAAACCATGGTTCCATTGCCGACCATACTAGATTAACAATCCCTACCGAGCTGGTAACCAATACTTCATATTAAGTATGATAATATAACTTTGCTTTCAAATGCAGAAGCACTACAGGAACAAACTGCTACGCCGACGGCCAATACCTAAGCCGACGGCTTTTTATCGGGGCTGTCGGCATAGGCCCTAGCCTTGGGCGTGGCCGAAATTTGGCCATCGGCTTAGATATGCCGTCGGCGTAGATTATTCAGGGGACCTAACCTGACGGCAAAGCCGTCGGGTCAGGTACTTTCATTTTTTGATCGCCTTTTCTGTTTTGCAAAAAATAAAAGAAAATGGTAAAAAATTCAAAAAAAAAATCCTTTGAGGTGTAGTTATGTTACATGATCTAGTTGTTATAAAAATTAAGAAACTTGAATTTTGACATATTTTGCAAAAAACTTAAATTAGGAAAATTAAAAACCCAATTTTGGTACTCCGAAAATGGAAAATGCACTTTTTGCTTTAACGGTCAAAGTTTAGTGAAGAAATGACATGTTGCGGATCAGAAAATGATTTTTGCAAAAAATTAGGAGCTCGTCTTATTAGAGCTAAAGGGCAAACCCACCCCGGTTCCAGCGAAATCGGCATGAGTTTGTGTAAAATTCAAAAAATAACTCTGAAAGTTTGCGCGATGAAACAAGAGCTGATATATGTATCCTAGGTGGTCTATTATTTATGTGGGGTATTGTGGCAAGCTTTCCGTAAGCCGTTTTGGTAGCTGCCTCACAAAAAACTCCGATTTCGGCAATCCGAAAATGGAAAACACACTTTTCATGGGACAAAACGAAAATCAGCCTTCGTGGAGTTCCTAGCCATCCCAAGGGCCACACGCATGTCTGATATGGCCTTGTTTCGACAAACTATGCCATGATCAGGACCAAACCTAGCTCATTTGACCTAAAAGCCATGCAACCTCGAACTTAGTAGGTCATTTTTGTGAAGGGACTTTCTGGTAAATTGCTTTTATCAAGGTTTGAATTTTTTCCCACATCTAGGTGATATAAAATGACACCACGCGAAGGTCTCACATTTTTGCGATTTATTTTGAATTAGTTATGCCTAATTCTGGACCCGCATGAATATGACAACACACGAAACTCATGCTCATGGCCAGGCGGTGCGGAGTCCCTCTTTAACGGGCAAAGTTTAGTGAAGAAATAATATGTTGCGGATGAAAATGATTTTTCCAAAAAATTAGGAGCTCGGCTTATTAGAGCTAAAGGACAAACCCACCCCGGTTCCAGCGAAATCGGCATGAGTTTGTGTAAAATTCAAAAAATAACTCTGAAAGTTTGGGCGTTGAAACAAGAGCTGATATATGTATCCCAGGTGGTCTATTATTTATGTAGGGTGTTGTGCCCAGCTTTCCGTAAGCCGTTTTGGTAGCTGCCTCACAAAAAAAAACCGATTTCGGTACTCCAAAAATGAAAAACACACTTTTCATGGGACAAAACGAAAATCGGCCTTCGTGGCGTTCCTTGCCATCCCAAGGGCCACACGCATGTCCGATATGGCCTTGTTTCGACAAACTATGCCATGATCAGGACCAAACCTAGCTTATTTGACCTAAAAGCCATGCAACCTCGAACTTGGTAGGTCATTTTTGTGAAGGGACATTCTAGTAAATTGCTTTTATCAAGTTTTGAATTTTTCCCCACATCTAGGTGATATAAAATGACGCCACGCGAAGGTCTCATATTTTTGCGATTTTTTTTAATTAGTTATGCCTGATTCTGGACCCGCATGAACATGACAACGCACGAAACTCGCGCTCATGGCCAAGCGGTGTGGAGTCCCGCTTTAACGGGCAAAGTTTAGTGAAGAAATGACATATTGCGGATCTGAAAATGATTTCTGCAAAAAAATAGGAGCTCGTCTTATTAGAGCTAAAGGGTAAACCCACCCCGGTTCCAGCGAAATCGGCATGAGTTTGTGTAGAATTTAAAAAATAACTCTGAAAGTTTGTGCGATGAAACAAGAGCTGATATATGTATCCCAGGTGGTTTATTATTTATGTGGGGTGTTGTGCCTAGCTTTTCGTAAGCCGTTTTGGTAGCTGCCTCACAAAAAAACCCGATTTCGACACTCCAAAAATGGAAAACACACTTTTTATGGGACGAAATGAAAATCGGCCTTTGTGGCGTTCCTTGCCATCCCAAGGGCCACACACATGTTCGATGTGGCCTCGTTTCGACAAACTATGTCATGATCAGGACCAAACCTAGCTTATTTGATCTAAAAGCCATGCAACCTTGAATTTGGTAGGTCATTTTTGTGAAGGGACTTTCTAGTAAATTGCTTTTATCAAGGTTTGAATTTTTTTTTCCACATCTAGGTGATATAAAATGACGCCACGCAAAGGTTTCGCATTTTTGCGATTTTTTTAATTAATTACGTCCGATTCTAGACCCGTATGAAAACGACTATGCACGAAACTCCCGATCGTGGCCAGGCGATGCGGAGTCCTGATTTAAAGGTTAAAGTTTAGTGAAAAAATGATGTGTTGTGGATATAAAAATAATTTTTTAATTTTTTAATTTTTTGAATTTATTGATTTTTTTTAATTTTTTTTGATGTTTTTGATTTTTAAAATGATTTTAATTTTAATTTTTTGAAAGTTTTTAATTTTTTTTCCAAATGTTAACAAACACATATACACATGCCCATACATACCTACATACATATAGACATATACACATACATACTTACACACAGTTATATAGACACACATGACTTAAGAGGATTGATATACTACTAATATCAATAAGGACTTAGTAGTGTAGGTGTAGCTTATTCAAATAGAACTTAGGAGTTAAGCATGCTAGGCTTGTAGCAATCTGAGGATGGGTGACCGAACGGAAAGTCATTATTCCAGTGTCATTAGAGAGATAACAAAAAATTGAAAAAAAGAAAAAATCAAAGAAAATGATAAAGTACAAAAAAAATAAAAAGTTTGATTTTTTTTCAAAAATTTGATTTTTTTTTGAAAAAACCGAAAATGAGCTGACCCGACGGCATTTTTTGGCCGTCGGGTTAGCCTACGCCGACGGTAAAAGCTGACCCGACGGCCTTTAGACCTAGCCCGACGCCCGATTATACCGACGGCACCTGACCCGACGGCATCAGGAAAAAGCCGTCGGGTTAGGCTGACCCGACGGCATTTTTAGGCTAACCCGACGGCCTGTGGCCATCGGCGTAGCTGTTTCTTCCTGTAGTGAAGTGATATGACATAAGTAGACTTACAAATAATTTGCTAAAAATAATCAAAGGCATGAGCAAGAGTGAACTTGCCTTTTCTTCCTGCAAGATTATATAGTGAATATCTTCTATCCGAGGAAACTCCAATTTCTTAAAAATAGCATCATCGTCGTGTAAGGACAATGTTTAAAAGATTGGGGATACGTGCAATCTGTATCATCATATTTAGATTTTTGGGTTTGAGATTTCCATGATATTTGGATTGATCTTGAGTTATTTGATCACATTTAGAGGATTCACGGGGAATTTTTTCTTTTCAAAACACCCTTTGCATGTATTTAACCCTACAGGACAGAACTTCCGTTTTGTGTATTTTGGACTTTCAAAAACCTTAACCGACTCAAATAGACTTGTAATTTTTACCAAAGGAGTTTTTCAGCATGAGAAGGCATGTCACCGAAGGGAAGAGCAAGGGACCTCAAGAGGCCCAAAATAGGGCCCACCATATGGCCCAGCTTCCTGGCTGCATTGTGGGCCCACTTTGGCCCCCTAAGCGTCGCGTTGCCTCCTCCTTTTTGCAAGATCTTCGTTCCGTGAAAAAAACCTAAGCCTAATTTTTCATGTATTTTTCTGAGGCAGCAGCGGAGGTGAAAGTCCTCTTCTTCTTCAGGAGAGGGTAGATCTTGATGCTCGGTGGCCACCGATGATGGGAAATCGACACTGTCATGCCTCCGGCACTCACTTGGCGTGGCGAGAAGAGTCTTCATCACCATCTACAGCAACATCACCATCTCCTCCATCATCACCACCTCTGAAATCGACGTCATATCCCTAGCAGTTTGTGTAGATCGGATCCCTAGATCGTCTTTGTTGAATCTTGTGCATGTTAGTGCTCAGGGATTCAAGATCATACTATGCTGACTGCTGAAGTTATATTTTTAGTGCTCAGGGATTCAACATGCCATCCTTCTCCGGTCCCCCGCTAAAATCGGCTCCGAGGCAATGCCCCAAGGAGGAGAAAGACGCAGAAGCGCCTCCATCACCCGATCCTGAGGATCTGAGGTTTCCCTCTGGAGCAAACCACGGAAGGTAGAGAGCAAAACTCCATGACAAAGCCTCCAACAAGGTCTGTGACACCCACGGGCAGCACCGTCGCCGGTTCCAGCGGAGGTAGGAACAAGATCTTCTTTCAAAGCTGATACGTCTCCAACGTATCTATAATTTTTGATGCTCCATGCTTCTTTTTACACCATTTGCCTACTGTTTCGTTACACATCGTGGCACTTTTATGCATTTTCCGGAACTAACCTACTAACAAGTCGCTACAGTGCCAGTTCCCTGTTTTCTGCTGTTTTTGTGTTTCAGAAGTGCTACACAGGAAATATTCTCAGAATTGGACGAAACAAGTTCCTGAAGTCCTATTTTTCCCGGAAGCTTTCAGAGATCCAAAGAGGAGTTGGAGGGGGGGCACGAGGGCCCCACACACCAGGGCGGCGCGGCCCTGGCCGCGCCTCCTATGTGTGAGGGTGCCTCGGGCCACCTCTGACGATGCCCCTTCGCCTATAAAGACCCCCCGACGGAAAAAACCTAAGTACCCGATCAATTTTCCAGAAACACATCGCGATCCGCCGCCGTCGTCGACCCGAGACCGGGAGGGTCCAGAAGCTCTTCCCGGCACCCTGCCGGAGAGGGGAATCGCCACCGGAGGTCTTCTTTATCACTATGCTTGCCTCCGGAGCGATGAGTGAGTAGTCTACCTTGGACTATGGGTCCATAGCAGTAGCTAGATGGTTGTCTCCTCCACCATGTGCTTCATGTTTAGATCTCATGAGCTGCCCTACATGATTGAGATCACCGTTATGTAATTTTACATGTTTGGTTTGTTGGGATCCAATGAATATTGGTGTTGTGATTGAGTTGCTATACTGAAATATATCTTATGTTATCTCTATGTTGTTTATGATCTTGCATGCTCTCCGTTGTTAGTAGCTATCTTGGCCGAGTAGTTGCTAGTGACTCCAAGAGGGGGTATTTATGCTCGATAGTGGGTTCATGCCTCTATTTAATCTGGGGGAGTGACAGAAACCTCTAAGGTTGTAGATGTGCTGTTGCTACTAGGGAGAAAACAACATTCATATGCTCGAGGGCATATGCTTTGTTTACATTACACACTTTGCTTAATTTAATTATCTGTTGTTCGCAACTTAATACTCATGGGGTGTTTGGATGATATCCCCGCGAGTGGATTATTAGTCATAGATGCGGTTGGATGGCGGTCTATGTATTTTGTTGTAATGCCCAGAGTAAATCGCATAGTGATCTTCTTGACATATCACGTTATCTTTATTCTATCAATTGCCCAACTATAATTAATTTACCCAGCATGTGTTATTTATCTATGGAGAGACACCACTAGTGAACTGTGGACCCCGGTCCTATTTCCATCATATTGCTATCACCTGTTTACTTTACTTGCACTGTTTACTTTACTCGCATACTTCTACTGTTTTCCATTCGATACGCTCATACCCTTTGTTTCAAGCAAACCGGTGAGATTGACAACCTCATCGCAAGTTGGGAACAAAGTATTTGGTTGTGTTATGTGCAGGTTTCACGTTGCTACTAGCTGAAGACGCCCTGACTCGTTTTATCGTGAAATGGCGCCCTTGTTGGAGTGTCACTAGGCTATCAAGCATCACCTTCAGTCGTACTGTCTGCTCTTCTCCGGACCGACAAACCTTGGTTTCTTACTGAGGGAAAAGACTTGCCGTTGTGCTCATCATACTTTCCGCTTGGAGTTTCCCAACTGCCTGGCCCTAATAATAATCAAGTACACGCCAGCCATCAAGCCCCTTTTCTGGCGCTGTTGCCGGGGATTGAAGGAGAATAAGCTCCCACGTCAACTAGGCACCAGCCCTTTTCTGGCGCCGTTGCCGGGGGACCTCTGTAAGGGGAGTTTTTCGCACGCACATCCTTTACTTTGTTATTTGTTTTGCTTTACTTTATTTTTACTTGCATCGTTTTATATCAAAAACCCAAAAAAATTAGAATCCTTGGTAGTTGTTTTTACTTGTCTACTCTTAGTTTTGCTGAAATGGCTAATCCTAAAAACACCAAGTTGTGTGACTTTACTAGCACGAACAATAGTGATTTTATCTGCACTCCTATTGCGCCACCTGCTCCTGCTGCAAACTTTTATGAGATTAAGCCTGCTTTATTGAACCTTGTTATGAAAGAGCAATTTTCTGGTGCTAGTACTGAAGATGTTGCAGCTCATCTCAACAATTTTGTTGAGCTATATGAGATGCAGAAATATAAGGATGTAGAAAGTGATATTATTAAGCTCAAGTTGTTTCCTTTTTCTTTGAGAGCAAAAGCTAAAGATTGGTTGCTATCTTTGACTAAGAATAGTATTGATTCATGGGCTAAGTGTAAGGATGCTTTCATTGGTAGATATTATCCTCCTGCTAAAATTATATCTCTGCATAGCAATATTATGAAGTTTAGTCAGTTTGATAATGAACATGTTGCTCAAGCTTGGGAAAGAATGAAATCTACGATAAAGAATTGCCCCACTCATGGACTGACTACTTGGATGATTGTCCAAACTTTTTATGCAGGACTGAATTTTTCTTCAAGGAACCTACTTGATTCAGCTGCTGGAGGCACTTTTATGTCCCTTACCTTGGGCACCGCAACAAAGCTACTTGACAACATGATGGTAAATTATTCCGAATGGCACACCGAGAGAGCTCCACAAGGTAAGAAGGTAAATTCTGTTGAGGAAACCTCTTCCTTGAGTGATAAGATTGATACCATTATGGCTATGCTTGCTAATGATAGGACTCATGTTGATCCTAATAATGTTCCTTTAGCCTCTTTGGTTGCTCAAGAAGAGCATGTTGATGTGAACTTCATTAGAAACAATAATTTTAAGAACAATGCTTATAGGAACAATTTTGCTAGTAACAATTATAGGCCGTATCCTTCTAGTAATGGTTATGGTAACTCTTATGGTAACTCCTCCAACAACACTAGGGCCGCGCCCTCCGAGCTTGAGATAATGCTCAAGGACTTCATCGGTAAGCAATCTGCTTTTAACAAGTCTGTTGAGGAAAAGTTAGGCAAAATTGATATCCTTGCTTCTAAAGTTTATAGCCTTGCTCATGATGTTGAACTTCTGAAATTAAAAGTGTTGCCTAATGATGTGAAAGCGAACCATGTTTTTGCTACTGCTAATGCTATTCAAGTTGGAATAGATGAAAATATTAGATTGTTAGCAGAATTGCATGCTAGATGGGAAAGAGAGGATGAGATTGCTAGGAATATGAAAGTTTGTACTATTACTACCTCTAATGATGTTGTTCCTAATGCTAGCAATCCTCTTACTTTGATTGGTGTAGAGAAAACTCCCACTCCTTGTGTTAAAAAGCCTAAAACTGCCAAAACGTTTTCTCAAAAGAGTGCTGAAATTTTTCGGAGTGTAGGAGATGATAGCTCTATTTCCTTTAATGATTTTGATGTTGATGGCTGCAACATATCTGAAGTTATTTTGTTCCTGCAAAAGCTTGCTTTGACTCCCAATGCTAGTTCTTTAAATATTGCTTTTACTAAGCATATGACCAATGC
Organism: Dactylis glomerata; assembly: GCA_007115705.1. Classification (NCBI taxonomy): domain Eukaryota; kingdom Viridiplantae; phylum Streptophyta; class Magnoliopsida; order Poales; family Poaceae; genus Dactylis; species Dactylis glomerata. The sequence continues at coordinate 2,539,713 of QXEO01001328.1, read as the reverse complement.
TCTCATGAAAATTAGGGATGAAAAGTTGAAGCAAAAAGCTTCTGTTCCCAAGAAGTTAGAAGATGGTTGGGAACCCATCATTGATATGCATGTTAATGGTTTTGATTGCCGTGCTTTATGTGATCTAGGTGCTAGTATTACTATTATGCCTAGAAAAATTTATGACATGCTTGATTTACCACCACTTGAAAAGTGTTATTATGATGTTCCTATTGCTGATGTTGCTAAGAAGAAACCTTTGGGAAGGATTAATGATGTTCTTATTGTGGTTAATAATAACCTTGTTCCCGTTGATTTTCTCGTTATGGATGTTGAATGCCATGCTTCATGTCCTATTATTTTGGGAAGACCTTTTCTTCGAACTGTAGGTGCCATTATTGATATGAGAGAAGACACCATCAAATATCAATTCCCACTCAAGAAAGGTATGGAACACTTCCCTAGGAAAAGAAAGAAATTACTTTTTGACTCTATTCTTAGAGCAAATTATGAGCTTGATGCTTCATCTCTTGATATTACTTGATTCGCAATTTTCTGCGCCTAGCTCAAAGGTGTTAAAGAAAAGCACTCTTGGGAGATAACCCAATGTTTTATTTTTAGTACTTTTTCTTTTATTTGAGTCTTGGAAGTCATTACTACTGTAATGACCTCTCCTTATCCTTTTTATTTCATTGTTGTGCCAAGAGAAGCCTCTAATTTGAGTGAGGTAAGATTTGGGGATGTTGCTGTCCTGAAACTGTTTTCGGTGCTACACCATAAAAATTCGTGAAAATTCTTTGTATATCTTTTGGACCTGCGATTTCTTGTGCATATGCCCCAGGTTATATCCAAACTTTCGTTAGTTGAACACTTTTTGATTTGAGCAACAAAAAACCCCTTACAAATTCGACCTTTGTCAGCTGTTCTGTTTTGACTAATTTCTGCCAATATTTGTGTTTGCCGCTTTATCGCTTTCTTTTTGAGTTCTTTTGATCACGGAACTTTTGGGGAAGTTGCTACAGTATTATATGCTATATATGTGGTGGTTTTGGGTTGAAACCTGAAGCAAAGGAGGTTGATTATATGTTATGCCCACACTAATGTTGCTAATAGATTTGTGTTTAGTTTTGTATGAAGGAAGTTTTCAAGTGTAGGGATTGGAGAATGATGAGATGAGTTGAAGAATGGACAAAAGCTCAAGCTTGGGGATGCCCATGCATCACCCCAAGAAATATCCAAGAAGTACAAGCGTCAAAGCTTGGGGATGCCCCCGAGGCACCCCTTCTTCATCGGCAAAAATCAGGTCACCTTTCAAAACACTATATTTTTATTGCTTCATGCACTATGTATTTTTCTTGGAGTGTCAGTTGTTTTAGTTTTCTTAGTTAGTTTAGTTTTGTTTGCTGCAATAAATGGTTGGACCCCAACAAATTTCTTTTGGAGAAGTTGCCTTGCTTTTCATTTGCCAAGAACGCTCTAGTTTTCATTCTTATCAAAAACCGAGTGTTCTTCTTTTTCTGCTACTGCTTTTGGTTTTCGTTTTCGCCTTGATTTGCGTTCAGATCTTCTTATATCTTTTCCTCAAGGTGTATTTTTGCCTCTGATCTTTATTGGTTTTCATCAAAAGAGGTGTTTATAAAAAGTTTGAATGGTGTTGGAAAAGAGAAAAAGCTTTATGCAAAAAAGTGGTACAAGAAGGAGCTTGTGTAGACTGCGGCTTAGGCTTTTTCATGTCATGCTTGATGTCTTTTTGATAGTATGCTTAGTGGTTTTACTGTAGCATGACTTGTCTCAAATAACTCAGATTGCTTAATGAGCATTATTTTGGTTTTCTCCTTGATGCTTTATTTGGGTTGACTTGGCGCATGCTCACACATGTTAGACTCATACAAAGTCGCCAATAGCCTCTATGATCATTTAGTTTTTGACTTTTGATGCCATCTTATGCTTCTTTTAATGTCGCTTTGTTGCTTTGCATGATTATGGCCATTATTGCTCTCTTAGTTGGTCGCTCCCAGTCTTTTGCTAGCCCTCGCCTTGTACTGAGTATGAGCTCTACTCGTGCATCCAACTCCTAAAAACCAAGTTTTCCAAAGTGTCCACCATACATACCTACTATCAATTTGCTATTCCAAGTAAATTTGACTTGCTTTTATTTTCTCTTCAAATTAAACTCTTACCAGTGTTATGCGAAAATTGGTCAGTAAAGCTCTCATGAACCGGAAGGCACACTTTACTTTTTCTTATTCTTAAAAATTTGACATTGTGGTCTCTTATGTTGAGTTGTTATGCTTGCAAGTTGTAAGTTGGATACTAGCCCAACCATGCTGTCATGGGGCAAGCTTTCAACATTGCACTTCTTATTTGAGTTGATATCGTGATCTTTTTTTTATGGATGCTCGCGGTGTGAAATGAATTGGGAATCTTGCGGGGATCATGGAGTTTGTATATGTGTTAGGGAAACGCCTGGGCCGCCAATCTAAGCCATGCATAATTCATGGTGGAAATTTGCAGCATACCCATAGTGGACATTCGACGACGCATCTCAAAATAAAAAGCTAAACAAATGGTAAATAAAAAAGATGTCGATGTGTTCATTGTCTGCTTGTCATGTCATTTTAATGTGGGCTTGTTCCATGTCATCGGGCACGGAGGTACCCCGTTGGCGGTTCTCGATGATACGTATATACTTACAATGACAAGAGCCTTGCTTGGGACTCTAAGTTGAGTAGCATGAGGTTTGGGTACTCGTATTCACGGGACACGAGGTTTTCAACTTATGATTTGTCAAGCATATGCATCATAATTGTTCTCGCATTAACTCTAATCATTCAAGACACTTATGATGGGGGCAATGAGAGCTCAAAGCCGGTAAGTATCATAATTTTTAAAGGTTATAAAACTTGCAATCACTGCTTCCCTCCGCGAAGGGCCTTTCTTTTACTTTTATGTTGAGTCACCACCTTCTATCTTTATGCACCATTAAGAGAGCATAGTTGTCATTCTTAGTATAATGTGCATTGTCCCAGAGTTTTCATTAATTGATTCATATTGTTGGTTTCACTTGCTCTCAAATTATTTGTATCTAGTCGCCCTCTTAAACTTGAAGGTGTCCTATGCATTTATGTTTTGGTCTCCATGAAGGACAAGCTGAAAACCATTTGTATGTTTTTCCTTATGATTTGAACACACGTTTGACTTTCATTGTTTTATTTTCATGATCTTTTGTTTGTGTTCATTTGCATGTTATAACATGGTTGCTAAGTCTTTATTGTCAAGATTATATCTTTCATGCCCATATTTTAAGTTCTTATGATCCCAGCTCACAAATGCTTACATATATGATCAAGATTGTGTAGGTGCATATCACCTCAAAAATTATTCTTTTGTTATCACTTACCTACTCGAGGACGAGCAGGAGTTAAGCTTGGGGATGCTTGATACGTCTCCAACGTATCTATAATTTTTGATGCTCCATGCTTCTTTTTACACCATTTGCCTACTGTTTCGTTACACTTTGTGGCACTTTTATGCATTTTCCGGAACTAACCTACTAACAAGTCGCCACAGTGCCAGTTCCCTGTTTTCTGCTGTTTTTGTGTTTCAGAAGTGCTACACAGGAAATATTCTCGGAATTGGACGAAACAAGTTCCTGAAGTCTTATTTTTCCCGAAAGCTTCCAGAGATCCGAAGAGGAGTTGGAGGGGGGCCACGAGGGCCCCACACACCAGGGCGGCGCGGCCTAGGCCCTGGCCACGCCCCCTATGTGTGAGGGTGCCTCGGGCCACCTCTGACGATGCCCCTTTGCCTATAAAGACCCCCCGACGGAAAAAACCTAAGTACCCGATCCATTTTCCAGAAACACATCGCGATCCGCCGCCGTCGTCGACCCGAGATCGGGAGGGTCCAGAAGCTCTTCCCGGCACCCTGCCGGAGAGGGGAATCGCCACCGGAGGTCTTCTTCATCGCCATGCTTGCCTCCGGAGCGATGAGTGAGTAGTCTACCTTGGACTATGGGTCCATAGCAGTAGCTAGATGGTTGTCTCCTCCACCATGTGCTTCATATTTAGATCTCATGAGCTGTCCTACATGATTGAGATCACCGTTATGTAATTCTACATGTTTGGTTTGTTGGGATCCGATGAATATTAGTGTTATGATTGAGTTGCTATACTGAAATATATCTTATGTTATCTCTATGTTGTTTATGATCTTGCATGCTCTCCGTTGTTAGTAGCTATCTTGGCCGAGTAGTTGCTAGTGACTCCAAGAAGGGGTATTTATGCTCGATAGTGGGTTCATGCCTCTATTTAATCTGGGGGAGTGACAGAAACCTCTAAGGTTGTAGATGTGCTGTTGCTACTAGAGAGAAAACAACATTCATATGCTCGAGGGCATATGCTTTGTTTACATTACACACTTTGCTTAATGCAATTATCTGTTGTTCGCAACTTAATACTCATGGGGTGTTCGGATGATATCCCCGCGAGTAGATTATTAGTCATAGATGCAGTTGGATGGCGGTCTATGTATTTTGTTGTAATGCCCAGAGTAAATCGCATAGTGATCTTCTTGACATATCACGTTATCTTTATTCTATCAATTGCCCAACTGTAATTTGTTTACCCAACATGTGTTATTTATCTATGGGGAGACACCACTAGTGAACAGTGGACCCCGGTCCTATTTCCATCATATTGCTATCACCTGTTTACTTTACTCGCATTGTTTACTTTACTCGCATACTTCTACTATTTTCTACTCGATACGCTCATACCCTTTGTTTCAAGCAAACCGGTGAGATTGACAACCTCATCGCAAGTTGGGAACAAAGTATTTGGTTGTGTTGTGTGCAGGTTCCACGTTGCTACTAGCTGAAGACGTGCTGACTCGTTTTATCGTGAAATGGCGCCCTTGTTGGACTGTCACTAGGCTATCAAGCATCACCTTCAGTCGTACTGTCTGCTCTTCTCCTGACCGACAAACCTTGGTTTCTTACTGAGGGAAAAGACTTGCCGCTGTGCTCATCATACTTTCCGCTTGGAGTTTCCCAACTGCCTGGCCATAATAATAATCAACTACACGCTAGCCATCAAGCCCCTTTTCTGGCGCCGTTGCCGGGGATTGAAGGAGAATAAACTCCCACGTCAACTAGGCACCAGAAGCTTTGACCCAAACCTTCCGGCGATCTTAGTCTCTGCCAAAGCCAGACACCTCCCCTATCGAGGCATCGCTGCCGCCCACCTGCAAGCCAACCTCACAACAGCGAACTCATAGTGAAGACGCCCAACAATTGCTAGATTCATCACCGCCCATGTAGCCACGAAGCTAGCGACACCACTGTCAGGAGCCGGCGCTCCAGCTTCTGGGAACCACAACGAGAGGCTCCCGCACACGCTCGCGAGAGGCCGGCCGGCCAGGTCCAATCGCCGCTGGACCCCTAGCACCAGACGCAGCTGCAGACCGACGGCACAAAAAGCCCAGATCGGGCCCGGTAGGCCCGAGCGGCCGCCACCTCTGCAGAGCGCAACCACCTCCGCCGCTCCCACCGCGCATGCGTCGCTACACAGTCGCGCAAACGAGCACCGCCGGAAGGACCTCCACCTGTCCGAGGCCGCCGCCCCGGCGTCCGAGCCCCACCGCCTACAGGGACCGAAGGTTACCGCCCCCCTTTGGAGACGAGGACCGCTGCCACCACTGCAAGGGCTGGCGGCAGCGGTGGCAGGTTGAGGCTGAGGGAGGGACGGCGGGGAGCGCTAGGGTTCCCCTGTGTCGCTAGGGGATGGCGACGAGGCGGTAGAGGCGTATATTATGAAATTTGTGATCTTGGAGCAAGCATCAGTGCTACTCCTTATTTATTATACATAGAGGTTAAAAGTGATATTGATCCTATTGAAATAAAACATGTATAAATCCAGCTTGCTAATAAAAAAGTTACTTGCATGTCCTTGTTTCCAAAAAAAAAACAGGGCAGGGTTTTTGTAAGATAGGGGAAACCACACGTTAGGTGGCCTTGTATTGCTCATTATATAAGAGGATTACAAGGAGTCCCGGTTGCATACAACATGGACTATACACAAGGAATACACAAGCATACGTATCCTACATCTATACAAACACGTGTAGGATATGTATTCTAACACCCTCCCTCAGTCGAAACTGGGCAGCCGACGAATGTTGAGACTGTCCCGAAAGTCCAAGAAGAGAGGCGATGGTAATCCTTTGGTGAAGATGTCCGCGAACTGTGATGCACTAGGAACGTGTAGCACCTTAACCTCGCCAGTGGTAACGCGATCTCTGACGAAGTGTAGATCAATCTCCACATGTTTGGTTCGCTGGTGATGCACTGGATTCTGTGTCATGTAAACAGAACTCACATTGTCACAGAAGACCACAGAAGCATCATGTACCGGTCGATGAAGCTCCAAAAGTAGCTGTCAAAGCCAACAAGACTCGGCCACCACATTTGCTACCGCCCGATACTCAGCCTCCGCACTCGATCGGGAAACAGTGTGCTGCCGCTTAGCCGACCAAGACACCAAATTCGCGCCGAGGAACACACAGTAGCCTGAAGTAGACCGTCGAGTGTCTGGACAACCTGCCCAATCAGCGTCAGAGTAGGCCAGCAATTTGTTCGATGTGCGTCGATACAAAGTGAGACCATAGTCAGTGGTGCCGCGGATGTAGCGTAGAACACGCTACACAAGGAGCAAGTGATTAACCCGTGGATCATGCATATGAAGACATATCTGCTGTACTGCATAAGAGATATCTGGCCGAGTGAAAGTGAGGTATTGGAGACCTCCTGCAATACTGCGATATTCTGTAGGATCAGCCACAGGATCACTAGACTGAGCTGCAAGCTTAGAAGCTGTATCAACTGGAGTGGAGATAGATTTACACTGTAACATACGAGCTTTGTCAAGAAGCTCCAATGCATACTTTTCCTGTGAGAGGAACAAACTGTCCTTAGTGCGTCTGACTGAGATGCCCAGAAAATAGTGAAGCTCACCCATATCTGTCATGCTGAACTCTTTGCGAAGAGAAGCAATCAAACTATGCAACAAAGTCGGAGAAGATGCTGTCAGGATAATGTCATCCACATAGAGCAGGAGATAGGCCATGTCAGTGCCACGCCGGTAGACAAACAGGGAGCTATCGGACTTGGAGCCAACAAAACCAACAGTAGCAATGAACGAAGCAAACCGCTGAAACCATGCTCGAGGCGCCTGCTTCAAACCGTAGAGAGATTTGTTGAGGCGACACACCTTGTCAGGAAATCTAGGATCAGTAAACCCGGAAGGCTGTCGAGCATACACGGTCTCGATGAGTGTGCCATTGAGGAAGGCGTTCTTGACATCAAGCTGATGAATCGGCCAGTCACTAGAGAGCGCAAGAGATAACACCATGCGTATAGTGGCTGGCTTGACCACAGGGCTGAAAGTCTCATCAAAATCAATACCTTCGCGCTGAGTAAAACCCCGGAGGACCCAACGAGCTTTGTATCGTTCCAATGAACCATCAGACTTCATCTTGTGACGAAAGATCCACTTATCGGTGACAATATTGGCACGGCGAGGAGGATCAACCAAGTCCCAAGTGTTGTTGGAGAGGAGCGCACTGTACTCTTCAACCATTGCAGCATGCCGGTTGGGGTCTTTGAGAGCACCACGATAAGTCTTCGGTATTGGAGATAATCCTTCAACATGAAGATCAAAAATCGTCTTGGGCTGCACAATGCCGTGCTTGGCACGCGTGAGCATGGGGTGAGACGGTGGCGGCGGTGGTGCTCGAGGATGACGAGCCCGAGGAGCATCCGTAGCGGGAGGCGGGGTCGAAACCGTGGAGGGCGAGCTCGTAGAAGACTCCAGGCCACCATCATCCGTAGACGCAGCGGGCGAGGGAGCTGACGAGGTCGATCCGGGTGGCGACGATCCGGCCGGGAACGAGCCAGGCGAAGTGGCTCGAGGCGGCGTGCGCGGGGCGGGAGATCCTGCCGCGGCAGGAGAAGTGCCCGCGGCAGGCTGCCGAGCAGCCGCGGCAGGCTGCCGAGCGCCCGCGGCAGAGGTTCCCGCAATCGGCGCGGTGAATGGCATCGACAACATCGGCTGCTCAACCTGCAGAAAGTCATAACTTTGCAAAGTAGGAGTAGAGCATGCGGCCAATCACACATGACCAAAAATATCACGCTGGAGAACCCCGGCCGCACGCTTACGTGCCGACACTCCGGCCACAATTCCCAAGCATGTTCCGGAATTATCAAAGCTCGGAACGCGTTTCGTGTCGCCGCGCGGGTACTGGATCGAGCTGTTGAATGCGATCGAAAATATCTTGCATTTCCTCCATCCATACTCACGAGTGCACTACGACCGCCTCTATCTATATGTGGTGGTTAAATATGTCTACTAAAACGTCGTTTAATTAAAGGTTTTGGTTTCAATTAATATGCTTGTAAGTTAGACGATTTGGAAAGAGTGGAACGCGAGGGTCTTCAATAGCAAAGCCGCACCGACAAGTGTCTTGCTAGAGACGATCAAGAATGATGTTAGGTTTTAAATAGCCGCGGGACTAAGCATTTGAGTATTGTATTATTGGGAGAGTAATCCTGTTAGGCTGTTTTTTCTTTTAAACTTTGGCTTTGTACCGTGAATTATCTTTTTTAATTAATGAATGGTAGCAAATCTTTTGCCACCGCCCTTAAATTTTTTAAAAAATATCTTGCACACTCCTTCTCTAACAGCCTTGCGTTCGTACTTGCCAACGATGACGCGGATTACCGCGTAGCTTCATCTCGGATTCTCTTCATCGATCAGCGAGTTTCGCTGGTTGTTCTCACTTCTCACGCCAGTAGTACTCGCCAAGAGTCCAAGAGCGACGACAATGTCTCTCCTGTACTATGCCGATCAAGCTTCAATGTAGGAAACGTGCAGGACAGCAAGACTCTTTGTTAAGTTTGGCGCAACATCAAGAAACTGTTGTGAAATACTGGAGCAAGAAAATAGGCCCAAGTCGATCTAGCTGTGCGATTAACTTATGCATGTAACCAACTGTCAAAAAAAGACTTATGCATGTGCCCATACTTGACGCGTGGCTTGAGTACGTGATTAAGGCTCTGTTTGTTTGAGCTTCTGCTTCTACTTTTAGGGTCCAAAAGCATAAGCCGAAACAAACATCACGAAATGGAAAAGCGCTGTGGGGAAGCGCTACCCGCGAAATGAACTGAGAGACCGAAAGCACCGTGCGAGCTGCTTTCCGAGCTTCTGCTGCTTCCCGACTAGCACTGGACCAAAATGGTCCCGTTCGTTTGGACTATTTACCAGAAACCTGCCATCCTGATATAACTCATTGGCTGCCTCGTCCACCCCGATCCCCAAAATCTTGGCCAGCACCACGTGCGAGCCTTGCATCCTTGCATGCATGGGTGATTGATTCGACTACTGCATACTTGGTTTGCTGGATGTACACGTGATTCATCGATATATGTGTATACGTAAGCTTGCTGTTAAAAAGATTCAGATGAGATGACGGATTATACTGTCCTTTTTTCTGTCCAGAAGTACCATACAATCCAGCAAGAACACCCAAGGCAATAACTAGAATGAGAAAGCAACATCAACTACTTATTTAAATCAAATTAGCAATTGAATATATTATAAAGCAAGGTACCCGACGTACTTTTAAATTAGCAGTAGGTTCCTGATACAAATGATATGGTGATATTTTTTTAAATTAACTGTGGTGTATAGAAATAGTGCACACCACTAGCATGTGGAGGCATGGTGTGGGCGAGTGAGTCCATCACACGTCTGTACACCACGGCTGTGAGGTGTCTGGGCCTATCAAATTTACTCGTGGCATTCAAAACTTGTGTACCCCACGGGTAGCTTAACGTATATTCATACCAGTGGCGTGGTACTAGTGGCGTACATTAGTATACCACGGCTACTCTAATTCTGTACGCCACAGAGTTTTTCGTAGTAGTGTCACCGGAAGACCTCTCGAGATCCTTTCCGTCCCGGCTGCCAGCACGACGTCAGGCAGTGCGTGGACATTGCGAAGGCTAAAAGCTAAAAGCCAAAAGCCAAAAGCCAAAAGCTAAAAGCTAAAATCTAAAAGCCAAAAGCCGAAGGCCTAGTAAATAATTCGAAATTATTTTATAAAAAGTGGAAACTGAGGCCATTCAATCGTTAATGATGGAAATTATGTTACAATAAGGGTCAAAATCAGCTAATTCGTTTTTAATCAGCATTTATACGGCTACTTCAGCATTTAGGGGCATTTCAGACATTTCATCCTTCAAACCAGCAACAACAACAATCAACAGCGCTCCTGCCAAACATCAAATCTCCGCTTTCAGCAGCTGCTTCCCACAGCTGCTTTCTCACAGCCCACCAGCTACAGCTGCTTCTCAACAGCAGCAGCCCAAACAAACAGACCCTAAAACGTTGCCCCATACTTCCTTTCCGCTGATGGCTCCTTTGTGCTATGCACGTACGTACGTGTATGGAGTTCAGTGCACGGCATTGTCACCAGATATGGACTGGCACTGCTGCGTCGTGGTTGGGTTCGATGTGATTTCACATGATTCGCATGGAGGGATAAGTACATTCCGAAATCTTCCACCAATTGAACATGGTATGGTCTTGTTTTCCACTCTCGAGTGATAAGGTCTCTTTGTAGTGCAGAAAATGAAACAACTCTCTCGTTTCACATTAGTTGTTGGTGATTAGTATTTAAAAAATGTTGCTAATTCTTAGTTGAATAAGATTAACTTATATTAGAGATTTATTATAGGCCACGTTTAGGATTTTTAGTGGGCTATTATATATGTGTTTAGGTTTGTTAGGTCTTTTTTTTGCCTTTTTGGGGTTTTTTAGCTACTCCATCCGATCGAAAATATGTGTTGGTGATACTATTAGTTTTATTTCAACCAAAAACATTATACAAAGTTAGCACAAAATTGCTAACACCTATTTCTGATCGGAGGGAGTAGGAATTTTTTGTGTTGTAGCGTTTTTTGTAGTTTGCGTTGCTGTAGTACCAAATACAATAACTTTCTACCAGAGGTCTTCTATTTTCTGGTTGTGTTTTTCTTCCTTTTATATCCAATGTACATACACTGTTACATTTTGTTTTCGAGTATTTTGAAGTTTTTTATAGTGCTTTTTGTTTTCAATTGCATATAGATACGCCACAGCATACTTCCTCTATCCACGAATAAGTGTACATCTAGCTCCAAATTTTATCTACACTAGCTAAATGTCCGTGCGTTGCTACGGTCTACACAAGTACTTTCTAACCGCAAATATCATATATTATAAAAATTCATGTCAAGATTGCCACATAATGTATGCGGAGGAGCTTTATTTTAGGAGAAGGATAGCGCCTATTTAAATGGGCTATTAAGTTCTATTTGGACAAAATTTGCCCACAGCTTCATAAATGACCCAATAATCTCAAGGAGAATAAATGTCAAGATAAATAAGGAGAGAATAAATGGCTATCTTTACACCCCTAATTAATTATATAATAAATAAGGAGAGAAGACCTGCCTTTTTGTTAGGGGTAGAATCGTCACTCAAATATTGTATGTCGAGTGGGTGGCTTCACCACCAACTCGAATCTTCTTATAGGTAAGAAAAGAGTTTACTTCTCGCTTTTCAATGCGCTTTTAAGTGGTAATTTTCTCTCTCTCAACACACGGAAATCAAGTCCAATAATATTTTCTTATTTTTCTACATGCAATTAGCTTATTGGAGGTGGAGAAATTAAAGAGGGGAGAGATATATAGCGAGTAACACAATCCCAATGCCAAAAGCTTAATTTTCTTAAAAGTATCAAACGTACACTATTTTATGGACGGAGGAGTATATGTGTGTATATTTCACATATATGTAATTTAATGCATCTTACAATTTTTCATGTAAGTTGCATCTATTCAGAAGGAAAACCTAATGTGCATTTGTACGATTGCATAGGGATGTGTAATTGCATACATATGTGCATGAGATTTTGATTTTACGTGAAATTATATTTTTCATCCCCTTTGAAAAAGGCCTAATTAAAATGCACAATTGTCATCATGTAATATACAATTTTTTTTATTTTTTCCATATTGAATTGTAATTGTATCTATAGTTGCTTTTTTAAAGCTTTTTATGGAAAAATTAGAATCCAAAATAATATTAGAGAAGTAAAACAAGGTGGGTGTTGATGTCGATGTACGAAATCAAGGACAACTAATACATAACGAAGATGACACAAAAGAGAGGTCAAATGATTTCCAACACCATGTAAACCGGACTAGGATGCATGGGAGGGTAGAGGAGAAGAAAAAACATATAGATAGATGGGTCCGACTAACACAACTCAAGAAAAACAACCAACCTTCTCAAAGTGGAAGAAGTAATCTTAAAAGGATACCAAATCAGATTATACACCACGGATCATCTCTTTTCGAACAAAAAACGTGGATCCACGTACTTGCATGGTATGGTCCAGTGCAATAAAAGAGTAGGGCCAGAGCCGGGCCGCGGCGATTTTTTTACAAATATACACCTCTGCCGAATCTTATTGTCGAAAATGACCCCCGCCGAAAAATATTGCCATTTCTGGCCTGGCAGGAGCGCCTAAAGGCGACATGTGGCTCTTTCCGCCAGTGACATTGGCGGAAAGAAAAACCCGCCACCGGGGCTGGCGGAATGTTGAATCCGCCATTGGCGTTGGCGGAAACACCGTGGTCCCGCCATCATGGCTGGCGGGAAGTGGCGCTGCAACGGCGGAAAGTGGAGCTGACGTCATTCCGCCATTGCAGCTGGCGGGAAGTGGAGGGACCGCCATTGCAGCTGGCGGTAAGGAGCTGGGAGGCATACTTAATTTTCATCGATCCATACTAGTAGCAAGGATCCATATTTCTTTAATTTTCATCGATCTATGCTAGTAGTACTAGCTCATCTTTCTTTATTTTTCAGCGATCGTGTCGTAGCTCCTGACATGCATGCATCTCATGATTAAAGTACTACTACTCCTTTTTTTTTCCTTCTTCTTCTTTTCTCCCGGACGTAATACTACGTACATAGTAGTACGATCATCGCTAGCAATCAGCAGCTGGAATTAATAACTTGGATCCACTGCTGCTAGTATGGATCGATGAAAATTAAGTATGCATCCCAGCTCCTTACCGCCAGCTGCAATGGCGGACCTTCCACTTCCCGCCAGCTGCAATGGCGGAATGACGCCAGCTCCACTTTCCGTCGTGCTACGCCACTTCCCGCCAGCCACGATGGCGGGACCACGGTGTCCGCCAGTCCCGGTGGCGGGTTTTTCTTTCCGCCAATGCTAGTGGCGGAGAGAGCCACGTGTCGCCTTTAGGCGCTTCCGCCAGGCCAGAAATGACAATATTTTTCAGCGGGGGTTATTTTCGACAATAAGATTCGGCAGAGGTGTATATTTGTAAAAAAATCGGCCGCGGCGCACGACGAGGGCGACCAGACACGAGCAGGAAGACGGTAGCCCGTACGTTCACCACCCCTTACCTCTCACCTCCACCTCCACGTGTACCCCCCATACCCCGCCGGCCCCTCTCTCTTATCCCTCCACGCATGCACACCCCGTCCACGTAGGCCCGGTCCCCGCCTCCACACTCAACCACGGCGCCACGCACACGTGTCACCGCCGCTCTCCCACTCCCACCCACGCAACTCGTGTCGTGCGTCCGCGTCCCCCAGCTCCTACCGCCCAGTGGAGACGCCGCCGTCTCGACACGCGTCCAGGGGCCACGCTCGCGCGTCACGTGGAGCCGCATCCGACGGCCCCCGCTCCATCGCACAACTGGACGGGGCTCGTGGCGCGTGGCATCCCCTCCTCCTCCCCCACCCCTGCCCCGCCACCGCATTTATATGGACGCACCACTTGCTCTCCGCCCCTTCAAAATCGCTCTCGCAACCTGCCATTTGCCACACGTTCGAGGAGAGAGCAGAGAGGAGAAAACATTCAGCTGTCGCCTGCTGCTTTGCTTTGAGGAGCTCGCTCGTCTGTTGTTGTTAGTTTACTCTGCCATGTCGGAGGTCTGCGGAGAAGTGCCGGCGGCGGCTGCGGCCGAGGGGAAGAAGGTGGGCGAGTGCGACGCCGGGACCCGGGCGGCGCGGCGGCGGAGGATGCAGATCCGGCGGCTAAGGCTGGCGGCCGAGGAGACGTCCAGGAAGAGGAGGAAGGTGGTGGTGGAGGAGGAGGCCTCCACGGACGAGGAGAGCAGCGTGGAGGTTGAGCCCGCGAGGTACGGGGTCACGTCGGTGTGCGGGCGAAGGAGGGACATGGAGGACGCGGTGTCTGTACGGCCCGAGTTCATCCCCGGCCACCACTTCTTCGGGGTCTTCGACGGCCATGGCTGCTCTCATGTGAGTTCCCGCTCCCGCCCTGCCCCGCCCCTGCTTGCATGAAAATAATTCTTGACCATCTGTGCCGACATGCGCGCGAGCATGCATGTGCAGTTCGCCGCAACTTGGTTTTGACTCTTATATCCGGACTTCCGGAGTATTAATGGATTGATTGCATGTGCGTGCAGGTGGCGGCGTCGTGCGGGGAGCGGATGCACGAGATCGTGGCCGACGAGGCCCGCTCGTCGTCGGGATCCCAGCCCGACGACGCGGACCGGTGGAAGGGCGTCATGGAGAGGAGCTTCGCGCGGATGGACGCCGAGGCCGTGGTCTGCTCGAGGGCCAGCGCCGCCGGCCCGGCACCCACCTGCCGCTGCGAGCTGCAGCTGCCCAAGTGCGACCACGTCGGCTCCACGGCCGTCGTCGCCGTCGTGGGCCCGACCCACATCGTCGTCTCCAACTGCGGCGACAGCCGCGCCGTGCTCTGCCGCGGAGGCGCCGCCGTCCCGCTCTCGTCCGACCACAAGGTACCTGTCTGTCTATATACTCACGGCAGGCCCAAAACTCTTTAACTTCGTTTAGCTCTGGCCTAACTAACGAACGAACGTTATCTGTTTGGCTCGATTTCAGCCGGATCGGCCCGACGAGCTGGAGCGGATCCAGGCGGCGGGAGGGCGGGTCATCTTCTGGGACGGCGCCCGCGTGTTCGGCGTGCTGGCCATGTCGCGCGCCATCGGGGACAGCTACCTGAAGCCGTACGTGATCTCCGACCCGGAGGTGAAGGTACTGGAGCGGAAGGACGGGGAGGACGAGTTCCTCATCCTCGCCAGCGACGGCCTGTGGGACGTGGTGAGCAACGAGGTGGCCTGCAACGTGGTTCGCGCCTGCGTGCGGGGCGTCCGGATGCGGCGCGGCGCCGGCGGGCGGACCAGCCCGACGTCCAACCTGAGCCCCAGGCAGAGCAGCGGCAGCGGAAGCGGAAGCAGCAGCGGGGACGAAGCGGCCAACGAGTGCGGCGCGGCCGGCTCCTCGGAGAGCGAGGACGACGACGGCGACGAGGTGGAGAGGGCGTGCGGCGAGGCGTCCATCCTGCTGACCAAGCTGGCCATCGCGCGGCAGAGCTCCGACAACGTCAGCGTCGTCGTCGTCAACCTGAGGCGCCGCCCGAGATTCTGACGGACCGACCGCCGGATCCACCGAACTAGCCGTCCATGACGATGCATGCATGCCTGACTCAGCCCAGAACGTGGCATCCATTGCCGGATTCTTCATGATTATACTATAGAACATATAATTGTTTTCGTTTATTTTTGGGGGATCGCAAAGGTGTTCAGATCGGAGAGATCCAACCCACGCCGCCCCCCGCCATTTTCCTTTCGAAAACCGGTGGTGCTCCCGCCGTGGCAAGAAACTTTCTCCAGCGTCAGCCAAGAGAAACTGTAATATAATCCGGTGGAAATGATCAAAGCTTCCATGCAAATTCTCGCCTCCTCTGACCAGATCAATCGGGATGTTCTTTGTTTATGCAGTTTCTTATGCATATGCCGATCTAATCCGGTCGGTCTGATTGCGCGGTTGTTTGGACGCGTCCGGCAACGAGAATTTGTTCAGGAACATCGAATACAATATGGTTCTCGTCATCGTGCCTGGTCTAAAAAGCTCACATTGTTAATTCAGCTTCCGGAGGAAGAAGCAGAAGCTTCCCACGCAAATGCACATCGCCGTGGCGCCATTGCCGTCGTGTCGTGCTCCTCTTGCCGCTGCTGGTGCTAATTTCGTGGTCGCTGAAAAGTCCTTGCCGCCGGTGGGTGAGCCGTGCGGAAGTGAGTCAACAGATCCGCGGGCAAAGCCTCTGATTATGGTGGACACGAGGTACGCTGCGATTTGACGAAGGGAGGCGAGGTGGGGGACGACGATGAACGAAAAGAAAACAGGAGACCGCTGAAATCACGTTTGCTGGGAAGGTTTGATGCCACCTGTTGCGGTGTCCGGAGTTTGGTCGATGGGGGGGCGTTGGCCGCATCGGAGATTCTTTCTGGGATTTTGCGTTGTTTGGTCTGATTCTGATCGGGACGGCGTTTATCACGATCGCGCCACGTCAGGGCCTTTTCTGGTCTCCTTTTTTCCTTGCCAGGAAGCTGATGGCGATGGTGAGAGTAGTATACTTTTTCTGGTCATAGCTAGTGGAATGTAGCTGTATTATTCAGCGGTAACGTACACCTGGCTGGTCCTGATAGATTAGCAATGTTCATTTGAGTATTCTGTTTTTTAGAAAGGAATATAGTAATATTACGAAGTACCAATGTTATGAAAGATATTCAGGATGCACATTGCCTGAAAAAGAAAATAAAAAAGATAAAAAAATTAAAGGCACTGTCACAATAATCAACTTCCCTCAGCAGCATCACACAAACAACCACCAAAGACAACACCCAGAGTATAAAATAGTCCCCAAAAATGATGTCTTCAAAAATAGAACAGTGCACAAGCGTAGTTATCGCAAAGTATCGCAAAGCTATTGCTCTGCACAACCAATGAAGGTTGAATCTTAGTTTTCATCCTAGAAGTCACGACTCGGCAATGGAGGAGCATCATAAGAAAATGATATCCTCCAGTGCTGCCAGCTTCACTTGCCGCCTCCTGAAAGTTACCGAACATCAGGCTCACGGGTACCGTGTCAAGAGTGGGTGAACAAAACCTGCAAGACAAATCCGAGCACAAGCCTGTGAAGCAAAGCCTCTATCACCTTCAAGGCCCCCTTCGCCATTACCAGCCCTCCAATCTCAGCCACCATGACCTTCTCCACCGTTGTGCACACCATGAAAATTGAGATACCGACATTTCGTATAGTGTCAACAAACTGCGGAGCTTCGCGTCGTGCCCTTGTGAAGCCATGTAGGCTGATATGGGGTGTTGCACCAATCCGCGAAGACCCCCGACAGTAGTTTCGAAACACGTTGGTAGGCAGATCGAGGAGGACCGATAAAACGCAGGTTGTTGCCGTGATGCGAGGAAAGCACTAGGATTGCCTAC
The DNA here is from genome assembly GCA_007115705.1 of Dactylis glomerata. NCBI lineage: Eukaryota > Viridiplantae > Streptophyta > Magnoliopsida > Poales > Poaceae > Dactylis > Dactylis glomerata. Next base: position 2,522,326 of record QXEO01001328.1, on the reverse strand, counting down.
TTTATTTGGCAGATCGGCAAGCCCCACCGTTGCCGCCCACCGGCTCCCAATAGCAGGCCAGACTTCTTATCAGGCACCGCCGCCACCACCCTTATGACATGGAGATGAGAAGTTGAGGCGATCCCCCCAAACTAGTCGACGTGTCACCCTCATGACCACATCAGTCGCCGAAGAAGTTCGGAGCCACCGCCTCGACATCCATCTCATTGGACGAGCCGCGCCATTGATATCCCACAAGTATAGGGGATTGTGTGTAGCCTTTTCGACAAGTAAGAGTGTCGAACCCAACGAGGAGCTAAAGGTAGGATAACTGTTCTCTCAAGTTCTATCAACCACTGATACAACTCTACGCACACTAAACATTTGCATTATCTAGAAAATAAAACTAGAGCAACAATACGGGTATGAGAGATAGCTTTGCATGAAAATAAATACAAGAAAGTAATTGTTAGTGCTGCAGCAATAAAATATACTAAGTAACCATAAACTAATAGTACCATGAGTGTGGAAAAGTGGTGGTAATAATGGTGGCTTTGTCCAAGTTTAATTAGCGAATAAATCGGGTTCATTATCTTCGATGCAGTTTTCTATGTAGGAGAGGGTAAATATATATACACTTCACTACTTGGAAATACAAGTACTATATGATTTGATTGTTAGCAAGCATCCGCAAATACTACAATGCATTAAGGTTTCCCCAACCATAGCCTTAAGTTAATGGTCCTCTTACTCCCATATGTGCAACGTTCTGGTTCGCGTCCTCAGGTTTCTGTCACTCCGGCAGAACTTCCCCCTTCCTCTTACACATACTACAAACCCTATGATGTTTAATCCATGCGCGCACAAATATAATGGACACTAAAGGACTGTACCATATCAACATACAACTCTAATGAACCAAAGACATTCAACCAAGCAATCAAAAGACAAATAAACTACACAAACATGACATAGATCATAGGATTATAACTTATAGCATCGAACACTATGTTTACATAGGATGGTACAGAGGTGTGTGGGAGAATGAACCACTGTATACAAGAAGGAGTTGGTGATGGAGATGGCGGTGAAGACGATGAAGAGGGCAGCGAGAGGCGCAGGGCGGCGGCAGCGGCGCGGGGAGCTCCTTCCGTGCCGCTGACATCATGGGGGAGAGCCGCCCCTTAGCCCCCTTCCTTCATGGCTTCTTGGGAGCCATCCCCCATGGAGATGGGATCCATGGGGGAGGCAAAAACATGGCTTTTGGCGGCTGCAATTCGTGGGTGGAGGAGTCCACCACGAGTTAGATTTCCTTCCTTTATATAGCTTCTCGGATTTCTGTCACCCCTCCTCTAGGGTTGCAGTGGATCGGGCTTATTTCGGCCGTCCGGACTCGGAATCAGCTCAATTTTATGTCTAGAACGTTCCTCGTGAAATTTCCAACAACTTTGTGAGTTTTCCGTTTGACGTCGTCTTTGACCCGTAACGTGACCATCTTCGAAAGAAGTTCTGGGACAGATTTCTAGAACAGTCCCGATTTGATTCCAACAAGGTTTCCTCTTGTATTCTTGGTAATTCCTACACATCAAAGTGTAAAACAAGAACATTTTGCACTTTTGCAACTATTAGTAGGTTAGTCCAAATAAATCATAAACTTTATATAAAAACAAGTGTCAAAAGCATAATATTAGCATAAAGCCATCAAAAATTATAGATACGTTATGAACGTATAAGCCATTGAGGGCCGCCGCGAAGCTGCGGCCAAAGATCCCACCACACGAGGAGGAGGGGCTCCCGCCTGCCACCAGTCACCCTAGGGGATGAGGGGCCGCCACCACAGTTAGCTGCCCCGACGGCATCCTTTGGCAGCGGTGGAGGGAGCGGATACGGAGGGAGGGGGTGGCGGCTCTAGGGTTGTCCTCGAGCGGCTTTATTCGGCAATCTCCTAGCCATATTTGTTTTATATACAGACCACTCATCTTTCAGTTTTAGTTGAGAGCTATGGTAAATCGTTATTATATCTTGCCTTTGTGGAACCTGTTTTGGTATATGTTAGTAGAAGCACACCACGTAGTCAAACAAGGTGAAACATTGGAGCGATAAATACTAAATACTCCCTTCATTCCAAAATATAAGACGCCTAAGCGGTGCATACTAAAGTATATTCTCTCAATGAGTTTATCCAATATCTGAAATATTCATATTTTTGTATATAAACTTGATCAAATTTGGAAAATATTGAATTTTAACTAACCTTAGACGTCTTATATTTTAGAACGAGGAAGTACTTTAGACAGCGCGGCTGAAGCATACACATCCGTATCTACAGACGATAGTATAATATCAAGTTATCGACTTCTTTTTCTGTACAGCATATCCCTTGTGAGTATGTACTGTCCACTGGCACCATAATCTCCTCTGGAAACTAATGTAATGAGCTAATGTTCTGAACGAATGGAGTAGCGGTTGAGGGTTATCCTTCAAGATCCCGCACTGCGGCGGGATTGATGGCTATACTTGCTAGCTATGAGAGACAAAAAGTACATGGAAATTCCACATGTCACTAAAATGCACAAGCAAGTAGCAGCAGCTTTAGAAAGATATACTCTCTCCATACTAAAAAGGATGTCGGAGATTTATCTAAATTAAATGTATCTAGATATAATTTGGTGCTTGAAATTTGGAGTATTATAAACCTCCTTTTCACAAGCTTTTGCGTTAGTACTTTGCTTCGCTGTTTGGACTAGTGCAATTCGTTCCTCGCAGGGGTGAAGCTCCCAGTAGGGCCCTATCTTAAGTTTTGACGAACCCCTTCAGATGCATGTCTTTTTTCTGAACGTTTTGAGTGGTCATACATTAAAAACGGACTTCATATGAGAAAGTTATTCTTGTTTTAATAAACACTACGTAAAATCGACTCTAAACAATTCCTATATGGGTATTTAAGGAGGAATTGGGGAATTGTTGTAAACTTTCTATATTGCTATAGACTCTATGACCACAAAATTTTGATTATCGACAATGAGCCATCTTAAGAGTTGCTTCAGAATTTCTGTTGTCTTAACTCACGAGGTTTATTTTCTAAATTTAATGTGAATAAGATTGCCCGTCTTACAAAGATTTATCGTGGATCTAATTTTAGTATGAGCATATATAAGATTATCTTATCTATTCATACTCAGATAATTGAACACTTAAGAGATTATTTTGATATTTGAAAGGCATGTAAGTTTCTTGTAGTTTATCGCCTCATTGAGTTGGCATTGCTTTTATTGGTGCTGATGAAAAATTTGATAGAACTTTCTCGGTGAAAAAGATTACCAAGACCGAGTTGCGCTCCGCGATGGGTTCTTCGTGACTTGATGATGCATTAGATTGAGCTAAGGATATTCAGAAAACCTTGATAACATTATTGATATTTTTTAGGATTTACTCATATTTGGTTGTATTGCAATGATATTTTTTTAGTGTTCGTCCTACCTCAAATTATTTCCGTCCTTCGCCACCGGTTCCTCGTGAAACACGAGTTTGTGTAAACGTTTCCAGAGTTAGTGCGTACAGTACACTGCAACCATGGGAACCTTGCCGGCCGCATTGCCTTGCGTGTGCCTTGCTCACACATCGAGAATGAGCAACAAAAGAAATGAGCTAGCCTGCGTTACAATGACACCGCACTACGGCGGATGCCAAACGGGGAGCTTTCGCGCAGATCAGGCCTAGAAAAGTACCAGCACCCAGCTCTCCTTCAGTATTCCGATTTCTATTTTCACTCATAGTATGACAGCGATGAAGATGAACAGAGCACAATGAAGAAAAGGACCAGGGGAAAAGAGGAGCGGGAGAGGAGATGGACATATGCGATGCCTTGTGATACCAAGGAAGACTTGCTTGACACGGCCGGTACATGCCGCCGGAGCAGCCACGACCGTAGTGGGGAATAAGAGAATTACTCAAAGTAGCCTATCTCCCCGGAAAGAGCAAAGTTTATCAGTTGCACTTACATGTCGATGAAAACTGCAGACAGGAAATTATGGGAATCTTCATTGCTGTCCTATTTGTGTCCATGCAGCACACTGATAGCAAGTTCCATGACAAAAGGATCGGAGTTTTGCCTCAGTTGCATGTATTTCTCGAAGGTTTTGACATTTCCTATTAAACTAAGAAACAGCTATTTCTAGGCCACCACTAAAAATCATCCCACCAGAGTATGCAAGTGCACAAGAGATGAAAATCTTTGTTGGTCTCGGTATTTCACCAATGGATATGTTGCACCAAAATTTTGTCTAGCACGGAGGTAAAATAGATTTACCAATTCAATAAATAACATGTAACCGAACGATTAAGTTGGAAAGTCCCATAAACTGCCATAAAATAGCTCAAACCCCATAATAATAGTCAGTATGCATAAAAACATACACTACTACTTTTCTCGCCTACGCTTTCTTACAATACTACTTGCTCGTCCCCACCAGCCCACCTATGGCTCATATATATACCTTTGAGCCTACTTTTGTCTGTAATCGATGTTTGGTCAGTGGAAAACTCTTTATAGCCTAGACTTCTAAGATCATATGTCGATCCTGCTTCACATACGGATATATCCAGTGCCAATGCTTATTTCATCATAAAAACATCGATCGTGCTGAGCCCAAATAATCTGAACTGACACTAGTAGGAAACAGGCCACTGGTGTCATCGCAAAACAACAATTAGTAGCGTGGATTGTCCATGCAACTGTTATCGCGCCATTGGTAAGCGATACCGGTGGCGTGTTGCTCCCAACCAGGTATTAGACACGTTAGTGGCATGCCGAGGACACGACACAGGCGCATATAAATCCCTAGTTGCGTGGTTGTATGTATGCACACCACTAACCGAATTTAAAAATTGCTACTATTTATAATAACATCAAAACAAAATATAATAATATTAGCAAAAGTATAGCATTAACTGATCCAATCACATAAACACTAGTAAAGCAACACTAGTTCATTAACACACACTATTTATCAACACTAGTTCATCAACACAATAAATCGTGAACACACTAGTTCACCAACACACTATTTATCAATACTAGTTCATCAACATACTCTAAATAACCAACACATCCAACTAGATCAACTAAATCAAACACAAACTACTCCTCATCATCATCACTATGTACACTAGCTAATCTTTTGTGGTGAAGAGGTCCACCCACCCATTGTCGTTATCGGGGATCGTCGAGGGAGTGACTAGCTACGCCTCTATGAAGGCCTTCCTCCTCTTCTTCTTGGCCCTCTCCTCATTCCTCTAAACTAGAGATCATGTATATGCTTGCATACAGAAATTTGGACACAGGTTACAATACAAGACTTGATTTTCTATTTGAGAACTCTGTGCATACTTATATGGAAACTAAGGTACTCTACATGAACATAGTTATCTAAGTTCAAAGGAGAGGCAGCTAGAGCTAGGAAATTAGGTTATGGGTATAATTCTAGTACTGCATAGCGTGATGTCAAGTAACACATCCAAAGAGCTCAATATCATATAGAATTACACATATTGTTATAGTATTAAGACATACTCCTTCAAGTAAAGCTAATAAGATAAACACCACAAAATCACTTCTAGGATACTCTAGATGAACACAGTTAATTAAAAACAAAGATCAAAGGAGAGGAAGCTAGTTAATTTGGTTAGGGGTATATTCCTGGTAATGCACAACATGATGTTTCAAGTAATACATGCAAAGAGATAATAAGATAAACAAAGCAAAATTACTTGCATCGCATTGTGGAAGGAGCTGGCCGAGACATCATGGTGTGCACACCTCCCTTGCCATGCCTTCTAGTAGCATCTTCTATGTGACTTCTTTTGGCCCATTTTTCTCCCACAATGCCATTCCACTATGGATCTTATAATTTTAATATGTGATTGAGTACCATGATGGGTGCACACCCTAGAGGCCTAGACCATCCATTTTGTGTTGAGATATGTATGTAAATTTTCTATTTTTTGTTTCACCAAAAGAGAGAACCTAAGAAATTGAAACTTTGTAGGTCAATGATATATTGGAACTGCATTGTTTGAAAAACTTCCAAAGTTGATCAAAATTTTAAATAATGTAATTTATCCTTGAGCTCTTAATTACATGTTCCAAAGTTTTCTGGGCATTGCATGTCCAATATATTGTTGAACTAAAAAAATTAGGGTGGCATTTGCATAAATTAGAAGGAGAAACTTTATGCATGGATATCAACATAAAGATGGATGGTCTACATCCTATTTCTCGTCGCCCAGGGGGTATAGCACCAAGAGCTTTTTTCCACTAGATTATTAGGCTTTCCTTTTGTTTGTTTCTTTTTCTTCCTCTTCACGTCAGGCTTGGCGAAATCATAGGGAGTGGCCGACATAGAGATTTGGGACGAGACTTTATAGTAGCTAGACTTCATTAGATGATGTAGCATGAAAGCAAAATGGTGCATTGATAGTGTCTGTGAAGCAATCCAGGGGAGTGAGACAGAAATACTTTGGTGAATGGAATGGCTGAACATTTTACGTGAAACTAGTAAGCATGCATGTGCAACACACGATATCAAACTATCTCATGTCCAATACCTAATTGATTACTTATGATGATTGTGGTATCTTGATGAGACATTTTTTATTTCAATCAATTTAAACTAATTTGCGCAAACCGTTTCTAACAGTTTATAATTAAAGTTGAAAAGCAAACATGATATATGATTGGATAGTTATCTCTGCTTAAGGCAGTGACCCCCTGCAAAAAAAAAGGCAGTGACAACCATAAGTTGACCTGGACACTCAGACCATCGGTTGTAAGTGGCTAGGTCACCACACTTAATTACTTAAACACGACAAGTTAGATCACTAGTATCTAGTGGATCACATTCCTGGTTCCTGCCACTCGTAGGACAACCAATTGGGTGCTCTCAGCCTTGGGAGTACTCGGTACTCTGAACACAAAGTATTACCTCATAAAGTTGCAAAAAAGTATGTACTTAAATCAGTCGTGATTCAACCATGCCACAAAATTTGAGATTATAATTTGCTCACAACCTGAGACTTTTTTAGCATCTCACAACCCGAGATTTGAAAAGATGAATTTTATGCTTACAGTGGTAATGGGCTAAATTCGATAGCCCAATATCAGTTTGATACAGTTCACAACAAAATTTAGTTAAGTTCAAGGCAAATGCATAGCCCAATACAGCGGAGCAGGCGAGCAGCTTGTTTGCCAAAGAAAATGGCGGAGCAGCGCGACGCCGCCGACGGCTACGGCCTTCACGCTCCTCCTCCGCCCGCGGCGCTGTCAGGTCCAAGACCAAGTCCTGTCCAGCATCGCTCGGGAGACCCTCGCTCACGTGTGCAGCGTGCAGCTGTATTCCTTTACGTTTATTGCTAAGACTAGAGTACCGTGGCATGTGGCCTTCACCTATAAGAAGGTTGGGTTGTAGCCGAGTTCCTTATCATTTATTCCAATGCTTATTGCAAAACAAATACAATATATAGAAATAAAGACAGCCATGCTCTCTTCGTGAGCCTCCAACTCTTTCTTCTTCTCCAAGTCCTGTGAAATCTCCCCAGATCCTCCCTCTAGGATCTGACAAGTGGTATCAGAGACCAGCAATTCCTTGGCGGCGAATCCCTGCGAGCGCGTGATGGAGCGCGTCATCCACTGATCGCGTTATCGTGCTTTGGGGCGGCGGCGGTGTGACGGATCACGGCGGCGCTGGCGGCGGTAGATCTGATTTCACGGCGGCGGCTTGGCGGCGGTGGCACTTGTTCGAGTGTAGATCGAGACGCCGGATCCGGTTGCGGGGAAACACTTTCCTCATTGTGAAATCCCGGGATCCATCTCGTTCGGTACACTTGGTGGCGGGTGGCGCTGGTGTCGTGTTGGCGGCGGTAGAATCCGTGATCTGCGGCTGGTTGTCGAGTTCATCTCGGCGTAAAATTCCCCTGCAGTACTTTGGATTGTGGCCATGCCTCGCTCTAAGGCCTCGGAGAACGGAGACGAACACCTGCAGGAGCTTCATCTTCTGAAGCAGGACGTTCAAGACAATCAAACCGAAATCGCGGCGATGCGCGCAGAACTAAACTCGGTGAGTTCTAAACAAGACCAAATTCACACTGTGATGGGTGATATGCAGCATACTGTGAGCGACATCAGTCTTCAGATGACAGCGATGGCCGACACTCTGAAATCACTGCGTTCCTCTTCATCGGGCAAACATGCTGAGTCGAGTCATAGGGAACAATCTGCAGAAGAATTGGCTCAGCAATCTACTGATATTCTATCTGACCAAGCTCTTCTGCTGCAAAAGCGTGCTGCGGTTGAAACTTTGCGTCGTCAGTACGCCATGGAACAGGAAATTTCTCGCAACTTCCAGCAAAACGTGCCTGCAGCTCGTCGTTCTGCTCCTCCTGGATATGGTCAGCATTCCTTTCCATCCGCTTCAGTACGGTGCACTGACGCCATTCCTGAGCCACAGCAACAACCTGACCATCAGCACAGACCAGTTCAGAATGAAGCTTGGCAAACCTATCAAAAGAACTATGAGCAAGAGATGCGTACCCAGTTTCTGAAGAACATCACAAAAGGACCCAGACTGGATTTTCCTAAGTTTGAGGGTGGCAATCCTGTGGAATGGATCAGGCAATGTGAGAAATGTTTTCAAATGTCTGCAACACCTGATGAGTACAAATTTTCATTGGCCCAATTGTACATTATGGGTAAGGCAGATGTCTGGCTGAGGAGATCAAAGATATTGCAGCAAAATCCTACTTGGCCAAAGTTCTGCGAGATGCTGATTCAGCGGTTCTCTTCTCACAGCTCTTATCAGCTTGTCGAAACATTTAACAACCTCAAGCAAAACAATGCTACTGTGACAGAATATGCAGAGCAGTTTGAAGAATTGATGGCCACAATTGCAGAAGAAAATCCAGAACTCTCTGAAGGATGGTTCGTTCGCTGTTTTGTTAATGGTTTACGTGAGGGTATCAAATACCAGCTACGTCCTTTGCGACCTCCCACACTCACAGAAGCTTTTTGGCTGGCTAAAGATATGGAACATAGTCATCCACCTCGCAGAGCGTATATCCCTAATACAAACCCTCCTTTTCAGCGTTTTCCTCAACTACCTGCAGCTGCCCCGGCAAAAGCCCTGCCTGCACCTGCGGTTCTTCCAAAATTGGAGTACCCTCAGCCGTTTCAGCAGCAGCGCACTCGCAAACCAGGCGACTGTTGGCGCTGTGGTGACAAATGGTTTCATGGCCATAAATGTGCCAAGGTCCCAGTAATTAACCTCATGCACGAAGGACCTTCAGAACCACAGGAAGATGAGGAAGAGGTGACTGCTGATCAGCAAAGAGAAATGGAAGAGCAAACTTTGCAACATGAGCTTCACTTAATGTCCATTACAGAGCAAGCTTTGGAAACTCACCCTGTTACCTCCACTCCCACTGTCTGTATCACTATTGGGGGCAAAAGAACAGTGGCCTTACTGGATTCTGGCAGTACTTCAACATTTATTGATCAATCTTTTGCGATAAGAGCAAATTGCTCCTTGCAATCTGCAGCATGGCAAGAAGTGCAAGTGGCTGGAGGAGGTACACTGGCTTCAGATTCTTTTATACATGAATGCCCATTTTCCATTGGACATCACAAGTTTGTCCACTCGTTTCGAGTTCTCAATCTGCCAGGGCATGATGTGGTGCTGGGTTGTGACTGGATGAAGCAGTTTAGTCCTGTCTCTTTCCATTTTCAGAAGCAAGAATTTCACCTAACTGCTAAAGATGGTTCTACACTTGTTTTACCAACTTGCCCACCAAGTACCGAATCAGTGGAAGTGGAGGCCTCTCAGCTTTGCAAACTACTGGACAAAGGAGCTGCTGGTTATATCATTCAATTGCAGTCCTTACAACTCTCTGATCACGACAACACACAGTTGAATTCTGATATTGAAAATTTGCTGCAACAATATGGTGATGTCTTTGCTGAGCCTACTGACCTACCACCAGAAAGAGACTGTGATCATAGAATTCCTTTGGTAGAGAATGCCACTCCTCCTCAAGTGAGACCTTACAGAATTCCCCACAAACAAAAGGATGAACTGGAAAAACAGATCAAACAATTATTAGCATCTAAGATGATTCAACCAAGTCACAGTCCATATGCTTCTCCTGTCATCCTGGTCAAAAAGAAGGATATCTCTTGGCGATTGTGCATTGATTTTCGCAAATTAAATGCCCTCACAATCAAGGACAAATTTCCAGTACCTGTGATTGAGGATCTGCTTGATGAATTACATGGTGCAAGGGTTTTCTCTAAACTGGACTTACGTTCTGGATATCATCAGATAAGAATGCACAAAGATGATATTCACAAAACAGCCTTCAAAACTTATTTTGGCCATTTTGAATATCTGGTCATGCCATTTGGATTATCTAATGCTCCAGCTACCTTCCAAGCATTGATGAATGAGATTTTCCAAGAACAACTCAGGAAATTCATTTTGGTGTTTTTTGATGACATTCTAGTGTATAGCCCGAACATGCAATCCCATTTATCTCACTTGGACACTACTCTGTCTATTCTTCGACAACACCAACTGGCAGCTAAACGTAGCAAGTGTGTCTTTGGAGTCTCTCATGTGGAGTACTTGGGCCATGTGATTTCTGCTGAGGGTGTAGCCACTGATCCATCTAAAGTCACTGCCATTGCTGAATGGGAAACTCCTCAGACAGTGACCCAGCTCCGAAGTTTTCTTGGCCTGGCTGGGTACTATCGTCGCTTTATCAAGGACTTTGGGCTTATATGTCGCCCTCTGCACGATTTACTAAAAAAAGGCCAGTTCCTCTGGACAGCTAACCATGATTCAGCTTTCAAGCAACTGCAACAAGCTCTGATCCAAGCACCGGTCCTGGCTTTGCCTAACTTCTCGGAAGCTTTCACACTAGAAACAGATGCATCTGGTTCAGGCATTGGTGCCGTGATTATGCAACAAGGACGTCCAATTGCATACTTCAGTGCTGCCCTATGCCCAAAGAATGCAGCCATGTCCACCTATGAAAAAGAAGCACTCGCTATCATAGAATCACTGAAACGTTGGCGCCATTACTTTCTTGGCAGCAAATTAGTTATCAAAACTGACCAGCAATCGCTGAAATTCATCACTGATCAACGAGTGGCTGAGGGCATCCAGCATAAATTGATGCTTAAACTTCTTGAGTTCGATTTCAGCATCGAATATAAAAAAGGCAAGGAGAACCGTGTTGCTGATGCCTTGTCCCGACAATTTTGCAAAGTCTTGGCAATTTCTGTGGTCACTCCGGCATGGATACAAGACATTACTGCAAGCTACGCTTCCGACAGTTATGTGCGACCTCTCTTGGAACAATTCCTCATTTCTCCTCCAGCTACGGATTCCCATTACTCTGTCACAGCTGGTGTTCTTCGATATAAAGGCCAGTTAGTTGTGGGAGCCGACACCCCTTTGCGTCAGAACTTGATCAAAGCTCTCCATTCGTCGGCAGTCGGTGGCCACTCGGGCATGCGCGCCACTTATCAGCGTGTGAAGAAGCTCTTCTTTTGGCCTGGCATGAAAAAGGATATTGAAGCTTGGGTTTCTCAATGCCCGGTCTGCCAGCGATCCAAACACGAGCACTGCCACTACCCTGGACTCCTTGATCCTCTCCCGGTGCCGGACATGGCTTGGACTCACGTCTCTATGGATTTTGTTGAGGGGTTACCCAAGTCCCAGGGCAAAGATGTGATCATGGTTGTCGTCGATCGTTTCACCAAATATGCACACTTCGTTCCCCTGTCGCACCCCTACACGGTGGAAACTGTTGCTAATGCATTTGTCGACAACATCATCAAGCTTCATGGTCCACCTCTGTGTATCGTTTCTGATCGCGATCGCATCTTCACAAGTACAATGTGGAAAAGTATATTCAAGTCTCTGAAGGTGGACTTAAGGTACAGTTCCTCTTATCACCCTCAATCTGACGGCCAAACTGAGCGTGTCAATCAGTGTCTCGAGAATTATCTGCACTGCATGACTTTTGCTGCTCCTAAGAAATGGCTTTCATGGTTGTCTCTTGCTGAATTTTGGTACAACACCAGTTTTCACACATCTCTGCAACTCACACCGTTCCAAGCTTTGTATGGTTTTCCTCCTCCCCTGATCAGCGAGCTTTCCATCCCGGGACCTGAAGATCTTGATGCTTCTGAGTTCTTGTCAGCAAAGCAACAGATGCTTGAGCAATTGAAACTCAATCTCCATCGAGCACAAGCCAGAATGAAGCGTTATGCTGACCTCCAACGCACTGAACGCACCTTCTCTCCTGGGGACATGGTCTATCTGAAAATGGAACCTTGCCGTCTGGCGGCTTTCGGTTTTCGTGGTACAATCAAGCTCCATAGCAAGTACTACGGACCGTTCCTCATCACTCAACGAGTTGGCAATCGTGCATATAAACTTCAGCTGCCTGAAGGTGTACTGATACATCCAGTTTTTCACGTCAGCCAACTCAAGCTTCACATTGGCGCCAAGGCTGTTCCTAGTCCAGATCTTCCATTCGTTCTGCCAGATGGTACTATCAAACCTGGTCCGGAATGTGTGTTGCAGGTACGCCAGATACCACGCCACAACGCTCCAGTGGTGCAATGGCTTATCCAGTGGCAGAATCTCTCTCCGGACGAAGCGACCTGGGAAGACGCAGACTCCATCAAGCATGCATTCCCAGACTTCTTCAAGGTCACCGTGCAAGCCTGGATGAACCCCACGACGACTTGAGGACAAGTCGTTTCTCAGAAGGAGGCATTGTCAGGTCCAAGACCAAGTCCTGTCCAGCATCGCTCGGGAGACCCTCGCTCACGTGTGCAGCGTGCAGCTGTATTCCTTTACGTTTATTGCTAAGACTAGAGTACCGTGGCATGTGGCCTTCACCTATAAGAAGGCTGGGTTGTAGCCGAGTTCCTTATCATTTATTCCAATGCTTATTGCAAAACAAATACAATATATAGAAATAAAGACAGCCATGCTCTCTTCGTGAGCCTCCAACTCTTTCTTCTTCTCCAAGTCCTGTGAAATCTCCCAAGATCCTCCCTCTAGGATCTGACAGGCGCGAGCCGTTCGTGGAGACCGGGCGGCGCTCCTGCACAACATGCTCGCGGCAGGCGAGGCGATCGTGCGCTAGGCGCCGACGGAGGCGGAGGTGTGGACCTCCTCACCAATCCGCGATAGCCGCCGCCATGCGCGCGTTGGAGGGCCCCACAGCCTGCCGGCCTCCTACTTTCGGAGGACAAGACGGTGAATCGGAGCGAGCGGCCAGCCCAGCTCCGGTGGGTTGGCCGTGTCGCGAGACTCCACGAGCCATGCTTCGAGGTATGCGGTGGCACCGAGGAATAATTTTTTCCCTTCATTCAGTTACAGCACGAAAGAACCCATCCTTCCTGCAAATGTCTCTATAATAGCTTGGTCTTCGACATTGAGAAGAAGACGAACTGTGATAATATGCGAGTGGCACCAATACAATGAATTGACTGTTCGTTACATAACACCATTGTGCATCCTTCCTGTTCTGCTATCCACAATTCTTTCTGAACCATAGAAACCTTTTTATGCTTACAGCTCGAAGATTAAATGCATTATTTAGTCCGGCTGTTGAATTTGGTTGTCGTTTCTCTGTTGCTGTGGGAAGAAGAGCAGAAGTGGGCATATAATTACCCTAATTTTTATATAACTACCTTGTCTTTTTGATTGATCAAATGAAGGGTGAAAATGATTTTATTATTTTCCCTTTTAATTTCATTTTTCCATCTATAAGCACCAAATAGCAAATGATATCTGTCAGGACTACACTTAGTTGGGCAGTAAGAACCCCCCGACAGGTGTGAACGAACCTGCATTGTCTTATGTTCACATCAAGAATAAGCATAGTAATATTGTTAAAAAGAGCATAATGCACGATAAAGATAATACCTGGTGTCATAGTTGGGAAGATGGAGGACTAAGTTTGTGTGTGATGACTAACTTGCATATGGTATGCATCATTTCTGTGCAACCAATCGGAATCATCAAAAAGATCTATATTTTCCTTGTCCGTGGCTATTTCTCCATGTAACTGCAGTTGTGTTACTGCTGATTTCAATGAAGCAGCTTCTTGGGTGTGCATACATGTCATCAATTGTCGTTGAATGACTTATCGATCCACTAAATGGAACTACCATGCGATAGTTGGTCTGTTCATAACATGGTCAACATTTTCAAGGGTGCTGTAGTTTTAGTCTGGCAATGGACGTCACGCATATCATGGGGCATGTTCTCGTTCCATGGTGTTGGCAGAGAATGTCATGGGAACCGAGATCTGGAGACTAGCAAAAGGTGGTTTGAGTGTGGGTGGTGATGAGGAATTGGCTTGGTGACCCGTGACTTAATGCAGCGGTATGCAAGTGGGGGCGACTGCGCAGGAGGAGTTCATTGTCCTACCTTGCAGGATAAAAATCCAAGGTCTGGCCTTAACTGTGCCTGACAATGGCCTTGCTGAAGGCATTGTTTTGTGAGCAAGGACTTTCTCCATGGTGAAAACCTACGATCTATGATCGGGCGACGACGGTGCTTGTGACTATTTCCTTATTGGAGAAGCTGGACTTCTGGTGTTGTCTTGGTGGTGGTTGTACTACTGCTACAAGAAATAGATCACTGTAGTGGGACTTTTCTTTTCTGTAATTCTTCTTCTGTTTTTTTGTTGTGTGCATCCGTAATGCCATTAGGGCACTACGTTGTTGCAGACTGGATGTAATAGATATCTCCACGATATTAATATATACTCTTTATAAAAAATGGACGCCGCTCTGTCTTTTACCATGAGGCACGAGTGGAGTGGTGTACCTGATGCCTGGTCTACGTCTTCGGCATCTAGTGTTGCATCTGCAGCCCTTTTCTGATCACGCTCTTCATGTCGTTTTTTAGTATCTCTCCTCTATGTAGTGTGTAATGCTCCCTTTCCCTCCGCTTCTTTATCTCTTTAGGATCTGCAAACATGCATGAATATAATGAATTTTTAAGTAAAACATGGGGATGTATGCACTAATTGGTCATTATGATCACCATAGGATAGGAACAACGGTGTATCTGATGCAGTGGCTTCGGATTTGTCATTGGCAGTGATGACGGGCTTCGTGCCTTTAAAAAAAAATCATCACTATTAAGCATAACACCCCCTTTTCCTCTGCCTCCCTAGCCCTTTAAAGTCTGCATGCACCACACAATTTTTACTATTTGGTAATAATACTACCTTTGTGTTGTTGCAGATATTTAATCACCTGCGGAGTGGGTGTTGGTTCTATATTGAAATGGCGTCTGTTCCCCAATGTGTTGCTTGGAAGACGACATAGCAATATGTCTTTCCTACATGTCATGTGAGAGCAAGAGAATGATCATCACCACAAAGGTAACCATGTGTCAAATCAATATAGTAATTATGCATTGCATGACATACAGACTGCTAAACGTACTGTTTACTTGGTTGCGGTATAGTCCACGATCCAGTAACTCCTTAGAGTGTGGTATTGCATGAAAAATATTATTTCACATGCTAATAGACAAAAAATAGCATTATGAAGCACTTGGTTGCTGTACTGAGATGCTTTGAACTGAACACTTAAAAATAGAATCAGTTGCACAAGCAAGCACTTGGTTACTGTTGAGATGCATTTTACCTATAAATCTGTTTAACTATCTTGCATGATACCTGATATGCAATGTTGCACTTAGTTACATGCTGTTTGAAATTTACTAGGAAATATGTTGGAATCCTGAAAGGATTTATTGGTCTACATGTAGTAATTCGTCTGTCTGATTCTAGGACCTTCTTCTGTAATAGACAGTCCTATATTTAGATTGCGATCTTTCAGGAAAAGGATAATTTCACGTGCTAGGAGATGAAAATAATATTATGAAGCACTTGTTTCCTGTACTGACCATGAGTTTGAGATGCTTTGAACTGAACACTTAAAAAACAGAACAAGAAATTGCACTATGAAGCACTTGGTTACTGTTTATGAGATGCATTTTACCTATAAACCTATTTAACCATCTTGCCTGTAGTAGTTCCTCTGTCTAATTCTAAGAGCTTCTCATGGAGTAATAGACAATCACTATATTAAGATGTGATACATGCAGCCTGGAGTAAAATTGATCAACATGCACAACTAAATATGCACAAGGATTTATTGGTCTCCCTGTAGTACTTCCTCTGTATATTTTCCTTCTCATGTACTAGACAGTCACTATATTAAGACAATCAGACAGAGCCTGGAGTAAGATCAACATGCGCAAGCATTTGTTGGTCTGCCTGTAGTATCCTCTGTCCATTTTCTAGGAGCTTCTCATGTAACAGACAGTCATTATATATATTAAGGTGATAACATGCATCCTGGAGTAAAATTGATCAGCATGCACAACGATTTAGTAGTCTGCCTGTAGTAGTTCCTCTATCTACTTTCTAGGAGCTTCTCATGTAAGAGACAGTCACAATATTAAGACGATCACATACAGGCTGCAGTAAAATTGATCAACAGTACACAAGTAAGACGCAAAATTAACCTGGATTTGGTGCATGGAAATCAGGGAATAGATAGAGATTCTTCGGACACACTTCAATTTCTGTAAAGATTCCGGTTCCAGTTTGTTGTGGTATTTCACATGTAGTTTTTTGATTATATATTGAATGTCGATGCACGGTGCCACAGCAGAGTGATCGTCGGGGCCCTCGATGACTAGGAGGTGGACGTCGGGGCTATGAGGCGCTCACGCCTCGTTGAACGTTGGGGTGCGGGTAGACAGCGGCTAGGGCAGGAAATGGTGATGGAGGGTGATCATCAGCGGCCTCGTCTGACGCCGGGCGCAGACTAGGGCAGGAAATTGTGTGGCAGGTGTTTCATGGAGGTCCGTGGGCAAAAGCGTTGTTTCAGGAGGGTAGGATGCAAACGCAGGAAAACGGGCAGGCCGTGGTCATAGGTGCGTGTTTGTTGTGATAGACCTAATTTGTGTCATTCGATTTGATTAAGTGAGCACGATTTGAGGGTACTGGTAGGGTTTTTTTTTTTATAGAATCGGTACTGGTCGGGTTCTGGTTGTCCCTTTTACTTTTGTTTTGGTGCACGTACAAGTAGGGAAGATGAGAGTAACGCCAACTACAGATGGATTTTTTTCTATAAAGATTGAAAATCATATAATTTTATGATAAAGCTTATTCGCTTACATACCAATTACACTCGGCCTTTCCTACATTAAAGATGCACAGAACCAAGATTGGTGAAATATAGTATCGGAAACATACACTCACTTGAACAGTGCGATTGGCAAAACAGATTAACCAACTCATCCACCCTGATATAACACAAAAGATCATTAAAGTCCCGCACTTTAAAAAGTAATCTATTATTCAATGAAGAATATACACGCATATTTGAAAGATTATTCTATCTTGTAACTGAGGAACATTTGAAGTCCAGATTGTGGGGATGTATCAAACTATTCCTTAGTATACTACAGTATGTCCTTCATCTCGATATATATGCACAGTTACAGTTGTACTACACATTGATAATTTATGCCGCTTGTAGCGGCCAACAGTCTCACTGACAAATCAATAAACTTCATCTACCGGGCAAGATGATTGAGATCGCTTGAAGAGATGCCTAGGAAGCGCTCTGCAATTTGCTCGTAGTACAAATAAGCACATGTTCTACCATCAGTCCTAGTATATGGAGTAGTATTTTTTTTCCTTAGTCGGCAAAACCGTTGTAAAATAGGAAGTGCAATGAGATAATGTTGCGGCAGGAAATACTACATTCTCTATACATCTCTATCCCCCAGACGTACCAAGGGCCTGAGAGTCGTACGCAGTCCATAAATGGTGCACGGGCAAGAGGACGCAGGCATCGGATCTATCGGTGATGTTATTGATTAGCCACTGATCTCCACTGCATCAGCAATCAGGTCAGTGTGATTGTGATCTAATAATCTGATAATGTGAGACTGACCGACGTACGGGCAAGTTGCATATACGAATCTTGCGAGTGATACGTCCTCAGCCTTAATAGTACTACACTACTACTGTATAACTGCCAGATCGACTGAATTTCTTGTTAGTGGCCATTGTTTAATCGCTCCTGGTTGTATTGACAAGAGATCCTGAGATGCAAGACAGACTAAACATCAAGTCAGAGATCGGCCATTATATAGTTCGTGTCCAGTCAGATCCAAGACAAACAAAACGAAGATGTACCTGTTTTAACAGCAGTATTTTGAAATAAAACATAACTATATTTGTTTTATGACATTACACAATGTGTTTATCTTGGTACATGGTTTATATTTTCATAGCACAAAATCATAAGATTTTACTACTTCCTCCGGTCCAAGTTAATTGGAGGTACGGCAGAAAATAGGTGTAGTGGAGTTGATTAATGAAGCAATAAGGACTGATCGCTCCTGATCTTTGGTCCTTGAACATATATATTATCAAAAAAACACGGGTTCAATTTTTTTATGTCAGCCCAAATTTTGTTCCGAAGTGATGGAAATTTGGGGATACCATGGCCGCTACCTGCAAACCAATATTCCTACATCATGCTGTCCAACCACCGGTGCGATCGACGGCCCGCCTCCCTCCCCTTTGACCACCGGCAGCCCCCAATCTGCCATGGATGGAGGTGGCGCCTTTGACGCAATTGCAGACCTCACCCTCCTTGTTGTCGCCACACCGCCACCGCTGCAAGCAATCCAAAGGTTGCAGGCGCCCGTCGCCAAGTCTTTTTTATCCCACGAGCCGCCGCCGGAGGGGATGCGTTCGACACTGTGGCTCCCAAAGCAGCCCCCCCCCCCCCCCCCCCCCCTCTCATTCTGTACCGATGTCCTATGTCGAATAGGAGCCTCTGTTTCATACTTGTTGTTTTTCGAGAATGTGTTCCGCGATTGTAGTTTAAATTTGTTCCCGAGAAAGTAGTTGTGACTCTTCTTAAAGTAGTAGTCGACTGAATTTCGTGTTAGTGCCCATTGTTTAATCGCTGCTGGTAGTATTGACAAGAGATCCTGAGATGCAAGACAGACTACATCAAGTCAGAGATCGTCCATTATATAGTTCGTGTCCAGTCGGAGTCAGATCCAAGCTAGACAACCAAAACGAAGATGTACCTGTTTCAACAGCAATATTTTGAAATAAAACACAACTACATTTGTTTTATAACATTACACAATGTGTTTATTTTGGTACATTGTTTATATTCTCTTTATATTTTCATAGCACAAAATCGTAAGGTTTTACTACTTTCTTGGGTCCAAGTTAATTGGAGGTATGGCAGAAAGTAGGTGTAGTGGAGACGATTAATGAAGCAATACGGACTGATCCCTCCGAATCTTTAGTCTTGAACATATATTATCGAAAACATGGGTTCGTGTGCACCTATGGGAGGGATTGGTCTCCCAGTGATTATAATGTGCTTGGCACATTTGGTGGGAGCGACGGCAGTGCACACATGGACAAAATGTTTAGACCGCCCACAAAAGTGCTACGGTAATTGGTGTCTTAGTGACAATTTTTTGGAGAGCACATAAAAAACCAGTTGAGAGAGCTGATTACCGCACCGCCTTCACCGAGGAACCACCAAAATGCTTTCTTACCGTCAATTTGTTGCTACTCCGTTGGTATCCTCCCCCTCTCCTTTCATACCGTCATCGTCTGTCGAGTAGGAGCAGCTGCAACCCTTCGCCACATCCCCCAACAAATAATTCCTTCGCCACATCCACCGTCGCGCACAACATGTTTGACATAAAAATTTATTTGGAACATGTTCGACATAATGTTGCACCCCATACAAAATATGTTCCATAATTTTTTAATGCGATTGTAGTTTAAATTTGTTCTAGAAGAAGCAGTTGTGAATCTTTTGATTTGTTTTGTGTACAACACTTAAAGCCAAAGGTGACTCTGGTTGTGTGGTTTAGAGCCAATTTCCTTCTGTCCTCCCACTCAAATTAAGGCACACGCTATGCACAGCACGAAAGACTTAACAAATCAGGAAGCCTTTTTGGCTCATGGGCAGGATCGCTTCCAACGCACATGTCGAAGACGGCATGCATCGGATGCGTGACATGGAAGACGTTGCCGAGTCAATGGCCAGAATGAAAGAAAGAAAAGTTAATAGGAAACCTTGCCGTAGTCTTACTACGCCCGTTGGTTGACCTGGGAAATCGTGGCAAGAGCGAATGGGCGATCTTGTCCGGCCTTTGGCTAATTCCGTTATTATGCAATCAGACCTACTCGCGCTATAGTCTTCGTATACCATCTCTATCTCTCTCTCAAGTAGAGAAGTCGTTCAAAAAAAAAGTAGAGAAGTAAAGGGAAATTATTTCTGGGTGAATAATGTTAGATGTATATTGTACTAGCACAACTGCCCGTGGCGTTGCTACGGTCCAACAAATTTTAACCTAGATACATGAATAATTAATTGGTTTTTTAATAAAGTTTTCAAAAATCAAGACACAGATCCGACATTGTCCTAATTTAGAAAAAAAGTCTCAAACATGACATCAGTTGCTTTGTATTCATGCAATGGAAAATACCGATTCTCTCCCCCTGTTTTGTCCATATTGACAAGTTGTCTAAACTTTAATCTATGAAACTCGACCATCACCTGCCGCTAGAGGTGATGACGGATTTTGTTTATAAGAGATGCTGATGTATTAAATAATGTCTTATTTATAAATACTGAAATATGCATCGGAAATGTCATTTTGATCCGAGGTGCATATGCTTCCTTTATCCAGAAATCAAATTTAAAATGTAAAAAAAATAGAAAAAAATGTTTTCATGTAGATCTCCACATTCTAAGTGTTCACACAAGGTTTCTTTCAAAACAGTCATTTTTCTTGGCCTATACAAAAAAGATAAAAAACGCGTTGTGAAAAGGCTTATTTTGGTAACGAAATTTTTCATTTTTACATAGGCCACATAAAAAATCGTGTTTTCTTGAACGACTTCGTAGACAC
This sequence comes from Dactylis glomerata, assembly GCA_007115705.1. Classification (NCBI taxonomy): domain Eukaryota; kingdom Viridiplantae; phylum Streptophyta; class Magnoliopsida; order Poales; family Poaceae; genus Dactylis; species Dactylis glomerata. Next base: position 2,501,273 of record QXEO01001328.1, on the reverse strand, counting down.
GTAGGACGTGGGATGTGCTCAAAATTTTTTTTAAATTTTTTGACAATTTTAAATATATTAAAACTAAATTTCAAAAAAGGGAGCAATGCTCCTGAGAGCCAAAACGCCTTGTCTGCAATATGCATATAGTGTAAATGATAATATTTTTTCCTCTTTTTTTCTTTGCTAATAACAAGGATAACACTTCCGTGGCTTCAAGAATCATAAAGAAAAACAAATATAGTACAGAAGAAATTTAAAATGACTTGATTAAATATAATTTCCCCTTCATTAAAATTCTCCCACATTTCATATATATGTGGTAAGGACATGTCGTTCAACAGATAATAGCTCAAATATTTTTTTTCCAGATGTATTGCATTGCACTACCAACCTGCAACCCAAATTTTGAAAGTATGTCACCTGTCATGTTAAAAGGGAGGCACTATAAATAACACAGACGGCTTTGCCTAAACTGTTACTTAAGTGTCATAGCCAAGCCTCTTCTATGAGAACACATCCATCATCCATGAAAAGCACACAAGTGATTCTAGGAGTTCGGAATTTTTTTTCACGACAGAAGATGCATCCTTTTGCTTAGTTGTGTGCTTTCGTTAACTACTCCACATTTTCTTCCAATAGGCTGTAGCTAAGTTATTCTCAGTTAAAATTACACTACGATGAGTCAAAATCTAGCTTAAACAGGTCCCCGTCTCCGGCAGCCATGCTCCCAGGCCCGGAGCTCCTTGCGAATGTTGCAGACAGGGAGAGAGGGTGATCTCTCTCTCTCCAAGCTCGAATCCTCTCTCTCCCTCCCATAGCGCAGCACGTCGGCCTACCCTGCACGCTCTGCCTCCACCCGCGCCGACCGCTCTCCTCCGCGCGCGAGTGTCCCGCGCTGCCGCCTGCTGCCGTTCGACAAAGGCCATCTCGACGCCCACGCCCGGAGCTCCACTAAGCCGTCTCTCCTCTCTCCCTTTCACATACCACGTCCAGGGCCCCATCTCGGGCTGCCATGCTCCCACGCCCGGAGTCTCTCTCTCTCTCTCCCTCTCTCTCTCTCTCTCTCCCTCTCTCCCTCTCTCTCTGTCTCTCTCTCCCTCTCTCTCTCACGCGAGGCACGACGCCAAGATACCCATCTCCGGCAGCATACCGGCGGAGCGCGGTGGAAGGGGCGGATGCAGAGCGGTCCACCACGAGCTCGACCGCCAGCGTGACGCCTCCCGCCGGTCTCCGGATTGCCGGCTGTCATAGTGTCATGTACAGGGCGCGGTGTGGGAGGACGCCGGGAGACAGTACGGGGTGCGGTGCGGGAGGACGCCAGGAGACAGCAGGCAGAGGAGCTGCCGGAGCGGGGAGCATCTCTCTCTCCCAGTTGACCCAGTGGTCACTGCCATCTCTCCGGTGTAGTCGTTGTCGCCTCTCCGGCGCCGAGCTCCGGCGCCCTCTCACTAACCGGAACAGGAAAAAAACGTACGGACTACCGGTCGTTTTGTAATTTTATTGGTAGAGATTATTGGTAGAGATAAGTAATCGTCATCTTTGACCAAACATCAAACAAAAGAGAAAAGACACATCTAGATTGTAAATCAATCAATTAGACAATAGGTTATGCAATCTGTTAACAAAAAAATAACAACTTGGTACCTTCCATCCCAGTGAGGGAGATGAAATTGTATACTCGATGAAAAGGCACACTTGTCGCCAGCGTCACCACAGGATTAAGTAAGGCAGAAACAGACAAACATCGGACTGCTGGCTGGCATGGTGCCGTGGTTGCGGTGGCGGCGCGTGGGATCTGGCGACTGAGTCGAGCGGCGGCAGGCTCGTCCAGTCAATGACCCCAATGGGGCTTGCAGTTTACAATGGCTTTACTGAAGATAGCTGAATGTCCGTGCGTTGCTACGGCTTCTCAAATTTATTTCTTACCCGCTATTTTAGACATAATCCAAAATCTAGAGGTGCTACAAATGAGACATCTTTTTAATCAGCAATTCAATAGCAGTACCATCTAGCCAAGGAGGATATTATTATTCTTTAGGTTACTCAAACTACCTCATTCTTGGTCTTCTTCATCCCCGCACTTTTAAAGTTACAAATAATTCTATTTTATTCCATTTGATGTTTGTTGGTTACCAAGTGAAGCAACTATTAGAAAATGTATATGTTCATATTTGCGTGGTTTTTCTTTTTTTATAATTATTCTCTCTCTTTTTTTAGATTTCTGGTACATGAGATGATTGAGAACGTTGATATCTACTTTTGAATAGTTTCTCAGATTGTTTTTTGGCTTATTTTCGCTTGTTATTGTATTATCCCTACTCTGATGTACCGGTAAAAACACTTCAAGAGGTAATTGCTCAAATAGTTGTTTCCTTTGCAACTATGAATGTCGAGCATGCCACATATGGCATTTCCTACCATGTGTCGACAGACATCAAGAGCCAACCTAAAACTTAACTACCCACGTCCATTTCAAGTGACTGTGTTTCTAAGCAAACAACGAATATGGATATATATATATATATATATATTGATTTTGAATAAAAATGTACTATGTCGTGTACCTATGTGTCATCACATATGTGTTGCTACAAATGTCTACTCCTAGGCAAGGTCTCTTGACGTCAAGCCACCACTACAGGTGGTAAGGCAATGACCAGATTGTAGGCTTGGCCATGACTCATCCTTCTTGTCTCAAGCTCAACACACCCAATTCCTCTTCCACACGGCATCGGTTCCTCAAATCTCTACTTGCTAGCTTGGCTCGAGGACTTGTGTGCTAGTGTTCCATAAGCATGAACTTAACTATCAGACATTTTAAAACTTGAATAATGAAACTGGATGAAGCAAATTAGCAAGACCTTTAAATTATGTGATTTAAGGATATAGGTAAGAGGCTACAATTAACCAATAAAATCAAGAAAGCGTTTAATCACCACTGTTCAGGAATACGGTCAGTTAGTTAAGTGGCCGATTAATCCTTGCTCAGATGGTCACCGAGTTGCCAATAAACTGATGAATCTACCTATTAGCCCGATTAGCTTATTAATTCCCTATCGCCAATCAACCTTAGATTTTTATTTTAAGACCAAAGCTTGCAAGACAACCTTAGATAAAACCACACGTTTGGGATTTTTTAGTTAGTGGGATACTGCTGTGCACACTCTGGAGTCAGGAACAACATAAACATATACTCCTTCAGCTGGGAACGACTTGAGGATCCGGCTCCGCTCAGCATCTGACCGGGTCGATCTGCTCATGAAAGGCGAACAATCACATGAGCGATGACACGAATTCAACAAGGAACGGTGGAAGTTGGTTCGGGACTTCTTGTCATAGGAAACCACAACAGAGATACATCTCTGAACTTGGCAACTGCAGGTGCAGCTGAGAACTCAGACCTGTATGGTCTTAATCTGAATATATGTCTCTCTCGTTGCTTACTTTTGTGAGATAGGTACCTGCATATTAGAACCTGAAATTATACCACACATGATTTTTGTTTTCAAAAAAATTAAATATGCAGTATTGCGAATAAGCTGAGTCAGTTCAAGAATCAACAAAGGGAAAAAATCATGAAAAGCATATATAAGAAATCCAAGATGGCATCCCCAGATCTTATTCTTAAGCGATAGTGGATTTTTTAGTGCAGACATCGTGCTGGCGTAAACGCACCTGGTAGTGCAGACTGCACACTCGGCTCTGATGGCCGCCCGTAAGAGCATCCTCCGTCGCCAATTTCCTCCCTCCCTCAATCCCCTCACGCCCCGCCGCCCCGCCGCCCCAAACACCTCGTGCCCCTGCTTGCTTCCTGTCGTTCTTTCTTGCCGACACCCGGGCGGCCTCGACCCTAGAGCCGCCATGGTCGGTCAGCAGGCACTGTCGGCTGATTCGAAGCGCCTCCTGGAACTGCTCCCAACTCGTGGCACCCTTCGCTACTTCTTCTGGCTCAGCCTCGGTACTTGATGCGGACGCGGATAAGACGCGTGGGGCGTTGGCCGCGGTGAGGGAATTCGGGAACGCGCCGCCGAGGATGGGGGCTGCATCCGTTGCGTGACGCGCTGTGGGCCTTGACCGGGCTATGCGCGTTGTATGACTCTGATCTCACCGCCGTTCGTCGGTTACCGGCGTTCTGTACGTCGCCGGCTGCTCCACAGCGGCACAACCTCTCCCCTCGGCCCTGTCGCACGTGAGGCTGTACTTTCTCTCACATGGTGGCGATGCTAATCACAGCACCGATCTGGATCGAAAATCGGCCATGGCGAGGATGACGAAGCAGAATCACGCTACGCTCCTCCGCATCAGATCCCTCATAGCGCAGACTGGTCTGCGGTCTTCCTCTTTGAACCTTCCCGAGCTGGGCGACTTTCGCCGGCGTCGGCGGCCTTGTGTGAGGGTAGGCGCGCGGGGAATCTTTCGAGACGTCCCGGGGCAGGTGCGAGACTGCGAGGGCCGATGTGCTGTTTTTTCCCTCTTGAACCGTTGTTTTACTTATGGGTGGCATAGGTGGGTAAATTTGTGTTTAGATGAGACGTCCCGGGGCAGGTGCGAGACTGCGAGGGCCGATGTGCTGTTTTTTTCCCTCTTAAACCGTTGTTTTACTTATGGGTGGCATAGGTGGGTAAATTTGTGTTTAGATGAAAACGTATTTTAGTCGGTTGAAAGCGTATTGTATGGACACGGACCATACCTCTAGCAATATTATTAGTAGAGATATTGTATTTTCCCTATCTGTTAGAGGGTTTCCTGTATATTTGTGCTCTATACATGTACTATATATGTGGCCTTTGGCCCCCTGATAATGTAAGTTGCACATTCATAACATGGTATCAGAGCCCAGGTTTAGGGCTAAGTTTTTCGGACGCGCAACTCGTTCGTGATTTTTTCTCCCGTATAGCTGCCGCTGGCCGCCGTTGTCGCTGTGGTCGGCCTTCTCCCGATTCTTCTGTCCTGTGTTCTGGCTCCTGTCTTCGCTGAGTTTTTCAGCCGCCGCCACCCGCCTCGTGGACTCCGTCGCTGCTAGATCAGCCTCAGCCTCGCTCTCAAGCAGGAGGCAGTCCCCGCCCGGATCGATCTCAGCTGAAAGGAGTCCCCGCCCGAACTTGGATCGGCGCCGGCCTCCAGCTCGCCCGATCGCCCCGCCAGCCTGAGTCTTCGCCTGGATCGCCCCGCCTCCTCTTCCGGATCGTGGCCCGCACGAGGACTTCCGCCCTCGTCATCTCCTGGGCGTGCACGCCTCCGCCTCGTGGGCATCGGTCTCCCTCCGCCCGCTGCCTCCAGTCCTACCTTGGTTCGAGCTGCCAGGCCCCGCCGCCTCCTGCCGAGTTTTATCGTCGGGATTCACTCTTCCGCTGCCCAGAATTGGTCGACACCGACTGGAATCGGCCGCCGGCAGTCCTGGTTCGCCGGAATCTGCCGCTAATTGGCCTAATTTGGCCGCCGACCGCTACTGTAGAGCTTGTCTCTCAGCGTTGACACGCCTGCTGTTCTTTGCCTGGTGAGATTCAGATTCATTTGTTAAAAAAAAAACGTAAAAAAAAGAGGAACGTTTGCTGTTCTTGTTGTCGGGCGTTTCTTTCTTTCACTCGATGACGCCTTCCGCTGCTCCAGTCTTGCACTCGGGCCTTTCTTTGGTCCTTGGTGCTTGTCCGTCGACACCGTGTATGTCGGCTCGCCGCTCTTCGTCGACCTTCGCGGCCTATTCCCGTGGTTATGGCCGCCCTTCGCCGACTTCGTCTACGTCGGTCTGCCGCTCTACATCGACTTTCGCGGCCTCTTCACGTGGTTATGGCCGCGCTTCGCCGACCCCGTCTATGTCGGCTCGCCGCTCGACATCGACTATTGCGGCTTCTTCAGGCGGTTGTGACCGTCTTTTGTCGACTCCGTCTTCATCAGCGTGTTGCTCTCCGTCGCCACCTTTGCCGGCCTCTGTATGTGTGGGTGACAGCTCCTCGTCGGCACCTGATTGTACCTCGACCTCTCCAGCCGTGCCCCTCTCTGCGCATGAGATAGCGCAGCTTCGATGCCTGCTTGATGCTTGGGATTCTTCACCGACAGGTTCTGCTGGTTCTGCGACTGAGTTTTCTGGTATTGAGCGACCACCTCCTCCTTCTCCAGGTACATCCCCATGGCTTCTTGATACTGGAGCTTCTTTTCATATGACTCCTGATTCTTCCTTGTTGCATTATGTTCGACCTGTCGACCCTCTTGTTCGTGTTCTTACTGCCGATGGTACCCCCCCTCCCAGTCATTAGTCGAGGTATTCTTAGTACTTCCTCGTTTCATGTTCCTTCTGTTGCGCATGTTCCTCAACTTAACATGCAACTCTTTTCTGGTAGTCAGATCGTCGACTCTCGTTGTAGCATCACTCTCGACTTTGATTCCTGTTCTGTTCAGGATCGTCGCACCAGCGCTATGCTTGGTGCTGGCCCCCGCCGCCATGATGGCCTCTGGGAGCTTCACTGGCTCCGTCTTCCTTCTGATGCCACCATCGCCAGTTCCTCGGCATCTGTAGCCATCGCTACTAGCTCTTTTCAGCAGTGGCATCATCCTCTTGGACATTTATGTGGTTCTCGACTCTCGTCTTTAGTTCATCGTGGTGTTCTGGGGTCTATCTCCGGAAACGCTTCTTTGGATTGTCAGGGCTGTCGGCTTGGTAAGCAGATTCAGCTACCGTATCCTCACAGTGAGTCTGTGTCCGAGCGTCCTTTTGATCTTGTTCACTCCGATGTTTGGGGTCCAGCTCCCTTCCCGTCGAAAGGGGGTCATCGCTACTATGTTCTCTTTATAGATGATTTTTCTCGTCACACTTGGATATATTTCATGTCTTCTCGTAGTGAGGTCTTGTCTATCTATAAGAAATTTGCTGCCATGGTTCGTACTCAGTTCTCCACTCCTATTCGTGTGTTTCGTGCAGATTCTGCTGGCGAGTATATCTCTCATTCACTGCGCGCTTTCCTTGCTGAGGAGGGTACTCTTGCTCAGTTTTCTTATCCTGGTGCTCATGCTCAGAATGGTGTGGCTGAGCGCAAGCATCGTCACCTTCTTGAGACGACTCGTGCGTTGATGATTGCTGCTTCTCTTCCGCCTCACTTTTGGGCTGAGGCTGTTTCCACTGCCACCTATCTCGTCAATAGGGGTGGATATCGAGCCAGCTCGACTCAACTCAACTCAACTCGTAAATACTCATTAATTAACGAGCTAGCTCGACTCAACTCATTAACTAAACAAGCTCCAAACCCCAACTCAGCTCGACTCAATAAAAACTCGAGTTGGCTCAATAAACTCATTAAGCTCGGTAAGAAACTTGAACAACATAGCACCATAGCATGTATATGGTGATAAAACAATATTCTACAATATATCGTAAACTTACAAATGAAAAAAAATCATTAGAATTCCACCATACCTTACATTAAAAGTGACTCCATGAATAATCCATGATAAAAAATAATATCACATAGTTTTTAGTAGTACAAGTAGACATATTACGAGCTAAATGAGTTTAACGAGTACTCGTAACTCGACTCATTAAACTCGTTTTCTTAACGAGCTAAAAATGCCAGCTTGGCTTGACTCATTAATGTCCGAGTTCGAGCCGAGTTGAGCTGAGTTTTCGAGTACTCAGTAAGCTCACGAGTTTCGAGTTTTATTTCCACCCCTACTCGTCAATATTCAACCCTCTGCTGCTCTGCAGGGTGGTATTCCTCTAGAGCGCCTCTCTGGTCATCCTCCTGATTACTCGGCGCTTCGCTCATTTGGTTGCGTTTGTTATGTTCTTCTTGCCCCTCGTGAACGCACCAAACTGACCGCTCAGTCTGTTGAGTGTGTCTTTCTTGGATACAGTGATGAGCATAAGGGCTATCGGTGTTGGGACCCCGTTGGTCGTCGGATGCGCATTTCTCGTGATGTCACGTTTGATGAGACGCGTCCTTTCTATCCTCGCCCCACCTCCTCGACCTATCCGATGGAGGATATATCCTTTCTACTTTTTCCTGGCACACCTCCCTCTGTTCCTATTGATCCTCCTTCAGGACCTATTATTGCTGATGTCTCACCTTCGACCCCGTTGTCCTCCTCCCCACCTAGTTCTCCTCTTTCTTCTCCTGATCCTCCACCCACCTCACCGTTGTCTCATTTTCCCTTCCATTATTCTCATCGCTCTCGTGTTCTGGATCCTCCTCCTGATGTCCCTTCTTCTTCTTCTTCTTCCGATATATCTTCTTCTTCTGACGAGCTTCCCTCTCCTCTTCCGGCGACTCGTCTTCGTCGTCCACCTGATCGTTACTCTCCTAGTCAGTACGGTCTCTCTGTTGCCCTCGAGCCGACTTCTTATCGGGATGCTGAGCGTCATCCCGAATGGCAGCTTGCCATGGCTGAGGAGATTGCTGCGCTTGAGCGCACTGGCACCTGGGATCTTGTCTCTCCCCCTCCCGGTGTTCGTCCCATCACGTGCAAGTGGGTCTATAAAATTAATACCCGCTCTGATGGATCTCTTGAGCGCTATAAAGCGCGTCTTGTGGCTCGTGGCTTTCAGCAGGAGCACGGCCGTGACTATGATGAGACATTTGCCCTTGTGGCTCATATGACCACTGTGCGCACTCTTCTTGCTGTTGCTTCTGTTCGACACTGGTCTGTGTCTCAGCTTGATGTTCAGAACGCTTTCCTCAATGGAGAATTGAGTGAGGAGGTTTACATGCAGCCGCCTCCTGGGTATTCTGTTCCCGATGGGATGGTTTGTCGTCTTCGGCGTTCTCTTTATGGCCTGAAACAGGCCCCTCGTGCCTGGTTTGAGCGCTTTGCCTCTGTGGTGACTGCTGCTGGTTTCTCTCCCAGTGCTCATGATCCAGCGCTATTTGTTCACACTTCTTCTCGTGGACGCACTCTTCTCCTTCTCTATGTTGATGATATGATCATTACTGGTGATGATCCTGAGTATATTGCCTTTGTTAAGGCTCGTCTTCGTGATCAGTTTCTTATGACTGATATTGGTCCTCTCTGCTACTTTCTTGGGATTGAGGTCTCCTCCACTTCTGATGGCTTTTCTATCTCTCAGAAAAAGTATATTCAGGATCTTCTTTCTCGTGCTGCTCTTGGGGATGAGCGCACTATTGAGACTCCTATGGAGCTTAATGTTAAGCTTCGTCCTACTGATGGTGATCCTCTTCCTGACCAGACGCGTTATCGCCATCTTGTTGGGAGTCTTGTTTATCTTGCTGTCACTCGTCCTGACATATCTTATCATGTTCATATTCTGAGTCAGCTTGTCTCAGCTCCTACCACTGTTCACTATAGTCATCTTCTCCGTGTTCTTCGCTATCTTCGTGGCATGATCACTCGTCGCCTTTTCTTTCCTCGTTCCAGCTCCCTCTAGCTTCAGTGCTACTCGGATGCTACGTGGGCGAGTGATCCTACGGATCGTCGTTCACTTTCTGCTTACTGTGTGTTTCTTGGTGGTTCGCTCATTGCTTGGAAGACGAAGAAACAGACAGCGGTTTCCCGTTCGAGTGTTGAGGCTGAGTTGCGAGCTATGGCCTTGTTGACTGCTGAGGTGACTTGGTTACGGTGGTTGCTTGCGGATTTTGGGGTCTCTGTTACGATACCCACTCCAGTTTTGTCTGACGGTACAGGTGCTATCAGTGTTGCACGTGATCCGGTAAAGCATGAGCTTACCAAGCATATTGGTGTTGATGCTTTTTATACACGTGCTCAGGTGCAGGCTCAGGTTATTGCGCTTCAGTATGTGCCTTCAGAGTTACAGTTGGCGGATTTCTTTACAAAGGCACAGACTAGAGCACAGCATGATTTCTTACTCTCCAAACTCAGTGTTGTGGTTCCACCATGAGTTTGAGGGGGGGGGGTGTTAGATGTATATTGTATATTGTATTTTCCCCATCTGTTAGAGGTTTTCCTGCATATTTGTGCCCTATACATGTACTATATATGTGGCCTTTGGCCCCCTGATAATGTAAGTTGCACATTCATAACAAATAAGATGCATGTGGCTCCGCGAGGCAGCGTGGCGTGCCGCCAACAATCATGTCCGGAGACGGAGAAGAGGGTCCAGTTGGTCATGGAGCCGCGAGCCCACTTTTCTTTCTTGCGAAAAATACTAAGGGCATCTAGTGTTTCTTCAAATCGTTCCTTAAACAACACTGGATCAAGCGTTTGGGGATACCATCGCGTATTGTCACTTTTGGGATGCGTCGCTACCTAGCCGGATCCTCCAAGTGCGTCCTCCAAAAAAAATAGAGTTTAGAGTAAAGCATACAAATAAATATATTTGATGATCATAACGGCATTTCAAAATTAAAATTTAACAAACAACAAATTGAACAAACAATAAATTGAACAAATAGAAGTTGGGCTAGATCAAGGGGTCGCCGCAGTTGATGCCTCTCCTTTGAGCCTCCATAGATGCTCGATGAGATCACGTTGCAGTTGATCGTGAACAATGGTATCATGGATTTCAGTATGCATAGCGAGGAAATCAGCAAAGCCTGCATGTACTTGATAATCAACATTCGCAAGAGGACCCTGACACTCGTAGGGACCAATATGCCTGACTCGAGTCTTGCAATCATTCTCGATGATCATGTTATGCACGATCACACAAGGTTGCATCAGCTCCCACATTTGATCATGAGACCAAAAAAAGAGTAGGATACCCAAAAATAGCAAATTTAGCTTGAAGCACACCAAATGCTCATTCGACATCCTTATGGCGGCTCTCCGGACGCTTAGCAAAGTGGCAATTTTTTTAACCTATTGGCGCCGAGATTGTCTTCACAAATGTCACCCATGTTGGATAGATACCATCGGCTAGATGATAGCCTTTGGTATATTGGTGGCCATTGATCTCATAATTGCATGGTGGAGCATCCTTCCACTAGTTTGGAAAACACCGGAGAGCGCTCCAGCACGTTGATGTCATTGTGCGATCCTGCCATGCCAAAGCAAGAATGTCAAATCCAAAGGTCATAATCTTCCACAGCTTCAAGCACCATGCTGCAATATCAATGATGCCCTTTATATAAACCTTGTCACGCAAATAGACAGTTCTTCCATGACCAATGCATGCAATCAATGCTTCCAAGCATCCCAGGGAATCCTCTTGCTGCATTTTGCGCCATGATCCTAGCAATCTCTGCTTCAGTTGGCCCTCTTAAATAACACTTGCCAAAGTGTCCCACCACGTCTCGACAAAACTTGTACATGCACTCAATGGCAGTGGACTCACTCATGCGAAGGTAGTCATCATGTGCATCTGCAGGTGCTCTATATCAAGCATCCTCATGGTAGCGGTGCATTTATGGATCGCCGAGAAGCCAGCCATGCCAACCGCGTCGTGCTTCAGCTTGAAGTAGGGGTCAAACTCGCTCACGCCATGCAGCATTTCCATGAACAACTCTTTGCTCATCCAATAGCGTCGCCAAAAATTGTTGGCACGTGTTGCAGAGTCAGAAAAGTAGCCGTTGCATAGCATGGTATGACCCTCCAACCTCTGTCGTAGCTTCGACTTCTTTCTTCCCGGCTTTGAACTTCCACGGTGCGGCCTCTTCTTCTCCTCGGTGTCATCGAGCATTTTTTTAAGGCAAGCAATGATCAACATGTGCTCTCGAACGTCGTCGTCATAGGGCTGCCTCGTTGACCATGATTTGCTAGATCATTTCCTCGTCACTATCCATGTCTAAAGACCAAAAATGGCTAAAATTCAGCGGCGGTAATGAAGACATAGATATGCGACCGCTGGCGCCTACTAGGCAAACGGTCGAACACCATCTGTGCGCGGCGGAGGAGAAGAGTAGCCGAAGCGCGTTCTGGCACGAGATGGGGAACCACCGGCGGCGAAAAGAGCGACGTTGGAGCCAGGCGTCACGACGGAGTCACTCGGTGCTGAAATATGCCGCCGGAGGGCGGCGGCGACTGGGGCAACGGCAGAGGGGAGGCTCGGTGAAAGAAAGGCGCGGGAAGCAACGGGATTAGCTTTGGTCGATGGTAGGTGCGTACCCGTGTCGCCTTTTGTTGCGACCAGCGCCCCCGCAGTGTCCCAGTGTAGCAGGATGGTCTCGGGACGCCGGACAACGTATTAGACCGCGCCGGACCAAAAAGGCCTTTGGGATGCGCGGCTGAGGGAGGCTAAACATCCGACGCACCCCAAAACGCTTTGAGGGATGCGACTGGAGATGCTCTAAGCCGATATATTATCTGAAACCAAGTCTACGATCTTGATTTATTTTTGAAACCTAAATATATTTTTTCAAGTTCTACTCCCTCCGATCAGAAATAAGTGTTGGCGATTTTGTACTAACTTAGTATAAAATTTATACTAGGTTACAGACGGTTATTATGGATCAAAGGGAGTAATTTTTTCCAAAAGACGCATATAGACATAGAAAATGTTATATTCTATCGGTGTGCATTTTTTCAGAATGAAATACATTATATTTTACCCTCGGTAAAAAATGACAAAAACGAGATTTGATAAAATCTGAAGTTAACAATTTTATTAAGCCTAAAATATGACATATTTTGTTCTAAAAATTTAACACGGGTAGATTACAATATTGTCTACATCATGGTATTTTTTTCATTTTCTTTTGAAATGTTTGAAGCTGAATTTTTAAGAGGTTTAAAAATGACTTCCATTTAACTCAAAGCTACAAAAATCAACTTCTCCTACAACCAGCCTTTACAAAAATATATTTACAAGAAAAAGAAATAAAACACAAGTCTTTGAAAAGTTTAGCACCATCTTAAGAAGTTGTCGATGCCGTCCTGGAGAAGCTACTACCGAGGTGGGCTGGAAGATAATCCCAACTTTGGTCAGATAGAGATGGAGGACATGAAACTAGCAAGTTTCCCAATAGAGTTGTATCTGGCTGAGCTTCACCGTAAGGAGGCGGAACTTGAGGACATCAATACGCTTCGACATCACCCCCTCCACACGAAGGTGCCACCGGCAAATGCTTATCACGCCAGACCTAATGCCCGATGATCGACTCCAAACTACAGTCCGTCAGCCCTCCTCCAAGGAATAACATCGATCTAGGGCGGACGGAAGAACCTTTATTTCCATCGCCACCAATACCCCTACACCGGAGACGAAGAACTCGAAAGTCCTACCAGGCCAGGCATCTGATTAGGACTTCTAGCGAGCCCACCTAAACATGCTGAACCATGAGCCAGTCTCTGTGACTCTGTCTCTTTCCATCTATTCGCTTAGTAGTTAATTAGGCCAGGTCGCCGCCTCGTTGTGGGAGGATTCTTCGAAAATACAATGTCCCATCCGCCACAACGCGCCTAACTACGATCGTCACCTTCGATGACTAATAATCTGTTTTATTACAGACTGACTGAGTTCGAGCTATACATGTCCTGCTTCTAAATACAGTAGTACAGTAACAGTTAACAAACTGAAAACAGCTCAAAAAAAAGTTAACAAATTGAAAACTGTATACCCTGTTAAAATAGAAGCTTAGACGTGGCCCACAGGTCATCCACACGCTGCAGATAAACCGGCGGCCGGCGGGCCCGTTGTTGGATTTAAGGGTCGGCGGGTGGGGATTAGCACGGGACAGCAAATCATTGCCACAAGAAAACAAAAAGGGGAAGGCGAGAGCAGCAGATTAAAACAGAAGATGGGAAAAAAGTTGCAGGGATTCATTAGGCTGGAAGCCAGTGTTAGATTAGTAATCTAATCGCAGGCAGCAGCCGGAGGGAGGAGAGCGGGCTCAGGGGGAGGAAACCAGCAGTATAAAACCATCGCCGCGTCGTTGGCACCGATCCTGCGACTCAGCCGACGCTTTTCCCCCTCTAACTTCTCCTTCCTCCCCCAATTCTCCTCCTCCTCGGCGCCAGCCATTGACGCGGCTCGGCCCGGAAGGATCGGGGGTTTCGGGCGCGTCGTCGAGTCTTGCTGCACCGCCCGCCGGCCGGCCGCCTTCGCGTGAATCAAGGTGCGTGCTGCTGATCGATCTCGGTCATCCCTTGCTGCCGTTTCTGCTCTGTTCGTCGCTACTCGTTTGAATGTTTTGTTCGTATCGCCATGTCACACCTACCGTCCGCCATTAGAGTTACTCCCTTGGTCTGGTGGAGTGGTGGCCATTGCGTCATGGGTAGATAGATAGGATCAGGAGGCCAGATCTGCAGCGAGCAAACCACCACTGTTCATTTACTTCCTCATCTTCCACTTTTGTTCTGTTCCCTCCCTTGGTCTCTTACCTGCGGCGGTTAGGTAGGTGCTCCGACGGCCGCGAGACCATTTCACCATCTCTCCATCTCACCTTGGATCCAGCCTGTAACCATCATATAAAAATAAAACACAGAAGTATTTAGTCAGAAGGAACCAAGAAGATCACAAAAAGAAAAGGTCAGCTCTTTTTGTGCTCTGTGCTGCTGGCTGGAGATCTACTAGTATCATTATTGGGTTGGTTTTTGGGTCGAAACTAGACGACAGCATTACACGCATAGGTAGATAGATAGATGGACCCATTAGCCTTAAGAGCAGCAGTGCCACCTCTGCTGAAACCTGATCTATCTCCTCCATCCGCCTGCTTTCGCCACCTACTACCGGGCACTACAAAGGACCATCGCCTGCTTCCTTAAATCTGAGTATAATCCCGTGTTCCAAACCAGGCGTCTGACTGCAACCGGTGTTCAAGTTTCAGGTTGTTCTTCTGTCCCAATGCCTTCAAGTCGGTGCTGCCATTTTACTTTTATGTGTACATGTGTGTATATACCTTCTTGTTCTTTGAATTGCTTGTGCAAACTTCCTCGACCTCAACCTACGTTCATCAGATGGACTCTGTCTTGGGACACATGACATTTGTGTAGCCAGTAGCCGTGTAGGCAGGGCAGAGAGGGGGTCTTGCCGTCTTGGTGTCTTGTTCTGAAGTCTGAACTATAACCTCCGACCCTCTGTGACCACATATTCTGGATCAGATCATCTCATTCATGTTCTCCTGTTGCTTGCTGCATTTTCACAGGGGCCGGGGAGGTTGAGTTTGGAGTACTGCCACCATGAAGGCCCTTATTCTCGTCGGAGGCTTCGGCACTCGCCTGCGGCCGCTGACGCTCAGCGTGCCCAAGCCGCTCGTCGATTTCGCCAACAAGCCCATGATCCTGCATCAGGTCAGCACAAATCTCAAAATTATTTTCATATCAATATGCTTCATTTATTCAGGTAAAATAATTGTACTGCCTGATTAATGCAAAAAATAAACCCATAAATGCAGTATTATTTGTCTGAGCTGTCATAATCTGCTGTGAAGGTTGTTTATGGAAGCCCATTCATCAGTCCATGATTTGCTAGGTAGATCCATGTGAATAGATTCTTCACAGCAATGCTCCTCCACTTGTAGTATACTAGTATGTATCACCATCACTGTATCAAATAATTGTGACGATAGAGACAAAAAGGGATGGATTTAAAATGGAGTAACCAATAATTGACCATTTCCCTGTCCTAGGTAAATTAAGATCTTTATATAATTGTTCAGCGAATCTCCGTATTAATTTCTTTTGTAATCCTTTCGTCACCAGATCGAGGCCCTGAAAGATGTGGGGGTTACAGAAGTTATCCTGGCCATCAATTACCAGCCTGAGGTAACTGACATATCTTGGCATGCCTTCAAACAACTGTTCTTTCTTCAGAATCCTACTAGATCTCACTGCTGCCTCTTGTTTTGCTCTGGTCAAATCGCAGGTCATGCTCAATTTTCTCAAGGACTTCGAGAGCAAGCTTGGCATCAAGATTACCTGCTCCCAGGAGACAGAGCCAATGGGCACCGCTGGGCCGCTGGCCCTGGCCCGCGACAAGCTCGAGGACGGTTCCGGCGAGCCTTTCTTCGTCCTCAACAGCGACGTGATCAGCGAGTACCCGTTTGCAGAGCTCATCGAGTTCCATAAATCCCATGGCGGAGAGGCCACCATCATGGTCACCAAGGTACATATGCCTAACGAGTAACACTGAAGAATGCCGCTGCCCGATATTGTTATACTGACAAACTTCGATGCTTGATAGGTGGACGAGCCGTCCAAGTATGGTGTGGTGGTCACTGAGGAGGCCACCGGGAAGGTGGAGCGGTTCGTGGAGAAGCCCAAGGTGTTCGTTGGCAACAAGATCAATGCCGGCATCTACCTGTTGAGCCCGTCTGTCCTGAACCGCATCGAGCTGAAACCGACGTCCATCGAGAAGGAGGTGTTCCCGTGCATCGCGGCCGACAAGGGCCTGTACGCCATGGTGCTGCCGGGGTTCTGGATGGACATCGGGCAGCCGAGGGACTACATCACGGGGCTGAGGCTCTACCTGGACTCTCTGAGGAAGAAGGCGCCTGAGAAGCTGGCCTCGGGCACCCACATCATGGGCAACGTGCTGGTCCACGAGACGGCAACGATCGGTGAGGGTTGCCTGATCGGGCCGGATGTTGCCATCGGTCCTGGGTGCGTGGTGGAGGCCGGGGTGAGACTGTCCAGGTGCACGGTGATGAGGGGCGCCCGGGTGAAGAAGCATGCGTGCATCTCCGGCAGCATTGTCGGGTGGCACTCCACCGTTGGCAAGTGGGCACGCGTGGAGAACATGACCATCCTCGGCGAGGACGTGCACGTCTGTGACGAGGTCTACAGCAACGGAGGTGTCGTGCTTCCACACAAGGAGATCAAGACCAGCATACTCAAGCCCGAGATCGTCATGTGACGGGCATGCTGCCATACCCCTTACTACATGGTGATTATGCCAAAGTTCATGGAAACAGGGGTCGTATATTTCTTCATATGTTTGTTGTTTTATTTATCTGTGATCGAGCTGTCTGCAAGTGTAACCAGTTGCCTCCCCAACTCCTGAGTTTCTTCTCGGAGGCTATATGTTTAGAGATGTATCACAAGTTCTGTTCTTTTTTTAAGGCAAAATGTGTCTTAGTTAAGCTTAAGTCTGGGCTTGTAGATAGGTGTCAGAACTCAGAAGAATGAATGGGAATAAAACATCAGTTTGACGTTTTCTGTGTGACGTGTTCTTTCATTACCCAGAAAGAGTCTGCATTCTTCCGAGCACCATTTTTCACTGCTGAGCGGGGCCTCTGACCGAGCCTGGTGTTCTTCTGGTGTGACTGTATCTTCTTTTTAAGTTGTTAGGCTGTCCTCTCATGCGGACCGTGGATTTCCCCACGTTTACATTTAGGTGGCGGCATTGTGGCAGTGAATCAGAAGCTTCTGATCCTTAATTTATTCATGTTGGCAAATGGCAAGGAAGCAGCAGCTTGCGATGGTGCGGTGTAAATTACAATTTGTGCACACCGAGCGTTAGCTGTATGATAGCAATTGACGAAACAATGACTGTTTCGTCAAGCACAAACCTTAACCAGAAAAGCTGATTTTCAAACAGTATGTACACATCAGTCTCAGTATGGCGTGTGCTTCAGTTTTTGCCTTTCTGGATGGTGTTAGGGCATCCATGTCCTATGAATATTTATCTGCTAAGCTCCCCTGTTTGTGCATCATACAAGTGTTCTTAGACTTTCCACTCAATTCCGTAACCTCGGGTACCTGATGTTCAAAAGGGACAGATGGATTCAGAAGTTGACGTATTGACAGTGGTGGATTCCGTCCCCAATTCCAATGACAAAATTATGTGTACCTGAGATGGGCAAGATCACGAAAGCCGAACGTGCGATCGGCAAGCCATCCCCAGTTCCTGTCTACTCCGTATTTGTTTTCAAGGGCAGGACAACTTGATAAGCCATTGCCTGTTTCGAGCGATGAGGACATCGCACCTAACCAAAACTGATTGGGTTGAGCGATGGGGGGTGGCTTCTACTTGCCGAACTCCGGTCCAGGCGGGGCCCTTGGAGCATCCCGGCAATTTCATTTTCTCTACAATTATGTTTACATCGTCATCATTGATGCGGTGTCCAAGATAGACAAAAAACAGCTCTTGTACTTGGATACTATAAAACAGCCTCTTGTACTTGGATACTACAATAGACAAGACGTTTGTTAGTTGTTACTAATAACTCATCTCATGTGACTCCCTCCTTTTCATAATACAAGGCATATCATAATTTGCTTAGACAGGGGTTTGACGAACAATTATTCCTTCAGTATATTGTTTATGTGGTATACAATTATTACAACCAAATGATACGCCATGCGTTGCAGCGGCCCATTGTAAACATAATTGTAGAGAAAAACATCAACATAAGCCAAATGGAAATATGAAATTGAAGAAGTATTTTGAGGCAAAATGCAGAATAAGTTTTATTGCGAGAGAGAAAAGCATAAGATAAACATGACGTTTCCAACAAAATCTAGCAATTATTTTACAACATAGTGAAGGTAAATTCAAATGAACTAATAATCGATCTAATCACAATAGATACAACCGGTAGCCATTACTTGCATAACTGCACAAAGCTTAGCGTCCATATGAAGAACCTCTATGTCGACTAATGAGCTAGCTTTTTAATTGGTGAACAGATTAGTAACATATTGTAGGACAAAACAAACAAATGGTAAAAAAAATAACAATACAAATAACTGAACATAGTTTAAAGTTGGAATTTACATGTTTTAAATTAGTCTCTCATTGTGAGCGCAACCTACAAGAAGAATGAAAAGACATTTTCCTCCCTAACTGGTATTGGTGTTAATGACAATATGGTAGTTGAAACTATATTGTTGACCGTTATAGACATGTTCAAAGATGGCACAAGACTGCTTGAGACCCCCACGAAGTGAAAAGAGAAAAGATCGACATCCCGACAATTTTTATTTACTTATAAGTCATTAGGAAAACTGTACTATCAAGAGAGGGTACACTTTTCAAGGTATGGGTGGCATCATCATGTACTCAACCCCACAATAATGCACCCTTAGGCCTATTCATGGTCGAAAATTTAACCCTCAATTCATAATTCTGATGTGCTTGAAATCCCATGCTAGATATTCCGGGGTACCTCTGAATGATCCCCCCCCCCCACTTTTGTGTCGGGTGGCTCCTCAGGGTGCACATTGTTGGCGCTTTGCCCTGGTGCCAGACCTTTTGTCCAGATCCCATCTTAGATGTTCCGAGGGTGGCTCTTTCGATGCGTCGTGGCTCCTAGGCCCGAATGACCCGGTCTAGGATCTTTCGGTCCGTCTCAGCAAAATGTGTCTGGGTGGTTTTCAGTGCGCGCAATATGATGATTTCCCCTAAGTGTGGTGCGATAACCTCCTCCTAGGGTGTCGATTTTGGTTGAGAACGGGACGGTGGGTGTGGGGACGATGAGCGCGGCTGCGGTCTATGAACCCTAGACCGCCTTGCACTCGGTATCAAAATGATATGGAAGAAGAGAGAAGGGCTCGTCTACGGGGTTAGATCTCGGGAAGGCGAACTAACGCGGTGTCAATTTATGTTATGAAGATTTACCCGTCGGTGTGAAATGTGCCATAGTAGTAAATGGGACAGAGTGTTAGCTAGTAAAGAGACACAAAGAAAAATATCAAAAGTCACGCCAACCGGACCAAATAGGCGACCCAGATCATCTAAGGGTGGATATCCAATGATTAAAAATAGCGACATTTGACCCAGATCATCTAAGGGTGGAGATCCAATGGCTCAAAATAGCTATCGTTGTATAGGCTGAGGAAGCGGGTCATTGACCCGTTTTATAGCTTAGAGGAATATCTTCTAGGGAGGATTCATGCAATGCTACTCCCTTTGATTGGAAAAGAGTATCTATCATTTTGTACCAGCTTAATATAAAGTTTATACTAAAGTATCCATATTTTTTTCTAATCAGAGATTTTTAAATCGGTGAGGCAAGAGACGAATTCATCGTCAGTTACGTCCACGATATCCAAAAGACCCTACAGACCATGAAGACAGATTAGTCACGGGCTCTATGTGACTCTGTGTGTATGAGTGTGTGTTGTTACCGTATTTTCAGCCAAATCCCAAGAAAAAAAGACCTAAGAATATGGGGAGGGAGATTTGGCACTCGGGTCCAGATGATCCCGCCAGATGGACTAGTCGATCCCTGCCGCGTAATAGCAAATCCGTCAGACCGGTATGGTGGGCGAGCGATGGAAATTTGCAAATACGTATGACGGCACGTAGACCTGGCCCGCACCGCGATGTAACAGAGAAAGCGGTGACGAGGTGGACGAAATCGGACCCACTGAACATTTCCGCGGCGGCTTCCTGGACCGGGAGGCACCGAGCTAGATCTGGTCCCCACCCCCATACCATCTCCTATCTCGCTCCTAGACAAAAACAGAGTTCGCAGGCGCCATTGAGATCGTGAGAACAAAGCTGGAAGATCCCAAAGCAGGCGCCTGATACGTCTCCAACGTATCTATAATTTTTGATGCTCCATGCTTGTTTTTACACCATTTGCCTACTGTTTCGTTACACTTCGTGGCACTTTTATGCATTTTCCGGAACTAACCTATTAACGAGTTGCCACAGTGCCAGTTCCCTGTTTTCTGCTGTTTTTGTGTTTCAGATGTGATACACAGGAAATATTCTCGGAATTGGACGAAACAAGTTCCTGAAGTCTTATTTTACCCGGAAGCTTCCAGAGATCCAAAGGAGAGAAGGAGAGGGGCCACCAGGGGCCCATACACAGGGCTGGCGCGGCCAGGGCCTGGGCCGCGCCACCCTGGCGTGAGGCCGCCTGGTCCCTCCTCTGACATCGCCCCTTCGCCTATAAAGACCCCCCGACGGGAAAAACCTAAGTACCCGATCAATTTTCCAGAAACACATCGCGATCCGCCGCCGTCGTCGACCCGAGATCGGGAGGGTCCAGAAGCTCTTTCCGGCACCCTGTCGGAGAGGGGAATCGCCACCGGAGGTCTTCTTCATCGCCATGCTTGCCTCCGGAGCGATGAGTGAGTAGTCTACCTTGGACTATGGGTCCATAGCAGTAGCTAGATGGTTGTCTTCTCCACCATGTGCTTCATGTTTAGATCTCATGAGTTGCCCTATATGATTGAGATCACCGTTATGTAATTCTACATGTTTGGTTTGTTGGGATCCGATGAATATTGGTGTTTATGATTGAGTTGTTGTACTGAATATTATATTATGTTATCTCTATATTGTTTATGATCTTGCATGCTCTCCATTGTTAGTAGCTATCTTGGCCGAGTAGTTGCTAGTGACTCCAAGAGGGGGTATTTATGCTCGATAGTGGGTTCATGCCTCTATTTAACCTGGGGGAGTGACAGAAACCTCTAAGGTTGTAGATGTGCTGTTGCTACTAGGGAGAAAACAACATTCATATGCTCAAGGGCATATGCTTTGTTTACATTACACACTTTGCTTAATGCAATTATCTGTTGTTCGCAACTTAATATTTGTGGAGTTCTCGGATTGATTCGCCACAAGTGGATTATTAGTCATAGATGCAGTTGGATGTCGGTCTATGTATTTTGTTGTAATGCCCAGAGTAAATCTCATAGTGATCTTCTTGACATATCACGTTTATCTTTATTCTATCAATTGCCCAACTGTAATTTGTTTACCCAGCATGTGTTATTTATCTTATGGAGAGACACCACTAGTGAACTGTGGACCCCGGTCCTATTTCCATCATATTGCTATCACCTGTTTACTTTACTCGCACCTGTTTACTTTACTCGCACTGTTTACTTTACTCGCATACTTTTACTGTTTTCCACTCGATACACTCATAACCTTTGTTTCAAGCAAACCGGTGAGATTGACAACCTCATCGTAAGTTGGGAGCAAAGTACTTGGTTGTGTGTGTGCAGGTTTCGCATTGCAGCTAGCAAGCAAAGCTTGGACGAGGCGTCATATATAAATTGTCTGAAGCTGTCGCAAACTAGCAAGCATCACCTTCAGTCATTTGTCTCTCCTCTCCAAGAACGATAAACCTTGGTTTCTTAACTGAGGAAAAACTAGCTGCTATACTCATCATACCTTCCTCTTGGGGTTCCCAACGGGCTGGTCATTCACCACGCATCAAGCTAATTTTCTGGCGTCGTTGCCGGGGAGGAAGTAGAAGACTTCTGCGAGGGGAGTTTTTCGCACGCACATCCTTTACTTTGTTATTGTTTTGCTTTACTTTATTTATTTTACCTGCATCGTTTTATATCAAAAACCCAAAAAAATTAGAATCCTTAGTAGTTGTTTATTATGTCTAGTTCAGTTGCTATTACTATGTCGCCCGAGGATATGATTTTCACTTTTAAACAGAAGGATGAGGAAAGTTTTAAAGAAGCTTGGTCTAGAATTTATGATTGGCATGGAAAAACTGAACCTAAAATGACTTTGAGTTTGCTTCTTAGTATCTTTTACTTTGGACTTGCTCTTCGTTATAGATATGCTTTGGATGCTACTGCAGAAGGAGATTTCCTTCATTGTGATGGAGATCAAGCCTTCAATATTATAAAAAAGTTGATTACAATTTATAGCATGCCAACCTATTTTGATTCATCTCTTGTGAGCATTTTTAATAGACTTGATGCTCTTGAGACTCGCACTTCTAGTTTGAATTCTTGCTACAATACTTTGAGCCAGCATTTTGATTATGTGCCAACAAATTCTGAACCTTCGAGTTGGTATCCTACGGTAAAAATCACCATTAGTGGTGAAACTTTTCATGCTCGTTGTGATATTATGTCTGAATTTTGTCTTATGCCAAAGGATGTTTATGAATCTTTGAGCCTTTGGAAGCTTTCTGAGGGGGGAGAAGGAATTTCTCTTACTAACAATGCCACTATATTTCCCATTGGAATAGCTAAAGGAGTTTTTACAAAAGTCCTAGGAAGAATGATATCTACTGATTATCTTGTTATTGAATGTGTAGGGAAAGGACAAATCACACTTGGAAGATCCCTCCTAAAGCTCCTGGGCGCCGTCATTGATGTGGGAAAAGGCAATATAAGATTTATCTCTCCACCTTGCAATAGCCATGTCTTTCCTAGAGTCAAGAGCAAAGGTAAGAAAGGAAGACGTAAGGCACGCGCTGATCCTAGTACTTCATCTCTTGATATTACTTGATTCGCAATTTTCTGCGCCTAGCTCAAAGGCGTTAAAGAAAAGCACTCTTGGGAGATAACCCAATGTTTTTATTTTTAGTACTTTTTCTTTTATTTGAGTCTTGGAAGTCATTACTACTGTAATGACCGCTCCTTATCTTGTTTATTTTGTTTTTGTGCCAAGAGAAGCCTCTAATTCGAGTGAGGTAAAGATTTGGGGATGTTGCTGTCCTAAAACTGTTTTCGGTGTTGCACCGTAAAAATTCGTATAAATTCTCTGTATATCTTTTGGACCTGCGATTTCTTGTGCATATGCCCCAGGTTATATCCAAACTTTCGTTAGTTGAACACTTTTTGATTTGAGCAACAGAAAACCCCTAAAAAATTCGACCTTTGTCAGCTGTTCAGTTTTGACAGATTTCTGCCAATATTTGTGTTTGCCGCTTTATCGCTTTCTTTTGAGTTCTTTTGATCATGGAACTTTCAGGGAAGTTGCTACAGTAGTATTTGCTATATATGTGGTGGTTTTGAGTTGAAACCTGAAGCAAAAAGAGGTTGGGTTGATTATATGTTATGCTTGCACTAATGTTGCTAATAGATTTGTGTTTAGTTTTGTATGAAGGAAGTTTTCAAGTGTAGGGATTGGAGAATGATGAGATGAGTTGAAGAATGGACAAAAGCTCAAGCTTGGGGATGCCCATGCATCACCCCAAGAAATATCCAAGAAGTACAAGCGTCAAAGCTTGGGGATGCCCCCGAGGCACTCCTTCTTCATCGGCAAAAATCAGGTCACCTTTCAAGACACTATATTTTTATTGCTTCATGCACTATGTGTTTTTCTTGGAGCGTCAGTTGTTTTAGTTTTCTTAGTTAGTTTAGTTTGTTTGCTGCAATAAATGGTTGGACCCCAACAAATTTCCTTTGGAGGAGATGTACTCGTTTTCATTTGCAAAGAACACTCGGTTTTCATTCTTACAATTTCAACGAGTGTTCTTCTTTTTCCGCTACTGCTTTTGGTTTTTGTTTTCGCCTTGATTTGCGTTCAGACCTTGTCATATCTTTTCATCAAGGTGTATTTTTGCCTCTGATCTTTATTGGTTTTCATCAAAGGAGGTGTTTATAAAAATTTCAAATGGTGTTGGAAAAGAGAAAAAGCTTTATGCAAAATAGTGGTACAAGAAGGAGCTTGTGTAGACTGCGGCTTAGGCTTTTTCATGTCATACTTGATGTCTTTTTGATAGTATGCTTAGTGGTTTTACTGTAGCATGACTTGTCTCAAATAACTGAGATTGCTTAATGAGCCTTTGAAAAAAATCATGCGTTGTTTTTATTGTATGGAAGCATTATTTTGGTTTTCTCCTTGATGCTTTATTTGGGTTGACTTGGCACATGCTCACACATGTTAGACTCTTACAAAGTCGCCAATAGCCTCTATGATCATTTAGTTTTTGACTTTTGATGCCATCTTATGCTTTTTTTAATGTCGCTTTGTCGCTTTGCATGATTATGGCCATTATTGCTCTCTTAGTTGGTCGCTCCCAGTCTTTTGCTAGCCCTCGCCTTGTACTGAGTATGAGCTCTACTCGTGCATCCAACTCCTAAAAGCCAAATTTTTCCAAAGTGTCCACCATACATACCTACTAGCAATTTGCTATTCCAAGTAAATTTGACTTGCTTTTATTTTCTCTTCAAATTAAACTCTTACCAGTGTTATGCGAAATTCGGTCAGTAAAGCTCTCACAAACCGGAAGGCACACTTTACCTTTTCCTGTTCTTAAAAATTTGACATTGTGGTCTCTTATGTTGAGTTGTTATGCTTGCAAGTTGTAAGTTGGAGACTAGCCCAGCCATGCAGTCATGGGCAAGCTTTCAACATTGCACTTCTTATTTGAGTTGATATCGTGATCTTTTGTTTATGGATGCCCGCTGTGTGAAATGAATTGGGAATCTTGTGGAGATCATGGAGTTTTTATATGTGTTAGGGAAACGCCGGGCTGCTAATCTAAGCCATGCATAATTCATGGTGGAAATTTGCAACATACCCATGGTGAACATTCGACGACGCATCTCACAATAAAAAGCTAAACAAATGGCAAATAAAAGAGATGTCGAGGTGTTCATTGTCTGCTTGTCCTGTCATTTTGGTGTGGGCTTGTTCCATGTCATCGGGCACGGAGGTACCCCATTGGCGGTTCTCAATGATATGCATATATTTACAATGATAAGAGCCTTGCTTGGGACTCTAAGTAAAGTAGCATGAGATTTGGGTACTCGTATTCACGGGGCACGAGGTTTTCAACTTATGATTTGTCAAGCATATGCATCATAATTGTTCTCGCATTAACTTTAACCATTCAAGATGCTTATGATAGGGGCAATGAGAGCTCAAAGCCGGTAAGTACCATAATTTTTGAAGGTTATAAAACTTGCAATCACTGCTTCCCTCTGCGAAGGGCCTTTCTTCTACTTTTATGTTGAGTCACCACCTTCTTTCTTTATGCACCATAAGAGAGCATAGTTGTCATTCTTGGTATAATGTGCATTGTCCCAAAGTTTTCATTGATTGATTCATATTGTTGGTTTCACTTGTTCTTAAATTATTTGTATCTAGTCGCCCTCTTAAACTTGAAGGTGTCCTATGCATTTATGTTTTGCTCTCTTTGAAGGACAAGCTGAAAACCATTTGTATGTTTTTTCCTTATGATTTGAACACACGTTTGACTTTCATTGTTTCATTTTCATGATCTTTTGTTTGTGTTCATTTGCATGTTTACAACATGGTTGCTAAGTTTCTTATCGTCAAGATTATATCTTCATGCCCATGTTTTAAGTTCTTATGATCCCAGCTCACAAATGCTTACATACATGATCAAGATTGTGTAGGTGCATGTCACCTCAAAAATTATTCTTTTGTTATCACTTACCTACTCGAGGACGAGCAGGAGTTAAGCTTGGGGTTGCTTCATACGTCTCCAACGTATCTATAATTTTTGATGCTCCATGCTTGTTTTTACACTATTTGCCTACTGTTTTGTTACACTTCGTGGTACTTTTATGCATTTTCCGGAACTAACCTATTAACGACTTGCCACAGTGCAAGTTCCATGTTTTCTGCTGTTTTTGTGTTTCAGAAGTGATACACAGGAAATATTCTCGGAATTGGACGAAACAAGTTCCTGAAGTCTTATTTTACCCGGAAGCTTCCAAAGATCCGAAGGAGAGAAGGAGAGGGGCCACCAGGGGCCCACACACAGGGCTGGCGCGGCCAGGGCCTGGGCCGCGCCACCTTGGCGTGAGGCCGCCTGGTCCCTCCTCTGACATCGCCCCTTCGCCTATAAAGACCCCCCGACGGGAAAAACCTAAGTACCCCATCAATTTTCCAGAAACACATCGCGATCCGCCGCCGTCGTCGACCCGAGATCGGGAGGGTCCAGAAGCTCTTCCCGGCACCCTGCCGGAGAGGGGAATCGCCACCAGAGGTCTTCTTCATCGCCATGCTTGCCTCCGAAGCGATGAGTGAGTAGTCTACCTTGGACTATGGGTCCATAGCAGTAGCTAGATGGTTGTCTTCTCCACCATGTGCTTCATGTTTAGATCTCATGAGCTGCCCTACATGATTGAGATCACCGTTATGTAATTCTACATGTTTGGTTTGTTGGGATCTGATGAATATTGGTGTTTATGATTGAGTTGCTGTACTGAATATTATCTTATGTTATCTCTATGTTGTTTATGATCTTGCATGCTCTCCGTTGTTAGTAGCTATCTTGGCCGAGTAGTTGCTAGTGACTCCAAGAGGGGGTATTTATGCTCGATAGTGGGTTCATGCCTCTATTTAACCTGGGGGAGTGATAGAAACCTCTAAGGTTATAGATGTGCTGTTGCTACTAGGGAGAAAACAACATTCATATGCTCAAGGGCATATGCTTTGTTTACATTACACACTTTGCTTAATGCAATTATCTGTTGTTCGCAACTTAATACTTGTGGAGTTCTCGGATTGATTCGCCACAAGTGGATTATTAGTCATAGATGCAGTTGGATGGCGGTCTATGTATTTTGTTGTAATGCCCAGAGTAAATCTTATAGTGATCTTCTTGACATATCACGTTTATCTTTATTCTATCAATTGCCCAACTGTAATTTGTTTACCCAGCATGTGTTATTTATCTTATGGAGAGACACCACTAGTGAACTGTGGACCCCGGTCCTATTTCCATCATATTGCTATCACCTGTTTACTTTACTCGCACTGTTTACTTTACTCGCATACTTTTACTGTTTTCCACTCGATACACTCATAACCTTTGTTTCAAGCAAACCGGTGAGATTGACAACCTCATCGTAAGTTGGGAGCAAAGTACTTGGTTGTGTGTGTGCAGGTTTCGCGTTGCAGCTAGCAAGCAAAGCTTGGACGACGCGCCATATATAAATTGTCCGAAGCTGTCGCAAACTAGCAAGCATCACCTTCAGTCGTTTGTCTCTCCTCTCGAAGAACGATAAACCTTGGTTTCTTAACTGAGGGAAAACTAGCTGCTATACTCATCATACCTTCCTCTTGGGGTTCCCAACGGGCTGGTCATTCACCACGCATCAGCGCCATTGAAACCACACACTTCATCGAGAGAGAAAATCACAGATCCCAAAAGCACGCGGAAATCAACAGAACAAAGGGGACGAGATGCGCGTCCAAGAACACTAGCATAACGAAGCCCAACCAAGAAGAAGAAGAAAAATCTAGAAATCCCTGCAAACAATCGACCTCCATCACAATCGGAGACGAATCTGCAACATTGCTGGAACCAAAGCCAAAAACTTTGCGGCGCATCGACCAGATCTTCCCCAGCAAGCAATCTCCCGGATCCACCAATCCTCGCCGACCTCGTCGGAAGGAAAAGTAGAACCGCCACCGTAGAACACCTACCTGCTATCGGAACACCATCGCGTCCAACCAAGACCACTCCTGTATAAAGCCTCACAGCCTCCGCAAGAGTGACGAAGACGGAGTCAGAGGACAAAATCCATTAGTGCGGCCGCCACCGCAGCCTCGCCGGCTACATCCTACAAGCGTAAGCTCGCCGGTCTCTCCTGGGAGCCTGGATTGGATGAGGATGAGGATGAGAACGCCACAGATCTTGGGATGTCTGGATTTTGGAAGAACATGGCGACCATGATGCTCGCTCTTAATGAGAAAACGTGTATGGATGGGGAAAGTTGGGCTGTTTTACTCGATGGGTACCGTGTCCTGGCCGAGAACACATGCAGTCCATGACGGCAGTGCTAGTCTAGGTCGTTGGGCCACCAACTGTACTGGTAATATGAACATGGTTGGATCGCACTCAAATGCCGTAGCTAGTGGGCCAACAACCACTGTTCAATATTCGGGCTACTGAGACTAATACGTGATATTATACGATGGCCTTCCATCCGGCAGAGACTGGTTGGGCTAGGACACAAGAGCATCTAGACCCGGGTGACAATATGCATTTCCGTAAGAATATGAGTGTCACTAGGCAAACTATTTTTGAAAGACCAACTTTTGCAGCCTGTTGATATCTGGGCCGGCAGTCGGTTAGCCGACGACAGCCCATACCTGTGATTCGCCGAAGCCCGGCTGTACTGAGAAGTCGGACCCGCAGGACCGAGATTCTGGCGGGTCCCGGTTCCGTTCGGGACGGGACGACAGGGACAGCTGTGCTGCTGATACCCCCCAACGCCAGACGCACCCGGCTGCCTGCCAGTCTCCGCCCCCCGCTCTTCCTCTCCAACCGCGGCGCCACCCATCGCACAGGTAATTGCTCCTCCTCCTCCACCATGAATTCCCCTCCTTTCCTCTCGGAATCGCAGTTAGGGCTCGCAGCTTGCTCGATTAGAGGCATACTAGTGCTCAAATCGAACGCTGTAACTAGGTTCTGTTTATCTTTGGATCTCTCCTCTCGGATGCCTAGGGTCGCCGTATGGCGATGCGTGCGCCAGTCACGATTGCATTTGTGGCCATCGAATTGGATGCCCCTGAATCGCCACCTTTTGATCCACAACGAATGAATCAATTCTCCAATGTATAATAGTGAAATGGGATGGGAGGAATACACAAGGGGAACTGGATGCTCCTGTTATTGTCATGCACAATTCTTCGATGATATCATTTAAGGACCAGTGGTCGGTATTTGTTGGAAATTGCAGTAGCCGTGTGCGGTGGGGTGGTTCCGCGCAGCAATGGCGAGGAAGCAGCACATCACGATATTCACCAC
The DNA here is from genome assembly GCA_007115705.1 of Dactylis glomerata. Classification (NCBI taxonomy): domain Eukaryota; kingdom Viridiplantae; phylum Streptophyta; class Magnoliopsida; order Poales; family Poaceae; genus Dactylis; species Dactylis glomerata. The sequence continues at coordinate 2,472,060 of QXEO01001328.1, read as the reverse complement.
GGCGAGCCTGCCATGGATGACCGGCACCGCTGTCAACCCCCTGTTCCGGGCGGCGTACCTTGCAAAGGCCGGGGACTGGGAGGTTACCCTGGTGGTACCGTGGCTGTCGAAGGGGGACCAGATGCTGGTTTATCCTAACAAGATGAAATTCGGCTCGCCGGCGGAACAGGAAGGCTATGTGCGGCAGTGGCTTGAGGAGCGGACAGGGGCGTTGCCGAGATTCAACATAAATTTCTATCCAGCGAAGGTAACTTTGAACACATCGCCGAAATGTGTCATTATCTCATATCATCATGATGAAATATTGTGTATAAGTGCATGTTTTATAGTTTACCTTATAGGTGCATGTCATATATTTTTTTATAAAGGGAGCTTTCTTACTTAAAAGGTTTAAGCATTACACCGGACCTCTGCATAGCTAAGATGCACACAGCCGCTCCAATCCAACCAAACAAGAAAATGAAAAATAAAAGGCTTAATACAATTGTTCATTGGAACTGTATAGACGCCTAGGACTATGGAGGACAAATCCGAAGATCACGCTGCCATCCAAGTCGGGTAAAAATATCCCTCGCCGTGTCCTCCAACCGTGTAGACACCTACATAAACAGGTTGCAATTCTCCACTCATTGTAGAGACGACCATGAACGGAGCAAAGCCGTGCACCGGTAGGTAACCTGCATGAGAGAAGAATTTTTATCACCTGCTGGTGTTTGGGCTCATCTATGCAACTGTGAAGCGTCGAACTACATTGGAGTAGTGAAGCAGAGTAGTAGATGGTACATGGTGCTTTACTTTTGAAGCGTTTGTGTACCCTGTACTTTCAATCTGTAACTAGTGGCAAACCACTTGTAGTAGAGCATAGGACAAACAGAAAACTGAGAAGCAATGAACTATACATAATTTGTATTCACTCCTTTGATGATAGAGCAGTAAATTGAGGATAGTAACAGAGGGAAGGCAAACTATCTAAGGGTATAAACCTGCCTATATGCATCTATGAAAGGACAACATAAATAGATTTGGTGTTGATAATGTCTTTAGTATCTTCCAAATAGCATGGTAGACTGACATAATTATGTTCATACACAGTTCTCGACGGATAAAAGAAGCATTCTACCTGTTGGAGATATAACTGAAACCATATCTGATGAGAAAGCAGATATTGCAGTTCTAGAAGAGCCAGAACATCTTACATGGTACCATCATGGACGGAGGTGGAAAAACAAATTCCGTAAAGTTATTGGTATTGTTCACACCAATTACCTGGAGTATGTGAAGAGGGAGAGAAATGGGTACCTTCAGGCATTTCTTTTAAAGTATATCAATTCTTGGGTCACTGACATCTATTGCCATAAGGTTAGCAGTTTAATTCTCTATATTATGTTTACTTCTCATTTTAATTCAAGCTTTTGATTAAGTATTTATACAAACTACTAATTTTCCAGTTCCAGTGAGCTGGATTTAACATGGATAGCATCCATGGCACTACCATGTTTGACAGTTATTGTCTAGCTAGGGGCTGTCTCACTTGTTATGCAGAGTATTAAGCATACTAATAGCTGGTGTAATGCACTGACGTAATGCATTCATGAGCAGTAGTAAATTCATATGTGTATTTGTACAAGAACATCATATTTCCATAATATGATATGCAAACATGTGCTCCATTTTCTCTTCTTAAGGACAATGTATTTCTTTAGTTTTTTACTTTGTTATGCTCAGCTTCTGACTTTTTGTTACTCGCGCTTTTTTTCTAGGTTATAAGATTATCGGCAGCAACTCAGGAAGTCCCAAGATCTGTAATTTGCAATGTTCATGGAGTCAATCCCAAATTCATCGAAATTGGCAAGTTAAAGCATCGACAGATTTCTCAAGGAGATCCATCATTCTTCAAGGGTGCATATTATATTGGAAAGATGGTCTGGAGTAAAGGTTACACTGAGCTTCTCCAGCTGCTTCAGAAGCACCAAAAGGAATTGTGTGGACTCAAGATGGAGCTGTATGGCAGTGGAGAAGATTCAGATGCAGTTAAATCATCAGCTGAGAAACTCAGTCTAGATGTCAGAGTCTATCCTGGTCGCGACCATGCAGATTCAATATTTCACGAGTGAGACCCTGTTTTCTTCCTATTCCCTTAATTTTCTGTTTCCTTGCTCCAAAGAGGTCACACAAGCGATGTAGTTGCTTGTGCTAGTTGCAGCCTACACTTTATTTTCCCAGAAGTGTTTTATTTCATCAATTTACTCTTAGTCTAACTGAGTTATATGTATTGTTTCAGCTACAAGGTATTCATAAACCCAAGCACGACGGATGTAGTTTGCACTACAACTGCAGAAGCTTTGGCTATGGGAAAGATCGTGATCTGCGCAAACCATCCTTCAAACGAATTCTTCAAAAGATTTCCAAACTGCCACACGTACAGCACCGAGAAAGAGTTTGTGAGACTAACGATGACAGCGCTGGCAGAGGAGCCAGTCCCACTGTCAGAGGAAATGCGACACGAGCTTTCCTGGGAGGCAGCGACAGAGAGGTTTGTCAGGGTCGCCGATATTGCACCAGCCACACCCACCAAGCCACATCCTCCCTCTTCGCAGCGTTTCATGTACATCAACCCAGACGAGGTGAAGAAGAACATGGAGGAGGCATCGGCGTTTGTCCACAATACGATCTCCGGGTTCGAAGCCGCTCGTTGTGTGTTTGGTGCAATACCAAATAGTCTGCAGCCTGATGAACAGCAGCGCAAGGAGCTTGGGTGGAGGCCTCATCAGGGGTTATAGCCTTTTTTGGTTCTCTCCATGCTGTTGACATCGTCCATTGAATCGCAACTAATTGCAGTCCGGTTGTGGGCTCAGGGAACTAACTCAGAAACAGAAACATCTGTTTGCTCCAAAAGGATTACAGCTTGACAGGCCCTTGCATGTTTGATTTTCTGGTATGGTGGAACTGCAGTTTCCTGTAAGGCTCATATCTGGCAATTGTACAGTCTACAGCAGGTGAAGTGCTCTTGTAAATTACAAGTTGTAACCCTCGACGACGTTATAGTCTGATCCTCATGTAATCATGTGTGCTCTGTAACATGTGATAGCAACTACCGTGTAAAGCCGCTCGTGTTCCGCAACATTCTGTGTGCTGCTGCTCTCTGTCTACTTGAAAAAAGTCTTCTTGCATATTGTTATGTCCCTGTGTGCCACTTGTTAAAACCTGGAGTGCTTTCTGGCGGACTACGTGTTGAGCAGCAGCAGCAGCCAGCAGGCGATGACGTGAGGCGTGGTCTTTTGCTTCTGGTAGCAATTGACCCCCAATTCGACGCATCATCTGAATCAATCTTCGAGTACCTAACACGGCTCCGACCAAAATTCCTTAATCAGCTGGTACACGAACTTGCCAAAACACAATTCCAGTCACCAACTCAACCAAACAGCATGTTCTTAGAACCACATAAGTTGGAGCAAGTCGCCACATAAATATATGTGTGTTCTCTATTTTAGCAAAAAACAACAGCAGCATCATGATGCCAATACCCAAATATATATTTTGAGCGCTTGTGGCCAAAACAGACGGGTATATCATATTCCACCAGGCAGAATCTTGCGAGAGACGGAGGAATCTCGCGGCCGCAGCGCAAGAGCAGCAGAGGAGGATAGGGATAACCACGCACGCCGCCGAGTGAACAAGACCTGGCTTCCTTTGGTTTGGTTTGGTTTCCTTCTCTACACATTTTTTTTTGTTCCTCTTCTCCGTTTTCTTCCCGTTCTCCGCAGCAACACCAACACGGTTGCTTCTCCCCAGCGGCGGAATCTCTCCCCCGGGCGCCGCCCGACCGACTAAGCCGAGGGCAATCGCGACGGCGCCGTGACTCCGGAGCGGCCGGACGGCAGGGGGGCGAGGCGATGGAGGGCCGCGGCGGCGGCGGCGGCGGGCGGCGGGTGGGGGACTACATGCTGCTGCGGCCGATCGGGTCGGGGGCCTACTCGCAGGTGTGGCTGGGGAAGCACCTCGCCAGGGGCACCGAGGTGGCCGTCAAGGAGATCGCCATGGAGCGCCTCAGCAGCAAGCTCCGCGACAGCCTCCTCTCCGAGGTCGACATCCTCCGCCGCATCCGACACCCCAACATCATCGCGCTCCACGACTCCATCAGGGTACCCTCTCCCTGCTCCCCCACGCTACCTCTGTCGCAGTTGATTTCGACCTGTTAGGCTTTCCTGCGAAGAATTGGGGGTTCTGATGGTGATCTCTAGTTCGATTTGGGCTGGGGATGTGCTAGTTAGGCCCCAAGCAAAGTATAGTTTGGAATTTCATGTCTTTTGATGCTGGAATGATTTTAAGAAATCACACAATTAGAATTAGTAATGCGCTCATAAAAATATCTCAGCACGTTGTAAGCTCATCATATATTAGTCTAATAACAACACAGACATCATGCTAGCTGAGTCCCTCTTCCTTTCCTAGTGCTGCTCGGTATTCAGAAAATTTTAGTTTTTATCTTGCAGAACAGTACTCCCACCATATCACAGTGACGCTTTGGGCATGTCTTAAGTCAAACCTTTAAAATTTGACTATTAAATATTATTTGAATATTTAGATACAGAACTCGTAAATCACATGTTTAGATTTCTCTTGAAAAGTATATTCATAGTGTTTTTTTTTGTGATTTGTACTGTTCTACATATATTGTAGTGCTGCTTGGTGTTTGAAAAAAATTATGATATTTATCCAGAGAGATTGCAGAACAATAACTATTCTCTTCTCTTCAGCATACATGACTATGACCTACTAATTGATGTCTTGTCTACTGCTTTAAGGATGGTGGGAGGATATATCTCATATTGGAGTACTGTCGAGGTGGTGACATGTACTCTTACCTTCTACGGCATAAAAGGGTTCCTGAAACAGTTGCTAAGAATTTCATCAGGCAGCTAGGCAAGCATCTTCCTCAATCCCTGTGTCTCGGCATGCTTGATTGATTTTTCTGTGCCTTATTCGCAAACTCTTGTTTCTGCAGCATGTGGTCTGCAGATGCTTCGTGAGAATAACGTTGTTCATCGGGATCTTAAACCACAGGTCATTTTGTGGCTGTTAAGTATTCATTTCCATTATATCTGTTAATATCATGATTAGGAGTCGGCATAAGAATTTTTTTCTCTTTGTATGCTTGCTTAAATTTTTCCAAACCTTTCAATTCTAAATTCCATCGTTGCCCAAACAGAACATTCTTCTTGTTGCAAATAGCGAAGATTCTGTCTTGAAGATCGCCGACTTTGGATTTGCAAAGTGAGTTACCTCTGGTCTGTTTCTTTCAGTTCCGGAGATATAGTATTAGTTGTTACTTTGCCATATAATGTGAACTGAATTACAAATCCCTACTTCTATGTATGTCCAGTTAGATGCCATGGAGCGTAGCATTAGCATAACTGCATATCAAAACATTGACATGTGTATGGCTTTCGATTATCCTTTCCCTTCCCAACCTTCTTTTCTTGCTGGCGCATCTCTTTTTTGTCGGGTCAACCAGCTTTTGTTAGTTTTTCACCGTTATATGATTTTATTTTCTCTGAGGGACTAGCCCTATAACACCCAGCGTGAACCAGAATATTGGAAGGGACACCACGCCACGGCCAAAAGGATCTGCTCCTTTCTTAACTGATGTGTATCCTGCACTAGTAGGTTACTATTCTCGCAAAATTCACACCATCTAGTCCTAACGCTTGATGTCCTTGCATCTTTCAGTGGTCGATCGATTTACCTAGTTTTTTAGCAAAAATCTGCAGTATCAAGTTCAAAAGATAACATGTCTGCAGTAACTCCTGTGATCCGAATTGACATGTGAACATTGTGGACAAAAAAAGTGTCCCACATTTTAGAAGAAACTTCCACAATAAGCTGAGTTACTCCGCAAATACTTTGACAGGAAAACAAAAGAATGCTTCGTTTTGAGATTGTTTCAGCAACATTTGAAAATTACACCTGTTCTGCAAAACTCGCACCCCAAATTCATCTCCACGCCGATCAATGATGGTTGGATCAAGTGGTTTAATGGGCGAATGAAGCCGTCAACTATCTGATACTCCCTCCGATCGGAAAAGTGTCGGTGACTTAGTACAAAGATTGTACCAAGTTAGTACAAAATCACCGACACTTATTTCTGATCGGAGGGAGTAGCTTTTGTATGTCAGGTGTGTGATACTCATCTGTTTCTGTTACATTCATTCATTTGTGTTTATGTGTGTGAGCAGATTCTTGGAGCCTTCTGGTCTAGCTGAAACACTTTGTGGTTCACCACTTTACATGGCTCCAGAGGTCATGCAAGCTCAGAAGTATGATGCAAAGGTCAGGTTTTTTTCTGTTTCCATATGGATTTTGTGAATGACTGTTAGGTGTTCTTGACCATGCTTCATTCTCGATTTCTGACAGCACAGGCAGATCTGTGGAGTGTTGGCATTATTTTATATCAACTTGTTACTGGGTCCCCACCTTTTAATGGGGATAGTCAAATCCAGGTTCTCTCCTTATTTTCAACATGATGTGATTACTTCACCATTCTTCAAGTAGTATCTGTCTACAACTGCTAATGGAAAAAAATTGTTACTTCACCAGTTGATGAGGAACATACTAAAATCAGGTCAATTACGATTTCCACCTGGTTGTGACTTGAGCCATGAGTGCATTGACTTGTGCAGAAAGTTACTGCGAATCAATTCAGGTACAAATCACTGTGCGTCCTGTAAAATTAGTTTATTCAAGGGACTTCCATCATGCTATTATTTCTTATATATCTGTCTGGCGGGGTGAAGTATTCAGCAGTATTACCTTGACCCAGCAGATATTTGGAAGAAAATGAATGGTACCACTCAAGAGTAGATCTAGGTGGCATTGTAACTGGTCCTTTTTTCCTTCTCTTCGACTTCATTTGAACCTTTCCTGAATTTAGTGTTCAACTTGGTATGTCTTAACAGTTCAGATGAATTCTTTTATAGCATAGAATCAATCATTGTGAGACTAAGGGACTCTGATACTATAAATCTGTTGTAACAGTATGAAAAGTTGTGAGCTAGGTTGTACCATTACTAATTCAATATATGCTTTTGCAAGTACTAATTATAAAAATCATCACGATTGCACTATTTCTCTATTTGATAAATAAGACTAGTGACCAGTAACCAGTATTCAGGGTATTATTATTTAAACATTATGAGTTGTTCAGAAGAAATAGATTAAAGCGCATTATGCAATTTGTTATGGTATACTAAAATAATACTGTGTGTAATTGATGCAGTGGAACGCCTTACAGTTGAAGAGTTCGTGAAACATCCATTTCTTTTTGAACATCCTCCAGAGAGAACCTTGAGGTAATATCTTTGTACTACATTTTGGCTCTTGGCACCACATCATGCAATGTGCTTGATATTCAGTGCCTCATTGGCAGTCGGACACCATCGGACACAAGAGATGGCTTTCCCTTCATTAAAAGCAGCCCAACGAGGCTTTCAAACCAAAGTTCTCAAGAAGATTGTATGCCATTCCCTTTAGACATGTCAACTGGACAGGATGAGAATCCTGTTCCTGAGAACAATAATAGCCCACTGAAATCTGATGGATTTTCCATAAATAAAAAGTCAGATAAAATTTTAGGTCAGAGCCCATCGAAGCATCCAAGTCTGTTCTCCAGATATATTATGGGTAACAATCATGTACCTAGTAGTCAACGTCTGGACCATACTGGAAAAAGGACCAAGGAAAGCAAGATTGGTGAAAGAAATGACCCTAAAGGTGGTTATCGAGAAGGTACTGAAGTCTGTTGTGATGATCACACGCTTCCTTATTTTATTATCAATAGTTCGTACTGAATTTATTATTTTTACTTTGTAATGTAGATTCCCCTATCATTGATTCATTAGAGTTTGTAGATCAGGAATATGTCTTTGTGTCTGGACATCCGGAAGGGTCCTCTTCTTCAACAAGTGCCTCTCAACAGCGCAATTTGCCGTTGAAATATGACAACCCTTCTGTTTCGCCACCAAACTTAGCTGCTCCGAGTGCACCGATGCCAATACATGGTACCACAATAAACAGGCAACAGTCTGCTGGAACTGGTAGCTTGGACAGTCATTGCTCTCCGGTATCTGGTACTTCACAGGGATCTGCATACCTGAGCGATGGCTTGGATCAACCACCATCTGATTATATGACCAGGATTAGATTATTGGGGCAGTATGCATCTACTATAGTGGAGCTGGTCAAAGAAGAGGTAAATTTATCTTCTTGGTGACTTGCTAGTCTCTGTATCCTTGCTTTCCTACTTTATTTCATCTCAACCTTTTGAGATATTGGAACTTTGTGTCAAATGTTTGCGTGCTTTTCTTACTGCAGCAAAGTCCTTGTACTTCCTCCATTCCAAATTAAGTGTCACATATTTTTCTGGATTCGCATCTATCTACACACTCAAACACGTCTAGATACATGCGAATCTAGACAAATCTGTGTGACTTATTTTTGGAACAGAGGGAGTATTACATTGATCTGCCTTTTTTTTTTCTGTGCGACTCTAACTTGACTTTATGTTTTGCTGATCAACCACCAATCTCTGAAGATAAAAGGTGGAAGGCACTTAGAGGCGTTCTCTATCCAGCTAATTATTCTTGCAACCTGGAAGCAAGCAATTCAAATATGCAATTCATATGCGGCTTCAGCTGCAAGAGAGAGTCCTTCCCATGATATCAATATGAGGGGGCTTGATGCGGACGCTCCCCATTTGCTTGCAAACTCTCAACTGGCTGATGATGAGTGCATGCAGATTGAGAGGGAGTTTCTCATTAATGTTGAATACGCTGAAGAACTTGCCAGCACTGTAGGACAGATACCTGGTACTGTACATTGCTTGGGGCTGTGAGCCATTATCATATGTTGGTAAGACTGTTATTTTGTGCTGATAGTGAGCTAATGCATGCAGATGCTACAGCTATGCCCGATGCGGTTGAAATAATATTTCAATCTGCACTGGAATATGGAAGGCATGGTGGTGTAAGTGAAGCACTTTCTGCTCCATGCCAGAACCAACAAAAGCTGGTGTTTTACTTGCTGTTGTCGTTTTCCCTTTTGTCCATCTACTTGATTTGTTTTATATCTGGTCTTAAATTCTAGGTTGATGAGATGATGGGGAAAGTGGCAATTGCAGTGTCGCGGTATACAAAGGCGATATGCATGCTGCGTTTTCTCCTGATTGAGGCACCATCACTCGCCCTCAATCCCCCTTTGTCACTAACAAGATCTGACCGACACCGACTGCGCTCATACATTGAAGCCCTCAACACTAGGCTCAGCCAGTTGCAGTGCCAGAGGCACTGAGTGCTGCCGTGGGCCTTCTTCGGGCCGACTTGTACAATATTCTTTCATTTGTAAATATATTTGTTGGCCCAAACAAGGGCGTGTAAGATAATCATGCTAGAGATGGTACGAGTAGAGAATGTAGCGGAAATCCAGTGTAACTTGCCCAAACTACTATCATAACGTGAGCTGCGTGCGTGTGTGTTTTACTTATGCATGGTTTATTCTGTACCAATTTAGGCTGCAGCTGAAGGATTAGCCATGGTCATAATGTAAACAGACTGCTTCCTTTTTATTTATTTATTGGGCTCCCACACAGTACTGAAGATGTTCTATTGCCAGTCTATGTTTTGCTCTTATGATGCCTAATTCAATGTACCTTGTGCATAGAATAGTTATTTGCAGAGCCAGGGTTAATGAAAACATGAGTGAATCACACTTTGCATTAGGTTGATTGCCACTTGTGCCATTTTGACTTCTGTCCCACTCTTTGCACACTAAAATTCATCTAGATACATATATGTCAGAAAAAGCTAGAACATCTTATCTTTTGAAAGGGTGTACATGGATATCCTAATGGTAGCGACTTGTCATTGTGAGGATACTGGGAGATTTTCATGTGAGACTCTGGAGCATAGTAACATTTTTTTTAACGCAAACCCCACCTAAGGGGATTGAGTTTTCATTACTTAAAACGGAAACAGGCACACTCCCGAGTCTTACAGATTTCAAGTTAAGCTACTACTAATGCAAAAGAAATAACACGCCGTCTACTGCTAGCGTTCCGAGAAAACAGCTCTATAGCCGAGAGTTCAGGTAGCATAAGGCTAGTTACAAGTTTTCAACGAGAAACAAAAGCACGCCAAGCAAGGCATCGAGCTGGGTAGCAAATTTCGCAGAACACTAGATCACTGCCTTTCATTGTCTTCATTTCCAGCATCTGGAGCTTGCACATTGTTTCTATCACCATCAGCTTGTTCAACCCGGGAAATTCGAGCATCTTCAATCCTTGGGATAATATTGCGGCCTGTTGTTCTAGCACCCATAGCAGCGTTGATCAAACCATCAGCTCCCCTCCTGATTATCTCTTGATCTGCAGAAGAGTTAAGACTTGAGATATTTCTGGTGGCAGTCATTTGTCTTGCTCCGTCTTCCACCCTGACATTCATATCTGGATGGGCAACAAGTCTTGAACTGTTTCTAATTGGCATTTCCTGTTGAACAGTCCTGGTATTACCAATGGGGGCATCAGTCTCCATCTCATCAATCACTTGAGATCCCATGCCTTCTTGAGAACAATCTATATCTGGAGGGGGCCCTTCAACTGGTATTATCACAGCAGTATGCTCATGTTCCAGATAAGGCGCAACAAGAGCAAGAATACCCTGGACATAGCCCTGTCCATCTCCCTCAGAGGATTGATTTGTACTTTCTTCCTCCGAATCACTGGCTTCAAAGTCAACTCTTTCACCAGAAGGATCTTCCTCTTCAGCTGCTGCATTTTAAACAATGGGCTCCAACAATTGCTTATATTTCTCTGAATATAGAAGCTCCTGTCACTGTCACTCTTGGCAAGATCTTGCACAAACTTTGTGAATGAAGGATCGGTTGTAGCTGGATCAGCAGAGGCAGATCTGGCTGCATGGCTGCAAGAGCTTCAACTACCTCCCTATGAACAGGCTGAAGCAATGTATCTGATTCTCAGACAATGGTTATATCAGAACAACATGATTCCATTCTAAACTGGACAGGAACATGAGTGGGAGTTGAAGATTCAACCATGATATCTTTGCCCATCAGTTGTCTTCTTCTTTCAACATCCTCAGCATTGGAAACTTGTCTTCCTTGTTGAGCATTATTTCCACCAGGAGCTCTGGGGGTGTAGAGTGGGAACCATTATCAGTGTTATGAATTCTTTATGTTTTAGGAGTCCCCTGTTGTTCCCCCTTAGTTTGATTATCAGAACTCCCACTTGATTATTTGACTGGGAGGTGGGCTCTGGCATTTCTCTAGTAAACTGAAACTCATAGAAGGCTTTCTTGATCTCGCCAATTCTTGTGTTAGGCACCAAAGTGATGTCCTGACAACCAATTTTGACCCTGATATAAGAAAAATTTCTGAGATAGTTTTTGTCCAGAGCAAGAGGCTTCCCAACCATGCTGGCTATGTAAAAGGCAGTGGATTTGCTTATGTATTTCATGGGTATGCCTTTAATCCTACACCAAGCTTCTTCCATGTAAGAGATGGGCTCAACATTGCCATTCCACTTCACCAGTGATAATGGCACCAGCGACAGTTTTCATGAACAATTTACCAAAGTGAGCCAATTCATTAATTGATTTGGTATTAGGGAACCTTGTTCTGAATTCAGTTGGGGAAACAATTTTGGCAAAGAATCTCCAGTTAATCTGCATGGAATCTGCCCAAACATTGAACTCGTGCTCAATGTCCCTACAGGTAACCTCTCCTGCCTCCACTACGATATGCGCATAGTTCATCTGCTCAATTGGTTGGGAAATCAGTTTCTATCACCGGAATGGAAAAGAATCCCTGTCCAAAATCAACACTGCCAAAGAAAGGAGCAATGTACTCCCAAGGATCTTTTTGTTGGCACACAAACTCATGGTGGTTGCCTCCGCATCTAAAACACCCAGCAATTTCAAACAGTTCTTCATTCCTGTTACGGAGATTAGCCGAAATAGCCAGAGGTACAAAGGACCCTGTCTGCTCCGGGATGGCTAGAGGAACCTGGAGGCTACTGCCTACACCTTGCTGAAGGAGAGGGGGACTAGACTGATTTGCAGAGATAAGCATATTAGAACAATCAGGGGCAGGAATCGCACTTACACCAGGATCTCTTGTAGAAGAGGCAGTAAGAGGTGCATGAGAGTTCGTCTGCATCTCCAGCCAATGCACCCAGCGGTCTCTGTTGCGTTGGGCTTCCTCGTCTTCACGTCGCTTCTTCTCTTGCATAGCCCTCTCACAAGCAAATCGCTTCGAGTTCCTTAGCGCTTCATGGCGGCGCTCCTCATCCAACCTATTCCGCTCCTCCAAGGGACGGCGTTCTTCCGATCTGAGCCTGTCTTGATCTTGGCGGCGGCGCTCCTCGTCGCGACGCCGACCTTGAGCACAGTAACATTAGGATGAGGTGGTTGTATAATTATTTTTTACATGTTCAATGATGGGTGCAATGTGGAGAATCTCTTGTCTGATGATGCCACTTGGGAGGACACTAATTTCATAAAGCATTACATTCCTTGCATTTTCAAGAAGACTGGGCAGACATGGTTCAATACTCGTGCGCCTCGTTGAGGACAAGTTCGCTCTAAGGAGGTGGAATTTTTAGTCCCATCGACGTACGTAGGGTTTTATTAGTTATTAACACGTGTTAGAGTGTGTGAAGACGGAGTAGAGATCCAGTTAGCTGACGGTTGAGAGAATACAAGGAGATTTTCATGTGGACTATATATGGAGCATAGTAACATTAGTAAATCGGTATCAATCAATCAGATAATACTACAAACATATCATGCCGTTAATAGGAGCTACTAGCTGACAGCACTTCTAGATCAGTACTGCTGTTGTAACCAGATGTCCAACAAGCTCCACTTGTCATGTCTCCGAATTCTCCCAACTCAAAGTCTGGGAACAGTACAGACTCCGCGCCGTCGTCGCAGGCACGAGCAAGGAGCTCCAGCCAGCTCCCGTCGAACATGTCATCGCTCCCGCTGCCACACTGCTCGCTTCCTGACCAACCCAGCGCGCCGCCGGCGTTCATCACAAGCTGGTTGGATGGTGACAGCGCGTCTAGAGACCCCGATGAACCGACGCAGCTCGACGAGGAAGGGCACATGCCAATGCCGCTTTGGCGAGGAAACGAACTGCTCGGAGCAACATTCTGCTGGTTCTTCATGGGCATACCCGCGTGTTCTTCGAGGCTGGGGATGGGGGTGGCCTGGATCCTCTCGGCGAGGCGCGGCATCCAGACGTGCCTCATGACGTCGTGGAACTGCTTGCTGTCGACGTCGCAGTTGAGCTGCTTGGCGTGCTTCTGCACCCTGGTCCGCCAGTAGTTCTTGATCTCGTTGTCCGTCCTCCCAGGCAGCTCCTGCGCGATCCTGGACCAGCGGTTGCCCCACCGGAAATGGAGCTCCAGGATGAGCAGCTGCTCCCGCGGCGTGAAGTCGCCGCGCCGGACGTCGGGGCGGAGGTAGTTGAGCCACCGGAGCCGGCAGCTCTTGCCCGTGCGCCTCAGCCCCGCCGCGAGAGCCAGCTCGTTCCACCGGCCTTCGCCGTGCGCGGCGACGTAGCCGGCAAGGAGCGCGTCCTCCTCCACCGTCCACGGCCCTCTCCGGAGGTCCGCCGCCGATGCCGCCCTGCCACAAGTCTGCTCCATCCAAAGCTTGTCCATTACTTCCGAGTCCGACACGAAGGAGCTGGAGTGATCTGGAATTCTACAGTCTGAAGTGAGCTCGATCGAGCTTGCAGGCTTGGAGTACGTTGTTGTTTCTTGGTGTGGAGCTGTTGATGTGACGAGGAGATGGGGAGGTAAGCTTTATATAGTGGAAGAAGACGTGTGTTCTGGTCCAGTCAAAGGGGAATATGAGACATACGTGGACTGCCGCAGTAGCGCTAGTGCCTGCCGCAAAAAGGACAGGAGAGTTGCTAATTTTAAAAGGGAAAAAGAATGTGCGCGCGCGTGTTGTTTGGATAGTATCGGTCTCATAGCTCAGTTGGGCTTGACTGCGTGACTACTGAGGTTTGAACGTTGACCCGTTGAAGTGATGCGTGCATGACCTATTGACCTTTCTTCGGCTACGAAACCCCCTATCTCAAATCCAGGTACCAGGTGATAGTCATCAGTTCTTGTGGAGACATGAGCCGAAGTATATTTTTTATGAAATATGCATTTTGAAATGTTTAGATGCATTTATTATGAAATATGCATTTTAAAATGTATTTATGTTATACTAACTTATTATAAAATTTCTACTAAGTTATCAACACTTATTTCCGATCGAAGGGAGTAGCATCTGGGATTTGATGCGATCCTTTCAGATGAGGCCCACATCTTTGCTCAGTTTCGTGCTAATCCAAGTGAACATTTTCTTTTCACCCACGTACTACCTTTCTTTTTGTCAGGAATCTGTGTTTACATATTCAGCGCTTCATCTGGGGGCAAGAAGGTCAAGCAGGTTATTGCTACATTATAATGACAACGCATTGATTCCTTTGTTGTGAAACAAACTGACACTTTATTGCACCACGGTAAAGATTTTCATTGTGCGCACTTGTGTGTCATCCAGTCGTACATGTGGATGATGTTGATGTATGTTCGTTGACGCCTGACGAATCTGAAGTGATTATTGCAACATTCTGCCAGGATTTAGTTTATAAGACCTCTAAAATACTTCTTAATCAATAAAAATGAAAAACATTTTGCATTGTGTCAATATCATTTGAATTTGGTTCTTATGGGAACCCTATTCCCGTCCCAAACCCGGTGGGGATGGGGACAGGAAAAAGTCTTCACAATATCATATGGAAATATATTTTATGATGAACTAATAGTATTGATTTGGTATTGTGATATTTTTTGTAATAAAATAAATAATCAAAATTTAGATGATTTGACTTTGGAAAATCTAATACGTACTACGTTCTGACATAGTGGGAGCACTATACACTACTCTCTCCGATTGAAAAAGAGTATCAGTTAACTTAATATAATATTTGTTTTACTAAGTTGTACTAAATCATCTAATATTTAGGTTGTATTAAATCATCTTACATTTTTTTCCGACTAGGTGGAGTACCTCTTTTTTTAAGCGCCGTATTGCGATTTCCCGAGTTGAGTTTGGGCCGTTCGATACAGCTGAAGCTGCATAGCACAAGCAAAGAGGCCCAGCCCACGAACTTCGGTTGCCTCGTTGTCTCCTCTCTTCTCCTCCGGTTCGCTGAATCGCTTCCCCAACCTCGCCTCCCCGCGGCAATTGTAGAACCGGAGGAGTTCCGGGGGTACCAGACCAGCGCTTCCCGGTTCCTCCCCAATTCTTCACAGCTGGGTCGATCCGTTGCTCCCCGCCATGGAATCTCACCACGCCTCGAGGGGCCGCCGCACCGTACGCCTCCATCCGCCTCCGTTTATTTTCTTTCCTTTTCTCTTTTGGAGACAGGAAGCGCTTCAGATCCGCGTCTCCCTTCACCCATCATTTTCTGATGTCCGAGGCTACGATTTCCGTTGCGCTTCTGGCAGCTGGAGGAGATCCGGCAGAAGAGGGCCGCCGAGAGGATGCAGCAGCAGCAGCACAACCCGCCCGCCGCCG
This sequence comes from Dactylis glomerata, assembly GCA_007115705.1. NCBI lineage: Eukaryota > Viridiplantae > Streptophyta > Magnoliopsida > Poales > Poaceae > Dactylis > Dactylis glomerata. Next base: position 2,456,410 of record QXEO01001328.1, on the reverse strand, counting down.
GCGACCCTTACGGTTGGTCCATCATTCTCCTCCTCCTCTCTCTTCCGGAGCAATTCGTTTCAATCTTTGCTTAGTATGCTAACTCTGTGCCGCAACAACGGGCGATCAACTTGCAGGGAACCAAAGAGCCGGACCAGAGGTTAGTTTTTTTCCTTTCAGTCTCCTCTCATGTATCGAAGAGCTAGGACAAATTTACTATGGCATTTGGCAAAAATTAGCCGTTGAAAAATTCTTGCTTTGGAGTTTGGATGCAAATGCGCAGCACCCCTGTTGTTTCTAGACGGTAACTATGGCTTTTCTTTCATCTGAATGATAGCTCCTTGCTCGAGTTCAGCAACTTGAAAATGGCAACATGGAATTAGAGAGGGAAAACCAAATGCTGCTGTCCAAGGTATCTTTGTGTGTAATTGGATATATTGTAGTCACTTGAGGATGGGCAGGTCCTAACATATGCAGCATGATTCCCCCCAGTTTGCTGAGAAGGAAGTTGAGAAGGATTCACTGGTCAACCGATTGAATGACCTTGTGAGTTCCATAGACAGATATTGCTAGCCGGTACTGGCGATGCACCTTAGTGCATCTGATTTTAGATGCATGTAAACCTTTGTTCTTGATTTGGGACTTGCAGGAGAGGAACGTAGTCCCGTCGTTGCAAAAGGCTCTAAATGACATTTCGTTGGAGAAAGATGCTGCAGTTGTCGCTAAGGTATTCAACACATTTTTATCCTTGCAGGATTATTTATGTAAGAACTCCGGTCTGCTGATTGTGTATGACTATTAACACTCATCGTCTTTTCTTCCTCGTATGCTAAGTAGGAGGATGCTCTAGCGCAACTCAGGAACATGAAGAAGCGGCTCAAGGAAGCAGAGGAGGAGCAGTACAGGGTATGTGTGAAGATTATGTCTTCTTAGCAGTATTGCCAATGTGCTAATGGTGTAATTCAACAGGCAGAAGAAGACTCTGCATCCTTGAGAGCGCAGCTGAATACAGTGCAGCAGCAAGTAATGAGCAACTCTTACGGTGGATATACAGTGGAAACTTCGAGTGAGCAAACTCTTGCCATGGAAAAGGAGATACAAGATTTACAGGCTCAGCTCGAGGTAGGTTGTTTATGTCTTATACTTCATCGCTGTACTTGCTTATATTCTTGTTTAAGCCATCTAATAAACGTTCATATCTTAAAAATTGGCGAACATAGCAAGAGTCATTGCTAAGGCAACAGGAGCAGCAAAAACTAGCTGAAGAGACCCTACTGCGGCAACAAGATCAGCAAAAGCTAGCTGAAGAACAATCCATTGCTGCTTCTCTGACGGCTGAAAAGCAAGAGATGGAAGAAAAAATTGCTGCATTAACAAAGAAATCTTCAGGTGTGGATGACACATAACTTTCTTTTGTAAAATGTAAAGTTAGGAAGTAGAATAATTTACGTGGGTACTCACTCCTTCCAGAAATGCATGGCGTATTTTGATTGGCTAAGACACGATTTTTTTTAAAAAAAAACTGTTAATATGTAACATATATGACATAAATCTTTGGCAAAGCCTTGTCTTTAACCATACAAAATGTGCCTTACATTTCCTTGTGGAAGGGTAGTACCCATGTCTATTCTCTAGATGTGTTGCCGTAGGCGTTTTCTTCCACGCTTATCAGTTTATACCGTTTTCAATTGCTTCGTACTTATCATAGTTTGCTTATACATACTATGGACTAAGTTACTTGCTTATCTTATTGCTTTAAAATTATACGTTTATTTGCTGAAATAAGTTCTTCCTTCCATGCAGAAGAGGCTTCCGAATTTGCTGCACGCAAGGCATTTTCAGTGGTAATGTGTCTGACTTAAGTTCTTTAGTTTCATAAAGAATAGTCGCATGAACCTGCAATATTGTTTGTTCATAGTATTCTTCTAGCTTTTAATACAATCAGTACTGATCACATTATTCGTTTTAGCAGCAAGATAGGGAGAAACTTGAAAACCAGTTGCACGATCTGGCTTTGATGGTTGAGAGGTTAGAGGGCAGCCGCCAAAAGCTGTTGATGGAGGTGCTTGGTGCTGCCTTCCTTTTATTTGAAAAGTTCCTAAGCTGTTACTAAGTTTTTATTGTGTTCAACAGATTGATTCTCAATCATCAGAAATAGAAAACCTGTTCGAGGAGAACTCCGCCTTGTCAACTTCATACCAAGAAGCTTTGTCTGTTGCAATGCAGTGGGAGAACCAGGTATGCTGTCGGCATTTCCAATCAATTTGTACATAGATATGCTGAAACGTTTGTAGATGATACCTGTATCTTGCCTATTGACTTAATTGAAACTTCCAGGTTAAAGATTGTCTGAAGCAAAATGAAGAGCTCCGTCTCCACTTAGAGAAGCTAAGAAGTGAGCAAGCTAGCCTGTTGAGGGCAAGCAACACTTTTGCCCAGCTAGATGGGCAAAGCGAGACGAGCATTCCAAACCCACCAGAATTGTTCACGGAGAATTTCTCTCTAAAGGTTAGCTTCTGAAACTGTTAATTTTTTTTTCCAGTTAATATCATGTCAGCAATTTACAGCAGCTTGCGTACCACATGTAGGATCAACTAGTGAAAGAACAGGGCAAATCTGAGGCGTTATCAGCAGAAATAATGAAACTTTCAGCCCAACTTAGAAGGGCAGTCCAAACACAGAATAATCTTGCAAGGCTGTAAGTGTGCTGCCATTTCTTAACTGTTTCTTATCCCACTCCCTTTGTTGTCGGGGAAATTAAGCAATTATCATCTGTCATGCAGATATAGACCTGTATTGAAAGATATTGAGGGTAATCTGATGAAAATGAAACAAGAAACTTATGCGACAATCCAATGATTTCACTGCAGTATTAGTGCAAGCTTCAGCGATGGACACCACTCATACCACTCTGGATGTACTTCTTCCATCAAGATTGTAGTGCTTGTACCAATGCTCCATTTTCTGTCTGCCAACCTGTATTATGCACAGTTCTTCATTCATAGAGTTCAGTCAACATGGTTGTACATGTGCCGCACTCATGTATTCTTTGTTTACTCTGATTTATTTTGTAAATCGAGTGAAATGACAAAAGGATATTGCACCTGGCTTGAGCCCGGAGAAGATATATTTAGCTTTATTTTGGATCAATTTGGATTTGTAGCAAGTGCTCTCTTGATGCCTACCTCTAGTCATCTATCGTGATGTATTTTATAATTAAATCTTCTCAGCTCTTGAGAAATCATTCTTATTTGTCAGTTTGACATATGAAATAAATTTTCCTCGTGTCTCCTTTGTATTCCTTTAATAAAGGGGCACTAATCACTGGGCTGAGATTTTCTGTGGAGTCGCACGCGATATCATTCTTTCCCATTGATGTTCAAAGATAACTGCAATTGGTAATTGTTCTGAAAACTAGTGAAATCTGAAGACAATTCTCCTGCATGCCCCTTTATAGGAGGCCTAAGTCAAAGTATATACTCCCTCCGTTTCAAAATATAAGATGTTTTAGGTTTGTGAAGCAAATGTATCTAGACACCTTTTAGTGTATATATTTGAGTGAACCTACACACTAAAAGATGTCTAAATGCATTTGCTTCACAAAGCTAAAACATCTTATATTTTGAAACGGAGGGAGTAACATATAACCAAATAAAAGAGAAACGCACATCACTCGTACGAGGACTATTCCCTGTAAACTAATCTCCCAGTTGAAAATTTTCCCTGCCAAGTTTGCAGATATACCTCTAGTTCAGGTAGACGCCGAACAGCCGCACGCGCTTGGCTTCCGGACTGTGCACGAGCGGCGATGATTCAAGAATGGTGGGAGTTCCTATCATGACGACGGGTTCGTCCGGTTGGACCCTGTTCCGCCGCGGCCGCCGCCTCGGCAGCAAGTGTGCCGGCATTTCATCGAGGCCCGAGCATGGGACCTGCTGCTGCGGCCTCTCCGTCGTCGCCTGGTTGATGGGGTCTGGGATGTCAACACGGCGATCGTGGCCGCCGTAGATGGCAGCCGGCGGCCACGGGAAGATGCCGCGGTGCAGTTCGTCGGCAGACACGGAGCGTGGGGTCCAGGCATCTGGTTGGCGGCGCCGGCAGTCGATGAAGAGGCGTCCGTCCATGGAGCCACGGAAGAAGGAGATGGTGTCCCCGGCGACGAGGCCCTTCTCCTTGACGAAGAAGCCCAAGTCCCAGCCCTTTGTCAGGCCCAGGCGGTCCCTGATCGAGTAGGAGCGCAAGCGCCACAGCTTTCCGGCCACCGCCCGGTCCTCCAGGACGACGACGTCTGCAAGCTCCATGTTCGCCGCCACATTGGTGAGCTTCGCGACGTGCTGCCGGGGGATGATCATGAGCAGCTCGCCCATGTCGCCCGGCGTTAGCACCCTGTCGAATAGGTGCTCCATCATCAGCATGTCCTCGCCGCCGCCTTCTTTTGAAGCTCCTGACCCATTGATCAGAGCCGGTGCAAATCTCGATCTCAACATCACCTCAGAAGCCGCCGGAGGAGAGTAGGTTTTTGTTCTCTATTCCCACGGATCATGGAGTGGCAATTGCAGTAAAAAGGAGAATATATTATATATAGCATATCATTAATAATTCGTGCATTTTTGGAAAGAGATTGACACCATGATTTCACACGGCTATGAGCTCACCGTGAACTGTAGGCTTAATTTGCACAATTGATATCGTCTTTATTGCTTATTTTTTACAGTCTTCGCTACGGTATTACAGAAAAGGGGTGTTGCCAACGTTATGTATGGGTGATTATATTATATGTTTTTTTTTTACAATCAATACCACATATATTTATAGCAACGTAGAGATACACGAGCTGTCTTTAACGATCATAAAATAAAGTCTAAAGGAAACTAGCAAATCTTTGAGGTCTTCAAATTCTTTCTTCCTCCATGACACAATCTTGTACTTTTCTGAAGGCAGCACAAGATAGATATCAAACCATAAATCTCTAAATACCAACGAAGGTTCTCTCATAATTTTAATTCGAGCCGCAATGCCAAGGCTACGTACGCGTAGCCATTGAAGTAGTCAATCCATATCGGCAAGAGTACCAACACCAGTATGTCAGGGCAAAATAATCGGACAACTTGATCGCCACCACTGGGGAGTCGAGGGTACGAATCAGTATTGTCGATGATGTAGCCGCTGGGATAAATACTGCGAGGATAATTTTCCTCGCGGCGACCAAGAGAAAAGATACAAAATCGATTCGATGAAGCAAGATCTGAAGGACCATACCTAAAGGAGTTTAATCTTCGAACACCACCATTGACGCCGGGAGGAAGATCTCGTCGTCGATCGAAGGGTCGGAGATCAATTATTGTAGACGATGTCATCTTCATTGACATAGAGGCCAGAAGAAGATAGCTACTAAACCCTAATCTAATCTTGTGAAAAAGACTACTTTTATCAAAACCTCCACTCATAGATCGGGTTCCTCACTCCTCCTAACACCGGCGAGGCCAGAGGAGAGGGAACCAATCTATGGTGGAGTAGGAGAAGAGATGACGGCTAGGTGAAGGCGGCGGCTGAGTACGCTGTGCTTAGTTTCTCTAGGTGATTATATTATATGTTAATTCTTGTAAGTTTTCAAGGTTTAAGAAATGACCGTGGCTAGGACAACACGCGGTAAAGCCAGGCAAGGTGCCGGGTTTGCGTGCAGCTTGACAATGTTGTGCAAACATGAATTGCCCACGGAACTCCATCACACTTTTGGCTTGTGCTTCTTTCATCGCTCTTGAAAGAAAGCCATCACACTTTTGGCTTCTGAATTCTAGATTTTCGTTAATTTAGACGTGTCATTTCTTTTTGGGTTAAGTGCGCTTTCGGTCCCTTAAATGTTGCCAAAGTCTAACTTTAGTCCCTCAATTTTTTTAATTTAAAACTGACACTCAAACACTTAATTAGGTCTACTTATCATCCCTGACAACGATTTTTATCATCCCTGACAACGATTTTAACCGGGTTTTTACATTTTTGTGCCACGCTAAAAAGTTTTTAGCAGAATTTTATTAAGGTAGACTCATCTGAACGTGGGGATCTTTTGTCCTTGATCAATATTGTCCTCTCGATCTCTTAACAAACTCTCTCTGAATGGCCCAGTCAATAAAGATGGAGGTGTGGTAGAGCTAATCGAAAATGCAGGTACCATATAAGGCAGATGTCCAAGGAAGTAGGGTCGTTGATTAGCTCCATCACACCTCCACTTGCATAGACTCAGCCATTAGCTAGAGTTTGTTAAGGGATCGAGAGGGCAATGGTTATCGAGAACAACAGATCTCCACGTTTAGATGAGCCTACCTAGATAAAATCTTGCCAAACACTTTTCAGCGTGACACAAAAACATAAAAAACCGATTAAACCCGTTGGCAGGGATGATAAGTAGACCTAATTAAGTATTTTAGGCTCAGTTTTAAACTAAAAAAAATTGAGGAACCAAAGTTAAACTTTGGCAACACTTGAGGGACCGACCAAAAGTGCACTTAACCCTTTCTTTTTTGGTTGTTTTACTTATAAACCCAAAAATTGCCAGAATTGCAACTTCAAACCAATTTAACAGGACAAATATTAACCTACACCACAAACGCTTACATGGAAGAATTTTTAATCACAATGTCCCCAGGATATGTACCAGGCGAGCTGCTTTGCAAAGTCCTACACGAACAGCAAAACGAGCACTTCAAAATATCCAACAAGACATGTATGCCAATGCCAATCAAGCATAGATACATACATATACATATATAAATGTGATGGGTTTTAACGAGCTGTTAGCGTTCCACTTAGTAGTGTTAGAGTTGATGGCTAAATTTTGACCAATTGCAATTTGACACGTAACTGTGGTACTGGGCATTTGCTTTCTTTGCTCGTGCCGGTTCTGGTTGTCGGCGGTTAAAGCGGTAAGAATCAACGAGAAGCTCCTCTAAAAAAAAAATCAACGAGAAGCTTCACGGGTTAAACAAAGGACACACAGACCAACCACCACTCCTCCGCTGTAGGCGGATCCTCTAACTTGCGCACCCTGACTTTCCCTGACTTTGTGTCACTGACAAGCGGGCCCTGCATATGGTGGGCCCACATGTCAGTGACACAAAGTCAGGAAAAGTCAGGATTGGCAAGTTAGAGGATCCGGCTCCGACTAGAAATCGAATCCACTGCATTCAGGTACTGCCTAGCTGCCTCTCCTTTCCTGTGCCCACAAAATCATTCACAATCGCTGCCTACCACTGCTCCAATATTTGGTGGACCCGACGGAAGGTGCTCGCCTTCCTCCTCTCGCTTTGACCTGCTTATGCGTTCGCCACTGTTGTGGGATTGAAATACCTCAGTGCTTGCAGATTTCACACCATAAGTTTTCTTCTGATAGACAACACATATTTGTTTCTAGCTACAGATAAATCGATTTTTTTCCAGGAGCAAACTACTATGCATTTTATCTTTTGAGCATTTAGAACTCCCGTCAGTTAATAGGTCTATGCGTTTGATGTTGCTTCGAGATAACGTGATGTATGTTAAATAGCAGATGAAGCCCTCACTGAACTGTTGCTGGTATATTCTTGTGGTGAACACTTCGATAACAGGATGCACTATTACAACAACGTTGCCTTTTGTGTTTCAGATCTACTTTATTGTTATTTGTATACATTTCCGATTAGTGTTATTATGCACAAATATTTTGGTTTGTGTTTTTACATTTGGTAATGCGGTCTTAGTGAAATTTTCTTCCACTATATGCATATTTCGGTCTGACCTTACCTCTGCATAGACTCAGTTTTTTAGAGGAGCATAGACCCAATTGATCTGATTAATGTACGTTCATTTACTCTGGCTCTATCTGTTGTCTGGCATTTACGAGTTCTCTGCTATGGTGGGTGATCAATCTTTGTTTTTAGAAGTTCTGTTGTGTTCTCCTTACACACATCATGTTGCGATATGTTTGTCTGGTTATGAATTGAATTAGCTGCACCAATAATTGGTAGCCTTAGTGTGCATAGGTGTAGATTGGATGACATTGCTTAGAACACAGCAGGACTTCTCCAGCAAGTATCTCCTCTAAAAGTCCATACCCTTCAAGCATTCTTAGATTGACGCTGCAACTGTAACATGGCATTTTTTCCAATATATGAATAAAGTTCATAATGATTTTTTTTTTTGAAACGAGGGCAAAAGCTTTGCCCAATTTCAATTAAGATAGAAAGAGTTTACAAGAAAATTTAAAAGGTCTTATTACACAGAAGCCTACTCTCCCGGCATCAAATCACCCAACCGCTTTGCCCCGGCAATAGCCCAAAGCCTAGCTTCGCACTTGATTTTATCTAATATTACAAACGTAGGCGAAAGCTTATGCTTAAAAATTCTAGCATTCCTCTCCTCCCAAATCATCCACACGGTAAGCAAGGTTAGAGAAGCCATTCCCTTCCGGTGAGCTCCCGGTGCCTCCGCCAAAAGAGACCACCAATCTTGGATGTCAAGCCCCGCCCAAAGCCTAGGATGAAGATCTTGAATGTGTAGCCAATCCTTAAGGAGCTCCCAAACTCTAACGGAGAAGCGGCAATGAACAAAAAGGTGGTTGTTGGTTTCCTCGGTTTGCTTGCAAAGTGGGCAAAGCCCACAATTGTCCCACCCACGCTTCCTTAATCTATCCGCCGTCCAAAGTCTATTTTGCAAGGCAAGCCAACCATGATTCTTCGCTTTAGGAGTCGCCCAAGCCTTCCAAACAATTTTGTATAGGCTAGATTCCACCAAGCCAAAAAATTGCAATTTGTAGGCGGAAGCCGTGGAGTATTGACCATTGGACGTGAGCTTCCAAGAAATATCGTCGTCCACACCTTCCTCAAGGTGCACCCTTTGGATGAGAGCCCAAAGTTGAACAAACTCGGTGAGGTGCTCAATAGATATGGTAGCCGAGTCACTAAGCTTGGATATCCACTCATCATTGCGGAGAGCTTGGTCTACCAAGTTCATAATGATTGGTATGTAAGAATTGGTGATCTTACATTTTGCGAGCAGGGCATATCTTTCCTGTATCTTATTAGCAGTGTGCAGATACACGGCACCGCTAATTCTCCGCGTGGCTGGCGTGGTATCCATCGGCCAGCCAAGTGTTTCGACGGTCAATTTATTCATCTTCCCCTTTTCCTCTACCATTCTTCTATTCACTCCCTGAATTTTCTTCTTATTTCTCCTACTTATCCAGCAGCGCCCTTAACTTTTCAGTTTACCTTTTTTCAAAGGGCCTTGATCTCTTATGCACATACCATTGGCCATTGCTCCATTTCTGATTTTTTTATCTTCTCTTATACATATTCTATACTCAAAATAATCTCTAATGTGCAGATCTGACAAAGGACACCATCCAGACTACCTTGCTCAACAACGGAAACCAAAAATCACATCAATGGAACTGGAAAGTTCTCGCACGCATTGGCCGCATTTGGGAAAACAGGGACCAACAAACACAGCAGGATATATATGAACTATGGTTCATTGTTTTACATCGTGAGGTAACATTCTGCAGTTGTTAATTCTTAGTATTGAAATTATTCTGCCTCCATGATAAATATAGTGCACTGCCTCACTTTATTTACCTGTCCTTTTACGCATAATACCTCATTTTTTAATGATTTGCTACAATTTTTTTAATTGGTTGCTCCAGCTACTTATCCAGCAGCACCGTAAACTTTATGTCATACACATGTTACACCATCTATTAACATCTTCTCTTCAGAATCTGCTTCTGCAAAAACATTCTTACAAAAGGGAGCACCAGACGGTACCTAATGCTTTGATTTTCTGTTAGTATGAATCAAATTTATCCTCCAAAACAGTTGGATATTTATCTCTTTATATATTTAATTTACTACTCTGACAGTCATCTAAAGCACCTATTAACCTTACATGTTATGGGAACTGAGTAATACTTTTTCTACTCTCCTAAGCTATGTACTGTCCATATATCCTGCCAACAACTGCCGCCGAGCTACTCAAACTTCTATTTATCAGTTCATTTGGCCGACTAACACTGATATGCGAAAGTCACCCTTTATTTTGTATGCCTTTTTTTTCCCGAATCTTGGTTGATCTTTTAGCGCAACAGATATTCAGCTGCCGAGCAAGCACATAGAACAGGTCAGACAACATTTAAAGGGAAGGCTTAGTTTACACCTTTGATGCACTTTGCTGACCATGCAAGAAGTACAAGGCTACTCACTCATACAGGATCAGGTTTACTCAGCCGTCAAATATCCTTGAAAGTATTCCACAGCCTGATGATTTTCATTTCTATGCATACAATGCAAAACATTTGAGATTTAGGTAACACATAATGGCAATAATATGGTCTTATCAGGTAGACACTTTATTGCAGACTTACTAACGTTGTTCACATTACTTATCCTCACCTGCTGTATGTTCTTTTTCTTTTGTGCCTACTAAATTCTGCTCTGTTATCTTCTGTTTTCCTTCATTTTGCTTATCAAATCTTCCCGTGTAAATCATACTGACATCATTATACTTTGTTATTTGGTTTTGTTGTCCTCCAAGTGCATGCCCATCTTTTTTTAAAGCTTATCTGAATAGCATTTACAAAATAGTGTATGTCCAGTCGCAGAACAACATGCTATCTCGAAGGTTCAGTTTTAAAGAACATCCCAGGTTATGGCCTTTTGTGTGAGTTCTAGCAATATATGCGATGAACTCAGTCTTTACGCATCATGATTAAGCGGTTGAATTAAACTTGATTATTCTATGATAGGTGAGATGCTTCAGTATGGTGTGATGTTGACTGCACTCTCTCCTGGCCAAAGGAAAGTAGGCATGTGCCTAATATGAGCTCACAAATTGTGTGGTTCAGCAGACGGCGACAAAGTGATACCACCAAGAGCGGCTATCGTGTTAAATAGGGGTTCCTTAGCTGCATAGTAACTTCTGACACTCTGTGGTGATATTGTAACGACAATTTGAATATCTCTTTAAAATGTTTATGCTACTTATCTCAGTTATACACATTGTAAGCTGGGGCATCACATCATTATTGGTGTTGAAAACATAAATTTGGGGAATTCTGCATCTGCATGATTGAATATGTGCCTATGCAACAACATTTGTTTTGTATTGTTGACAAAATCAATGAAAGGTTTGGTTGTGATATCAAAGTTCGTAAGTAAATTCTGAATTTGCTAAAACATTATGAAGCTACGCGTTGATATTTGCTTCCACTTCTTTACTACCACAAATACTAGATATAACTTCTAATGCCTTCGGATTTAGCAGTATAATCAATGCTCTGCAATGGCTTTCATACCAATATCATGAAACATACCAAAAATAATCGATGCTTACAGCCAACTCTTATTCTTCTGTGCCAATATGGATTCCTACTGATGCATCTGTGCATTCTTTCAACTTACATCTTGGCTATACCACAGGGCGCGGCGTGTCGCCACGCCGGAGTTCCTAGTCAGTTTATAATGTTGGTCTGACAGAACAAAATCCAAGCCATCCAGCATCACGAACACAGGAATATTTTTTTCCATTAAGTTCCCACCAAGCATCAGCAATCTTTGTGCTCACATATTAAAATTGTTACCATTGGCACCCTCTAAAAACTAAACAGAACTCTTTCAACATTTGCTTACAAGCAACAGAGAAACAGACTTGGCTTTTTTGTTCTTACCTCAGTAAGTGATACAAGTGCTTTTTAAATAGTGGAACTTCTAAACAGAAACTCTCACACATTCAGCATTTTTCCTTGCTGGAGAAGGAAATCACCTGACGTCAATTGGTAACTTCAGCCTTCCATAACCAATATATCTACAGCTACAAGATAGTTTCACACACGGTGGCAATAGAAAAGGAAAAAATCCTGGCACTTGCTATGAAGAATAACTTTTCAGACCAACTGTTAGATATGATATTATTTGGTTTCTCCAATAGGACTAGCCCGATGCTGCCTTCAAGCCTAGCGCCTTCACGTTGATGTCTTGATGTGATGGGTGTCCACATGAAAGCCTATATTTTAGTCATAATAATTGAGTGTTAGAGGGTAAATCAAAAAATATGGCAAATGATGCTTGTAGTATCAAATGTAGGATGTCTACATGATAATCTGGCTGGAATTTAAAGACAAACACTGGTAATACGACCCATAGCATAAGCCTCGTAAGACCACTATCAAGAGCTAGCTATATTCTTGAAAACCACAATCACATTGTTCATAATTGTCAAGTCAAATCTGGCTTCTGCACAATTAGCGATCTGAAGTCTGAAGGTTCCTAAATGTACGACAGATGCTCGCTGACAGGTCAAGCAGTGAACAAAAAGAAATTTCAGAAGGTCGCAGGGCAGTGTGCAGGCACTCCAAACTGGTTGACTGTGGACAAAAATTATGCGTATAATGCAAATGACAGTTTTTTCGCATGACACTTGATGAAAAGTGAACATCAATCAAGGTGAAGACAGAACATTTATAAACGCTTTTGCTGCAGTACAAGACATCAAACTAACTTCCTTGAAGCACGTTACTATGCAATCGGAATTCATGATAAAACTTACATATATCCAAAAAAAATCATTTCATGAAGTTATTGACACTGCAATGGTACAAAATACACCCAATGAAAAAGCAAGCAGTCTATTTCATATTCCTAGTTTTCAAACATCTTTAATGAAAACCAGTAGACGATACTCAAATGTTTTTCTCTCAGTTCCAGTCCCAGATGATGTACTACTAAGATTTTGCTGGTGTCAGAGGTAAATAAAGAAACTGTGACAGGTATTACAGAGAACCAATCTGTCGCTGAATAGAACAACTTAGTCTCTACGATAACTTATGTGCAGGAATTCGAACAAACCATTGCACCAATAGACATAGAGTAAGGCAAGATAATGTAACTGGGGTAACTGACCTCAGTAGCCTCTGGAAGAGGAAAGAGCTTATCATTTCACATTTTGTTTGACGCCATAAATTTGGTTTTCCTCTCAGCTGGTTTCAGAATTTGAAAAGAACACATCAAAGTTTCATCAACACTCATCATTGCGCCAGCATTATCAAATTCACCACAATAGTTGGGAGCCGAGAATATGGTGACGAGTTGTCTGTCAGCAAAGAATTCATACCCATCCTCGACAACCTAGCATCAGATGAAATATGTTAAGCACCTTAATTACCTAGAAAGTAATAAACAAAGAGATGATGCACAATAGGTCTACCTGGTGGGCACGACAAATAAGATCAAGATCATGTTTTCCAAGGAACTCTGTAACTTTATCATGGCCAAATGTGTATGAGACACCCCTATCATTCATGCCCCACCCATTGACATCTTTTCCTGGATCAGACCAAAGAAGATCGCATAGTAGACCTGTATCCGGCACATCGGTAGGACGGGGCAAGTTTTTTATCTCATCCAAGTGTTGCAGGTCAGGAGAAAGGCCACCATGCATGCATAATATTTTGTCATCAATTAGAGCGGCCACAGGGAGACAGTTAAAACAGTCAGTGAAGACCTTCCATAGCCGCACATTGAATCGACGCTTGCATTCATCATAAAATCCATATATTCTGTTTATTGAAGCACACTCGTGATTGCCTCTCAGAAGAAAAAAATTCTCCGGGTACTTAATTTTGTACGCAAGGAGGAGGCATATAGTTTCCAGACTTTGTTTGCCTCGATCAACATAATCACCTAAGAATAGATAGTTGGCTTCTGGGGGAAAACCTCCATACTCAAACAGCCTTAAAAGATCACTATACTGACCATGGATGTCACCTGGAGGCAAATGACAAGACAGAGTAAAATCAGATGCCGATATGGCAACTACAGAATTAGGACAGAGCTACTGATATACTGAAACTCTGAAGCATGCACGCAGAAGTACAAAAAAAGCATTTTGTCAGACCTGACAATGGCAAGCATGTTTCGGGATGAAGACAAGAGCAAGCAAGAAAGACCAATCGTTGTAATTTATCATAAAGAGGAATACCAATAACTATAAGAGTACAAGGTAAAAAAACCAATGCAAGCAAAGCTAGAAAACAGGTAGTCTAGTCTATTTTAACAACTAGTTCTCTGAATATAAACAAAAACTATCTCAGTTTTGATGACCTATAGAAATCACGTTCCTTAAACACATCTCACATAGATAGAGCGCTAACACAGAAAGAGGGCGCCAAAAAATTCCTGCTTGATTGTCCTTGCTCATAATGTATACGCTTAGGTAAGCACACTTCATGATACAATCTAGTAACATGCAATGCCTAGATTGATGTGATAAGTTTCACAGTCACCAAATATTTATTTTGATACAGATTGTATATTCATCCAACAGAATATTAACTACAGGCACGGTAAGAACAATACTCCCAAGGAGTTTTGAGAAACAAATTTATGTAGTATAACAGACAATCAAGAATCAACAGAAAATCTCATTTGCCCTTAACAAAGTGCTGAATTCAAGAGCTACTGGCACAAGAAAACCTTGTCCACCCAAATTAACCCTAAAACGTTTCTGACGCGATTGCAACTTTGCTGCAGGGCTCTTCCCGTACAAAAACCTCATCAAATGTCAATCGTTTATGTGCATGCAATACAAACTACTGAACTTTGAGCGTGATCGATATGTATCCACCCTTACAGAACATAAACAGAACCACTAAACGAAAAGGGGCATCTGGATGCCGTGGCGAGAATCGTCCAAGACTACCTGCGACGCGCGGAAACCAGATCTAATCTACGGATGGGAGCGTGGGGAGAGTCAAAAGGGGGCAGGAGAAGAGTCTGACGCACGCACCGCAGATCTTGATGGGTGCCTCGAGCTCGAGAAGGTTGGGCTGGGTGAGGAATATGTCGCGTGAGGCGGTGCAGAGCTGGCGGATCTCCGACTCGGAGAGCTGCACCTGCTTCCCGGGTCGCGCCGTCCGCACCTCGAGCAGGCGGCGGATGATGTCGTCGAGGAGCGCGGCGTCCATGGCGCCGCCGCCGCCTCCCTGCCCTCCCGCCGCCGGCGCCGCCGCCATCGCCTCCCCCGAGGTGGAGAAGGATCGGTGGAGTTAGGGTTTCGGCGCTTGGGGGGGAGCAGGAGGAGGAGGAGAGGGATTGGGTGGTGGGCCGCCGATAGCTAGATAAACTCGCCACCTCCGCTATGTGTGTTTGTTTGTTTTCGTTTTTTTGCTTGGGTAAAAGGCCAGCGCTGACAATCTCTAAGCGTTGATTAGAGCAACTCTACCAGATCCTCCATATTTGAAACTTTATTCGCGAGTTTAGTCCGGCTTGTATCCGCGGTTTGCGGGTTGAAACCGCATGGGATGGAACACACTCCACATCCGCAGCCCGCAAAACAGCATATTCTGCGGATACGGGGTCTGTTCCGCCCCGCGTGGTTTATGTTGTTTTGCGGGCCACGGATGTGGGGTCTGTTCCAACCCGTGATTTCGGCTCGCATACCTGGAACCGCATCCGAAACAAAAAAAAATACATTAAATTCGTTCCAATGATGAAAACTAACTGAAAAATTTATAACAATACATCAAATTCATCACATATTACATCACACACAAATAAATAAGGTTTTACAAGAACAGTTCTAATTCAACAAATAAAGCAAACTAGCAGGGTGGTCCGCGCATTTGCGCGGCTAGCTTCCATATTATTAAAATAGTTTCTTCAGATTTCCAAATGGACATTCATGTTATGAAGTAACATAGTGTCCTATGAAATCATGTTAGGTTTCATACCAACAGTTAACCTTTTGTTGTATTATATTATTTAGGTAACCTAGTGAATCATGATTTAATTAAATGTTCTTCCTGGGTTTGTAAGTAATCCATGAAACCTAAATCTGATTATGAGTTTCCATCATAGAGTGGCTCCTTTTGTGCAATTTAATATTTTCTTTACGGACATTATTGTGGTCATAAATTATATTTGTTTATGCATACATAGGATCAACATGATAAAAACAGTAAAATAATACTGAATATGTTTAATTTGCAAAAAGAAGATATAATCACATACTTCAGTCCTATTCCCAACACGATAATGCATCTGCATGGGTTAGTAGTTCATTTCTTACAAATATTATTGTTCAATTTTTTGGTACTTTATTTGAGGTGTTACCATTTACACCCAGATGATGCTTCTTTGAAACTAAATAATAATACAAAAAGGTGCCAATGACAATATGAACACCGCATTCTTGGCACTAAATGTATACTAATATTTATATAGCATCTTACAATGCTCTTCTTGGACCCTTGTACTAAAAATATAGTTCAAAATCTTCATCAAAATAAAAAAAGAACAATACTTCCTGCTTAGAACAAAAAGGGCACCTATAAAAGGTAGATGCCAAATCACCAAAATTAATAATCCCAAAATATTGCAGTATAACTCTATTGCAAATGCAGATTGATCTTAGGCGTTATATAATTTATTAATGCAAGAAATAACCTCTTATATATTATATGTTTTAACTCGGTCACACTGGATTAGATGGATAGTGATGTTCATTATCATTCACTAATCCAACAAAAAATTATGTCTCTGAACCAAGTTAACAGTACCTTGTTGTAAGCTCATTTTACCTAAATCCTAGACTGATGTATATTTCCAAATGGGAACAGAACTGTTACAAAGGTGGGAACAATAGTATTTCATGGCCTACCGTTTTTTGTTCCATGTTCAATTCGAGGCAAAAGATGAAGATAAAACATAATGAAAGCAACTGCTATCATTTTGTTTAAGGTACAAATCTTATCACGTGACCTCTCCAAAAATGCCTGTAATAATGTGGTAGGGCTTCGACCTGAGGCTTAATACCCATTAAAGGTGTGAACTTTTTAAGACTATCTAATTAGGAATATTATAAACCTACATCTGACCTGAATTTGAGATGATTGTTCCTAATGAATATATGATACTGAAATTTCTCCAAAAAAGCAGTACCAATATCTGCATGGTAGCTACGTAATTTGTCTACATATTTATCACATATTGAAATGAAGTACATTAGGGAAAAACTTGGCAAGAATATAGGAAGTCTAATTGGCATTGATTGGGGGTGGATGAGCCACTTCTGATTTCTTTGATTCCTCGTTGAGGAGTCCCGCTCTAAACTACAAAGAAAGCAATCAGTCCAGGATGGCATAGGTAGGAACACATCAATAGGACGTACGGGAAAAAAAAGGTCGACTATATCATTGTCGAGGCCTTTCAGTTATATGGTCATCAATATGACATGATAGAAAACAAATCCCACCGGTTATAAACCTAGGAAGAAAATTCAATCAAATCATGGTATACATGGGAGGAAGTAATCAACAAAATAAAGAGACAAATCAAGAAGTCACTTGTTCTTGTTCGCCCCTTCTTGCTCAGTATCTTCGTTTGCTCTGATGCTTTAGCAGCTGCATTCGAACCCCGCAGCAATAAGGACTGCATGGAGAGGAAGCAGATATCTAACTATTGGTCAAAGTATAGCCGATATGTATCACATACAAAAATGATTTGCCTAAAATCACAATTGAATCTAAAGTACACCAGATTACATACCTCAACATCTATATGCACGTACATATATGTATCCTGATTTCATGGCCAGATAGCAGATGCAGATCGTGTAATCGTGTTCTCGCTGGCATCGCAGTGGCATACCAGGAACTACGCATCCGGCAATGCAACATCTATCAGGTCCCTTTATGATGTGAACCCGGCCTCGACAGCCATAGAGTCGAAAAAACGGCGGTATTGCTTCCTGCGGTGCAGCTGTACTCCTCTCAAACGGGTGCCTCGGTGCTTGTTCGTCAGCAAAGACGGCAGGTCGCTATCGATTCAAACCTCGCCTCGCCCCGTGGGCTTCAGATCTCTTGGTTTGCCCCAGATTGAATACGAACTCGTCGAAGACCTTGAGGTAGACCCATGGCACCTACTATGTTTGTCAGCTTTAGTTTCTGCGAGATCGCCGTTGTGGCCTCGAGCAGTCGAGCTCGTCAGAGATTTTAAGCTTGGTTGGAGATGCTAGCTGCTATCGCCGGATCCACATGATGGTAGTAGTTGTTGCTGCTGCGTTCTGAGTTGGGAAACCTACCATCGACAGATTCAGATGATGATAGTTGTTGCTGTTGTGTGCCGTTGTTCGCCGATCAACGTAATCCTCGAAATCAATTAGTCCATCGCGCACAACCTGTAGGCTGAATATCTACTGCCGCCTCCATATGGATTGATTTATTACCTTTTGTCTCCTAGAGTTCCTCTTGCGCACGTTGCAAGAAGGTCACGTGCATAGATTGGGTTGTGGTGTCATGCATATGTACGATTAAATACGGAGTGGACTCGTAGCTGTCAATATTAGATCCGCTGTGTCGTCCTCGTTAAATCTACACCGTTTAGATCTCCCAAAATTAGAGGTTAAATCTTCACCATTGGTTGTTAGTTGTTTTAATAATATAATAGATAATGAATAGTTTATAATACAAATAAATATTCATAGCACACATGAATAAATATGAAATGAAATGAAAATAAGAGTGGTACTAGCGACCACCATGACGATTCCAATGGTGTTGAATAAGATCTTCCTTGAGCTGACGATGGGTGCCTCGGTTCTCAATGTTTCAGAATGTTTCAAGAAATGCATGGATTTTATCTGGATTTCTAGATGGATTCGCATGGGTACCAACATTATCAAAGAAGAACACGGATACTTATCGGCATAGTCAGTCGGAATTCCGTAAGCTAAAACTCTCATTGCCGCGGATATTTTTTGATATCCACTAAAACCAAGCAAACTGGCGGCATTTCTCCGACGTTTGAAATACCGAGTCTTGGTAACGCAAGTTTCTACAATCTTGACAAATAAAGAACGCCGCATTCGATATCGGCGACGAAAGAGGTAGGCCGGATAGGTTGGTACCTCGGAGAAGTAATCTTGTATGAGCATAGCATGCCCGAGCGTGCGATTCCGAGGGATGCATAGTCGGCCGACCTTGGACCCCGGCCGTTTGATCCTTTTATTATCTTCTTCCTCCTCCGCGGCAAGCATAAGGATAAGCTGCTCGTCGTCGTCAAAGAGAATGTCCTCCAAATCAGAGTCATCAGAAGACGACGAATCCTCCATCAAAATAGCACGCAGTTACTCAGCGGCATCTGCGAACGGGGAGGATTAGCTACGGTCGGGGGTTACGACGACCGGAGATGGTAGGGAACGGCTGCGTACCTTCGGAGTCGCGTCGGAGCGGCCGAAATCCGGTAGCGGGCGACGGCGGCTGCTTTGACAAATCATAAGTTGAAAATCTCATATCCCTTGAATACGAGTACCTAAACCTCATGCTACTCGACTTAGGTCCCAAATAAGTTCTTGTCATTGTAAGCATGCATGTATCATTGAGAACGCCAATGAGGTACCTCCTGCCCGATGATATAGAAGTTTTCCCATATCAAAATAACAAGACAAACAGACAATGAACACCTCGACATTTTTATTTACCATTGGGTATAGCTTTTTATTATGAGATGCGTCGTCGAATGTCCACTATGGTTATGCTGTAAATTTTCACCGTGAATGATGCATGGTTTAGATTAGCGGCCCAGGCGTTTCTCTAACACATATACAAACTTCATGAGCTTATAAGTTTCCATCTCATTTTGCACCGCTAGGCATCCATAAACAAAAGATCATGATATCAACTAAATAGGAATAAGTGCAATGTTGAAAACATGCCCCATGAAAGCATGGCTGAGCTAACTCTCAACTCATAATTTGCAAGCATATAAACTTCATAAGAGAGTCACAATGGTCAAGTTTATTAAGTGCAAGAAAGTAAATGTGTCATCAAGTTCGTGAGAGCTTTACTAACTAATTTTCTCATAACAAAAAATTTAATTTAGAAGATAGATAAAAGCATAATGAATATACTTGGAATAGCAATAATGCTAATTATGGTGGACACATTGGCAAACTTTGGTTTTTTGGGAGTTGGATGCACGAGTAGAGCTTATACTTAGTACAGGTGAAGGCAAGCAAGAGACTGGGAGCGACCAACTAAGAGAGCAATAACGGCCATAATCATGCATAGCGACAAAACATTATTAATCAAAGCATAAAGTGATATTACAAGTCAAAAACTAAATGATCATAGAGGCTTGAGGTGATTGGTTCATAGTCATAACATGGTGTAAGCATACGCCAAGTCAACCCAAATAAAGCATCAAAGGAGAATACCACAATATTATGCTTTTGTATGATAAAAACAACACATGATTCTTTCAATGGCACATTAAACACTCTCAGACATTTGAGACAAATCATGCTACAACAATAACTACTAAGTATATAATCAAAATAATATCTAGCATGACATGCTAAAGTCTAAGCCACAGTCTAAACAAGCTTCCTTTTGCACCACTATAAGCATGAAATATTTTACTCTTCTCTAACACCAATCAACTTATTTGAAACAACTCTCAAAGATAATAATCAACAAAGACCAGAGGGCTAAACACACCTAACTAAAAAGAACTAACAAGTTCTGAACAAAATAAGGGTGCAAACAAAAGCTAAACGCCGTACTAGCAAAAGAGAACACTCGCAGAACAATAAGAGTGAAAACTAGAGTGTTCTAGGCAATGAAAACGGAGTGTCTTCTCCAAAAGAAGTTGATTGTTGTTCGCTGGTGTGTAGTTGACACCAGAAAACTTGTTGGAAAACCCCAAGAGTAAGGTTATGATGAGCACATCAGCAAGTTTTCCCTCAGTTGTGAAACCAAGGTTTATCGAACCAGTAGGAGAAAGCCAAACTTCAGAAGGTTGATTGCTCGCTACCTTTGCGACAGCTCAGGACAATTTATATGGCGCCTCATCCAGGGCTTTGCTTTGCACCAGCAGCAAAGTGGAACCTGCACACAACACAACCAAGTACTTTGCCCAACTAACAGCGAGGTTGTCAATCTCACCGGTTTGCTGTAAACAAAGGATTAAGCGTATCGTGTGGTAAAAGGTAATAGTTTGCAAGAATGTAAATAAAGCGAGTAAATGTAAAACAGTAATAGCAATGTAAAGGATTTTGGACCGGGGTCCATAGTTCACTAGTGGTGTCTCTCCATAAGATAAATAACAACATGCTGGGTAAACAAATTACAGTTGGGCAATTGATAGGATAAAGCTAGCATACACATGTCATGAGGATCACTATGAGATTCACTCTAGGCATTACGACAAAATACATAGACCGTAATCCAACTGCATCTATGACTAATAATCCACCCGCCAGATGTCATCCTAGCAACCGTTGGGTATTAAGTTGCGAACAACAGATAACTGCATTAAACAAAGTGCATAATGTAAACAAAGCAAATGTCTTTGGACAGAAGAATGTTGTTTTCTCCCTAGTGGCAATAGCACATCTGCAACCTTATAGGTTTCTGTCACTCCCCCAAATTACTAGAGGCATGAACCCACTATCGAGCATAAATATCCCCTCTTGGAGTCACTAGCATATACTCGGCCAAGATATCTACTAGCAACAGAGAGCATGCAAGATCATAAACAACATAGAGATAACATAAAGATAATAATTAAGCACATCAACTTGATATAGTATCAATATCCATCGGATCCCAGCAAACACAACATGTAGAAGTACACAAAGATGATCTTGATCATGATCAGCTCACAAGATCTAAACATGAAGCACATGGTGGAGAAGATGACCATCTAGCTACTGCTATGGACCCGTAGTGCAAGGTAGACTACTCACACATCACTCCGGAGGCAACCATGGTGATGAAGAAGGCCTCCGGCAGTGATTCCCCTCTCCGGCAGGGTGCCGGGAAGAGCTTCTGGACCCTCCCGATCTCGCGTCGATGACGGCGGTGGCTTGCACTATGTTTCGAGGAAAATTTATTGAGTCTTTAGGTTTTTCCCGTCGAGGGGAATATATAGGCGGAAGGGCGGCGTCAGGAGGTGGACCAGGCGGCCTCACCCCTGGTGGCGCGGGCCAGGGCTAGGCCGCGCCGCACTAGGGTGTGGCCGGGTCCTGGCCCCCCTCCGTCTCATCTTCGGACTTTGACTCGTGTCTGGAAAAATAGGAGGTTTGGCTTTTGTTTCGTCCAATTCTGAGAATATTTCCTGTGTAGCTTTTTTGAAACACAAAAACAGCAGAAAACATGGAACTGGCACTGTGGCGTCTCGTTAGTATGTTAGTTCTAGAAAATGCATAAAAACGCCACGAAGTGTAACAAACACACAAAGCAAATGGTGTATAAACAAACATGGAGCATCAAAAATTATAGATACGTTTGAGATGTATCAAGCATCCCCAAGCTTAACTCCTGCTCGTCCTTGAGTAGGTAAGTGATAACAAAACAATAATTTTTGAGGTGACATGCACCATCACAATTTTGATCAACGATGTAAAGCATTGAGTGCTGAGATCAAAGCACTTAAAACATGGGCATAAGAGACATAATCTTGACAATAAAACTTAGCAACCATGTTATAACATGAAAAGTAACACAACGAAAGATCATGAGTAATGAAACATTGAAAGTCAAGTGTGTGTTCAAATCATATAGAAAAACATAGTAAAGTGGTTTTCAGCTTGTCCTTCATGGAATAGCAAAACATAAATGCATAGGACACCTTCAAGTTTAAGAGGGCGACTAGATACAGATAATTTAAGAACAAGCAAAACCATAATCATGAATCAATCAATGATAAACTTTGGGACTATGCACATTAAACTCAGAATGACAACTATGCTCTCTTAGACGGTGCATGAAGGTAGAAGGTGGAGACTCAACATAAAAGTAAAAGAAAGGCCCTTCGCAGAGGGAAGCAGTGATTAAACATGTGCTAGAGCCAGGCCCGGTCCTAAGATTTTAGGGGCCCGGGGCGAAACTTAAATTTTGGACCCCGTTATAGAACTTTTAAATAATGTAAACCATATATGCTATAAATAATTAGACAATTACTAATCAAATTTCCATTAGCAAATTAGGGCATAGACAACGCAGTGAATTAGAGAAATCAGGCTACCTTCTGTAAGGAACTGCGTTGATGTCTTGACTCAGGCCGGCGAGGACTAGGAGACCTCGAGAGTTCGAGTTCAGCGATCTCGGCGACAGGTCACAGATCGACGGGCGGCTGCGGGCGGGCGTGCGCGGTGCACCGCGAGACTGCTCCGAAGTGCCTGATCCCGATCGGTGATGGGCGATCGTGTATTCGTGTGTGCCTGCGTCTGCGTGCGTGGGTGGAACATGAAGCGATCTGCGACCAGATGTATCGACAGATCGACGCGTGGGCTGGGCGATGGCCGGTGGGGGTAGCTTCGATCGATCTCATCTCGAGTGACTGAGTTCTCGGAACGAGAGTTAGGGGCCCGTTAGCCCAACTGCTAAGCTATATTTTTTTCTCAGATAGGCATATATATGGGCTTCTATACTACATAGGATATACCTGTAGGGGGCCCCTAAAAATTTTGGGCCCGGGGCGGCTGCCCCTTCCGCCCCCCCCCCTTGGGCCGGGCCTGGCTAGAGCTTTTCATTTGTAAAACAGAGAGATAAAAAATTGTTTTGAGAGGTGGCTGTCTTTGTCAACAACTGGCAATGGGGTTCTTACTATCTTCCATAAAAGCATGTTTTTGAGAGAGTGATTGGCACTTTGGTGCTCTTTTATAAAGCTTGGCACTCCTCCCCACTTTTCCTTTCACAAACCATGGCTAACCGATTCCATCGGGTGCCCACCAACTTTCACATACCATGGAGGAGTGCCTTTTTTCTTTTCTTTTTTCCTTTTTTTATGGAATAAAAAAATATGGAATATAGCAAATCCGACCACTACGTCCCCATGAGCTGAAAACAGTGTCATAAAATGAGAAGTATTTGAAGGTTTTTTGAAAGGTAGCACATGAAAATTTACTTGGAATGGCTTCCAAATACCATGCATAGGAATTTATAGTGGACTCATTGGAAAACTTGGTTTTGGGGAGTTGGATGCATGAGTAGAGCTCATACTTAGTACAAAATTAAGGCTAGCAAAAGACTGGGAGCGACCAACTAAGAGAGCAATAACGGCCATAATCATGCATAGCGACAAAACGTCATTAACCAAAGCATAAAGTGGTATCACAAGTCAAAAACCAAATGATTATAGAGGCTATATGGCGACTTGTTAGAGTCAAACCTTTTGTAAGCATGCGCCAAGTCAACCCAAATAAAGCATCAAAGGAGAAAACCACAATAACATTCTCCCATATAATAAAAACAATGCATGATTTTTTTCAAAAGCTCATTAAGCAATCTCAGTCATTTGAGATAAGTCATGCTACAGCAAAAACTACTAAGCATACTATCAAAACGACATCAAGCATGACATGCAAAAGTCTAAGCCACAGTCTAAACAAGCTCTCATTTGTACCACTTTAGGCATGAAACTTTTTTCTCTTTTCCAACACCATTCAAACCTTTTTGAAACAACTCTTTTGATGAAAACCAACATAGACCAATGGTCTAAATACACCTTGATGCAAAGATATAACAAGATCTAAACAAAAATCATGGCGAAAAACGAAAGCTAAATGCAGTTCTAGAAAAAGAGAACACTTGTTGAACGATAAGAGTGAAAAATAGAGTGTTCTTGGCAATGAAAAATGGAGTGTGTCTTCTCCAAAAGAAATTTGTTGGGGTCCAACCATTTATTGCAGCAAACAAAACAAAAGAAAACTGAAAGCAAAAGTAAATACGCTCCAAGAAAAAATGCACAGAATATGAAGCAATAAAAATATAGTGTGTTGAAAGGTGACATAATTTTTGCCGATGAAGAAGGGGTGCCTCGGAGGCATCCCCAAGCTTTGACGCTTGTACCTCTTGGATATTTTTTGGGGTGACATGGGCATCCCCAAGCTTGAGCTTTTGTCCATACTTCATCTCATCTCATCACTCTCCATTCCCTACACTTGAAAACTTCCTTCATACAAAACTTCACACAATTCTATTAGCAACATTAGTATAAGCATGATAATAAATCTACCCTTTTGGATCAGTTTCAAACTCAAATATACCAACCATTAAAGCATAAGCTACTGTAGCAACTTCCTCAAAAGTTCTGTGATCAAAAGAACTCAAAAAGAAAGCGATCGAGAGGCAAACACAAATAGTGGCAGAATCTGTCAAAACAGAACAGCTGACAAAGATCGATTTTTTTGAGGACCTTATGTTGCTCAAATCGAAAAGTGTAAAGCTAATGAAAGTTTGGAAATAACCTGGGGCATATTGTCGGGGGGATGACCCCCGGTAGGGTCAAGAGGCTAGAAAGTTACAAAGAGTAAGGTTGACTTTATGTCGGTTGACCTAGATGGGGTCTGGCCGGAATAAGGGAGCATCGGCCAGACCGGCATATAAGTGTATCCCGGTGGCAGTATAGATATGCCAGATTAACCGGGATACTTATTGAGGAGTGCCGGCATATGCATAGATATGCCGGCCTACTTATTTGATGTGTTGTGCAGGAGCAGGGGAGGCCGGATTACCCGACCTCATAGGTCGTTGGTCCGGCATATAGGTCCGGGGTATGGCCAACGGTCATGCCCGGGATATATAAGTCAACTAAGGTGTCATGTCCCTACAATCAAGGAGAGGTTCAGTTCAGCATGGAGGAAGATCGTGTTGGCAGGGTGCACAGTGGAGACCTACCTACCCTCACTGTGCACAAGTACAGAGCTTACCTCACAGTGGTAAGGTCACAGTCCAGGAAGTACAAGGTACAGGGATATGGAGTCCCATCGAGAGCAATCAGGGACAAAGTCAAGGGATTCTGCCCTCGTCAGCCTACCCTGTTTGGAGTGTAGTTGCTGTCTCTGGTCTCAGGTGACCGTTGTAACCCTGGCCACCACTATATAAGGTGGCACAGGGAGCCCTAGTGAGGGGTTGGTCACTCAGTGTTCCTACACTTAGCAGTTCATCTTACTCCTCTAGCAGAGAGCTTGGAAGCACCATTGTTGTATACTCCATCGATCCAAATATACATCCAGTAGAGCAGGAGTAGGGGTGTTATCTCCTTACGAGAGCCCCGAACCTGGGTAGATCTGTGTTCCTTTCTGTCGTGCTTTTCAGCTCGTTCCCCTCTCCCGAATCCTCCAGCATCTAGTTCGGCCTCATTTAAGCCATCCCATGGCATATGTTGTTTCACCACGATGACATTTGGCGCCCACCGTGGGGCAGATCGATATGCTGGGTGGAGTGTTTATTCGGACGGGGTCCATGATAGTAGCTTCGGGAGTGCGCGTGGTCTCTGGCCTCGTCCAGAGGCTAGGCTCGCTCAGCTTCGTCAGTGACAACGCCGGGTGCCTCGGCGGCCGGCCGTTCCCCAAGGATGGCCGGATCATGTCTTTCGGTTCCCACGAGGTGTACGTGGGGACTAAGAGAGTTTGTAGGGAAGAGGTGTTGATGGCGGCGGATCCGCCGTCGCATCGGCTGGCTCACGCTGGGCGTAGCGCTCGCTCAGTAGAGTCGGCCGAGGTGATGATGGCCGGCACATCAGTGCCGCCGGCGGAGGATGCCGGCAAAGCAACAACAGCAGCAGCAGGAAATACTCCCCCGGAGCCGCCGAAGGCCAAGAGGTCGGCGCGTCCTCCGTTGGAGCGCGTTGAGAACCTGGCCGGCACTTCCGGCGTGCCGGCTAGAGGCCAGGTGCTTCTCCCCATCATCGATCAGCTTCTCGAGCCGGTGCGATCCGGCGATGATTCGGAGCAAACAAGGGAGGTCCTGGAAGGATCTCGTCAGGCCCTCGTCGACGAGGCCCTGGCCATGCATCAGGAGCGCGAACGGTTTAACTGGCAACTCCATGAGTATGAGGCAGCCCATGGTTTTACTCCTGTGGTAACCCGGCCTAGCCGGATAGATGAGGTTAGAACTAGAGGTAGAGATCTTAACACTGAGCTAGGTAAAGATGCTAGAGCTAAGAGTCATACTGCAACTAGCACTGTGCCTAAGGTAGTCTATAGCTCACCAGTGAAGAACCTTAGAGCAGCAACGGAGGTAGCTAAGGACTTATCTAATTTGTCCGGCGAAGCACTGCATGAGCAGCAAGCCCGGCTTAACCATCTTTTGTCTGAAGCTACCAAGCAGCAGGAGGCCTTTAAGAAGGCAAACCCAGGTGCCGGGGCATCCCAGTACGTTGCGTCGGTAGGAGGTGCCGGCGCAAGGTCAAGGGGGGAAGCTTCGTCCCCGCATCCAAGCGCTCGGCGTGCCAGAAGTGTGACCTCCGGCCGCCGGGACAAGCAGATCCAGGTGTATGATCCGGCAATCGCCGGAAAGCAAGCAATAGTTCAAAAGAGTGCTGGCCAAGCTGACAAGTATGTCGGCAGCAAGAAGGCTGGCCAGAATATGCCGGCCGGGCAAGGAGCAGTGTCGGCCGGTGGTGGCCGGAGTAATAGTGCTGCTAGGCGTCAGCAGCAAGGCGCCGGGGGTGCAGCACAGTAGCAAGGTGCAGGTCAGCCGAGACATCGGGAGGATGATGGGAACTCCGCCCTTGCCAGGGCGGGATATCAGCAGCAGCACCAGCAAGACCAGCAGTATCGGCAAGGCCAGCTAAATGAGCAGTGTCAGCCAGAGCAGCAGCAGCAAAAGATGATCGCGGGCCCAATTGCATCCCGGCTAGGACCTCGGTCCTTGGCAGCAAGTGATGCGCGCTTCAAGCTGGATAGGATTCACCAATCAGAGTTGGTGGAGAGGCAAGGAGCTCCGGGTCCTATGTGCTTTGGACCCCGGATTATGGGTGAGCCGGTACCTTACTACTTCCAGCTCGCGCGTGGCGCGAGGACATACAACGGCAGTACAAAGCCAGAAGATTGGTTGGAGGATTACTCCACCGCAGTGAACATTGCCGAAGGAAACCTCAGATGGGCGGTACGATATGTACCGCAAATGCTAGAAGGACCAGCCAGGATATGGCTGAATAATCTGCCGGCCGGAAGTATCAACGGCTGGGTTGATTTCGAAGAGCAGTTTGTGTCAAACTTCACCAGTACATACAAGAGACCTAACCGTCCGCAGCAGCTGGCCAACTGCCGGCAAGGAGTAAATGAGACCGACCGTGACTACCTGACCAGGTGGTGCACATTGCGCAATTCCTGCGAAGGAGTTGTGGAGCAGCAGGCCATCATGTGGTTCGCTCATGGGTGCCGGCATGGCACCATGTTGTGTCAAAAGCTTCAGATGGAAATGCCGGCCACGTTGGCCGAGACAATCAAGATTGCCGATAGCTATGCTCTGGGAGATCCCATGCAGCCCACCCTTGATTCACAAGGACAGGGGCAGACCCAGGGGAACAACAACAGCACCGGGAGACCAGGGCAATACTATCGCTCTGATAACCGGAACAAGAGAAGAGATGAAAGGCCGGATTACCGGTATGGAACGGCACAAGTAGCAGCTGTGGAGGAAGAGCAAGGGGGCGCCGGCAGTAGCCAGCGTCCGAGATATGAGGGCAATCAGCAGCAACAGCAACAGCCACAACAGCAAGCGCAGCCCTTCCAGAAGAAGAATGTCTGGATCAACAAGAATGCCGGCGGCGGCACCGGCCAGAAGAAGCAATGGCCGAAGTATACGGTGGGTCTGGCCATGGACAAGCCTTGTGTGTTTCACACGTTCCAGCCGGGTAAGCCGGCAAATCATTTGACGAGAAACTGTTCATGGCTGGACGACATATTAGCAGGTCGTGCAGGTCCCTGGGGACCGGCTAGACCATCTATCCCGGCAGCTCCATCGCCGTTAACAGGTGCAAATACTGTTGCAGTCCCGCCCAGGCCGGTTGATCCCGCGAATCAGAGCAATGCCGGAAATGCCGGCGTGAATCAAGTAGATCAGAACTATAACCCGGAGTACTATGCCGGAGGCCCAGCAGCGGGCCGGAATGAGTACAAGGAACATGATCAGAGCTACATGGTCTTTGAGACCGAAAGAACAGACAAGCAGAGCTTGTACCGGCGGTGTTTGGAGGTGAATGCCGTTATGTCGGGAGTTCCGAAGCTAATGTACTGGTCTGACCAGGCCATTGGCTGGGACAGGGCGGATCATCCCAGGATCATGCCAAACCCCGGCGGGTATGCTCTGGTGATGGATCTGACATTCGTCGGGCCAGCTAATAATGTGAGATTCAGCAAGGTCCTCATTGACAATGGAAGCAGCATCAATATCATGTACCGGGATATGATGCAGAAGCTGGGTATCAAGGAAAATATGCTGGAGCCAAGCAAGACCACATTCCACGGCATTGTGCCGGGACTTTCGTGTGCGCCGATGGGCAAGATCCAGATGGATGTCATGTTTGGTAACTGGGATAACTGCAGGGTGGAGAACCTCATGTTTGAGGTGGTGGATCTGGAAAGCCCCTACCATGCTTTGCTGGGTAGGCCGGCACTGGCAAAGTTCATGGCCTCTACGCATGTTGCGTATCTGAAGATGAAGATACCGGGGCCCAAGGGAGTGATCACCATCATTGGTGATTACAAGCGCTCAATGGCATGTGAAACAGCCGGATCTAACCTGGCCGAGACTCTGATCATTGCAGAGGAAAAGAAGAGGCTCAAGCGAGCAGTGGAAATTGCTGAAACAGTCGTGACCGGCACACCTTTGCCGGGCATGACAAACCCAAGTGGCGGCACTTCTTTTCAAGTGGCCAAGGAAGTCAAGAAGGTGCCTCTGGATGAGGCTTTCCCGGAGCGCTATGCCCTCATCGGGGCAGGTTTGGATCCCAAATAGGAAAGCGAGCTCATCAGCTTCCTCCGTGAGAATCGGGATATCTTTGCATGGTCTACTTCAGACCTGCAAGGTGTGCCGAGGGAGCTGGCTGAGCACGCATTGCATGTGAGACCAGATGCTAAGCCGGTGAAGCAACCGCTCCGGCGGAATGCAGGCGATAGACGGAAAGCCATTTGGGACGAAGTGGCCAGGCTCCTAGCCTCCGGCTTTATCAAAGAAGTGCTTCATCCGGATTGGGTGTCTAATCTGGTTTTGGTGGAAAAGAAGAAGGATGAGCCCGCCATAGTGAAAGTATGGCGGATGTGTGTCGATTACACCAACTTGAACAAGGCATGTCCTAAGGATCCATTCCCGCTACCTCGGATCGATCAAGTGATTGATTCCACGGCCGGATGTGAACTGTTATCATTCGTAGATGCTTATTCTGGTTTCCACCAGATCCCCTTGTATGAGCCGGATCAAATAAAGACATCCTTTATTACCCCGTACGGGGCTTATTGCTATCTCACTATGCCGTTCGGTTTAAGAAATGCCGGCGCAACTTACCAGAGGTGCATGCAAAAGTGTTTGCATGACCAAATAGATAAAAATGTGCAGGTATATGTCGACGATGTCATCATAAAAACCAAGGAGAGCAAGACTCTCGTAGATGACCTCCGGGAAACCTTTGCAAACTTGAGGAGATTCCGGATGAAGTTGAATCCGGCTAAGTGTACCTTCGGTGTGCCGGCAGGCAAATTGCTCGGTTTCCTGGTTTCCAGCCGGGGAATTGAGGTGAATCCCGGCAAGATTCGTGCCATAGAGAGAATGAAGCCGCCGACAGATTTGAAGGAAGTACAGAAGTTCACTGGGTGCCTCGCATCCCTGAGCCGTTTCATAGGCCGGCTGGGAGAGAAAGCTTTGCCGTTATATCAATTGATGAAGAAGTCCGACACATTTGTCTGGACAACGCAAGCAGATGCAGCTTTCAAGGAATTGAAACAGATGTTGTCAAGAGCGCCGGTGTTGGCATCTCCGATGCCCAGGGAGCCAATGCTGCTCTATATAGCGGCGACCAACAAAGTTGTCAGTGCAGTAGTGGTAGTAGAGCGAGAGGAAGGAGGCAAAACCGTGCAGCGGCCGGTATATTATTTGAGTGAAGTCCTTTCTACCTCGAAGCAAAACTACCCCCACTATCAGAAAATGACATATGGCGTTTATATGGCGGCCAAAAAGCTCAAGCATTACTTCCAGGAGCACCCAATCCGGGTAGTGGCCGAGGCCCCTATCTCGGAAATCATAGGCAACAAAGATGCCAGTGGCAGGATAGCCAAATGGGCAATAGAGTTGTCACCATATACACCTCAGTATGATAAGAGGGATACAATCAAGTCCCAGGTGTTGGCTGATTTCTTCATTGACTGGGCAGAGATACAATATGAGCCACCATTGCCGGACGCAAACTATTGGAGGATGTATTTCGATGGCTCCAAGACAATACATGGCCTGGGTGCCGACATAGTGCTCAGTTCACCCAAGAATGACCAATTGAGATATGTCCTGCAGATTCATTTCGCAGCATCAAATAATGTGGCGGAGTATGAGGCACTTGTGCACGGCCTGAAGGTGTCTAAGGACATAGGAATTCGCCGGATTATGTGTTTCAGTGATTCTGACTTAGTGATTCAGCAGTGTTCCGGCATATGGGATGCGCATGATGCAAACATGGGATCCTACCGTTTCCTGGTGCAGCAGTTGAGTGGTTACTTCGAAGGTTGTGAGTTCCGGCATGTTCCCCGGGCTCAGAATGAAGCAGCCGATACATTGTCCAAGCTGGGATCTTCCAGAGATTCAATCCCGCCCGGCATTTCGTTGGAACATCTGAGGAAGCCGTCAATCAAACCCTCGCCGGAATCATCGTCCATTTATGTCCCGCCAAGCCCGGAGGATGCAGTTCCGATGGGGATAGATGCCGAAGCCAGGTCAGATAACCCGGGGACTGCTCTCTCAGTCCCGGGGACTGGGCCGACATATGCTGTAAGTACAGTATTCCGGAGCAAAAGTAAAGGCAAGGGAAAGATGTACCAAGAGGTTGTACCGGTATACCCGGGGACTGCTCCGGCATACCCGGGGACTGATCCCTCAGTCCCGGGGACTTCGCAGCCCATGGAGATCGATTATGTGTCGGTCGAAATGATGGAGATAGATCAGGCAGTGTTCACTATCAGGGAAGTGCCCTCATGGGCACGCCCTGTCATGGATTTCCTGGTAAATGGTCAAGTGCCGGCGGATGAAACCGAGGCACGCCGGGTTGCAAGGAGATCCAAAGGGTACACCATCATAAGCAAGGAGGTATACAAAAGAAGTGCCACCGGAGTATTGCAGAGATGCGTTGAATCTGCGGAAGGCCTGGAGATGCTCCGGGAAATTCATCAGGGGGAGTGCGGTCATCACGCTTCCTCCAGAGCATTGGTGGCAAAGGTATTCCGGCATGGGTTTTACTGGCCGACGGCATTGCAAGATGCAGAAGACTTGGTCCAGAAGTGCAATGGATGTCAGAGATATGCTCACCAGATTCATCAGCCGGCGTCAGCATTGAAGACTATCCCGATAACCTGGCCCTTTGCTTTTTGGGGCTTGGATATGGTCGGAGCCTTTAAGCCGGCGAGGGGAAAGATGACCCATATCCTGGTCATGGTGGACAAGTTCACCAAATGGATTGAAGTAAAGCCCATAAGCAAGTGTGATGGTCACATAGCAGTGAAATTCTTAAAAGATATAATCTTGAGATATGGTGTTCCCCATGGTATCATCACTGACAATGGGTCGAACTTTGCCCAAGGGCCATTTGCTAGATTTTGTGAGGAGGTGGGAATCCGGCTGGACATTGCGTTGGTCGCTCACCCTTGTGCCAATGGCCAAGTAGAGAGGTCAAATGGACTAGTGTTATCCGGCATAAAACCCCGGCTGATAGAGCCACTGGAGAAAACTCCGGGATGCTGGCTAGATGAATTGCCAGCAGTGCTTTGGAGTTTGAGGACAACTCCAAATAGGTCAACAGGCTATACACCATTTTTCCTTGTGTATGGAGCAGAAGCTGTGCTTCCAACAGATGTAATACATGATGCACCAAGAGTGGTGCTATATACTGAGGAAGAGGCTAAAGAAGCCAGGGAAAATGATGTTGATCTGCTGGAAGAAGCAAGAGAAATAACACAGTCAAGAACAACAGTATATCAGCAGAACCTCAGACGCTATCATGCGCAGAAGGTAAATCCAAGGAGATTCCAAGAGGGAGATCTAGTACTCCGATTAAGGCAAGGCACTGAAGGCCGGCATAAGTTAACTCCTCCATGGGAGGGGCCATTCATTGTGAGCAGAGCTCTGCACAATGATGCCTATTATCTTATAGATGCGCAGGCCCCCAAGAAGGACAAGGCGGACAGGTCTGGAGAAGAAACCAAGCGACCATGGAACATAGCCCTACTCCGCCCCTTTTACTCCTGAGAAGCACAATGTATGTATTTCCATATTTTACTTTGTGTGCCGGCACTTTATGCCGGCACAAGGCTAATGAATAAAAAATCGGCATCCCGGAGAGATCGGGCACTGCCTCTGAGATATATCGTTGTTTATTTTCAGTTTTTTGTTTATGTGCCGGCTGGCTTGATTTGAGTGCTTCCTATGTCGGCCTAGCAGTGTGTCGGCACCAAAGGCCGCTCTTCGACTCAGCTGCTGTCCAAAACCCGGCTTCATGGCTAGCAAGAGTAGATGCCGGAGATTGTCTACACATGGAAAACGGCTAAGGAAATATAGAGCAAGCGAACCGGCATTTATGTAATTGCTAAAGTTAAAACCTGAAATGTCGGATGACTTGAAGTCTAAATTTCAAAGTTTAAGTACTGTATGTTTAATGAAGCAACCTTGAGACTCATATGTCGAAAGCCAAATAAGGTAGACAAGTAGCCAAGGTTGTGAAGTTGAGGAAACAGGAAAACAAACTCGGTGACTTAGCCAAAAGATGATCCGGCATTCATAAACAAGCAAACCAAGTTAAAACTTGTTCAGGTAGCAAACTAAAGGGAAATAGAGTATATATTACATCTGCACCCGACATACCGGGGATCTGATAAAGCTTAAAGTTTTTTGGTGCGGCAAAGTTAAGAAGCAGGGGCAGAAGCAGAGCCGCCGGCTGGTGGAGCTGTAGCAGTGGAGATGTCGGCTTCAGGAGTACCGGACCCAGCAGATGGAATGGAGCCATCACCTCTGGCCGGGACAGATCCCTGTTCCGGAACGTCGGTATCGGCTTCTTCAGTTTCTTCTTCATCTTGGCTGGAGTCGGAGCCCTCAGCGTCAGCAGCGTCCTTGGCGACGTCCTCCTTCTCCAGCTCGCGGATGTCCCGGACAAAGGCTTCGGTGTCGGCATAATCCACATAACTGTGGGCTAATTCTTGCCGACGCCGGATATGTTCCGGATCCGTGGTCCAGATGGATCCCTCGCGCACAGTGCGCAAAGTCTCCAAGTCTGCTTTCTCGTACCAGGAGAGGAAGTAGCTGAGAGCTTCATCAGCTCCCACCCGGGCGCCGGAGTCCCGCCATTCCCTGAGGCGAACCTTGGCAAGCTGCAGATCATTGCTGAGGTCGACAGGATCAGTGGGCGTCCTTTGTCCCAGCCAGAGGGCAGAGTATGCCTCCTGGGCGCCAAGAAAGAGTTCTTCCGTGTAGAAGGTCATGGCATTCTTCCGGGATTGCAGGGCCAATAGTTGTTCCGACATGTCCCAGTTGGCCGAGTCAACCGGAACACCCCGGTCCGCTCGATCCAACTGCAGAGCCCTCTCAACGTCTTCGACGAAAGCAGGAAACATGCCTGAAAAATAGAGAGTATGTTAGCAAAAGAAGAATATGCCGGCGTAAAAGTTGTGCCGGGAAAGGACATGGTATGTTGGGCAGGATAAGGGAAAAGGATTTGAAGCTTACTGGCGAGGTCGGCATTGAGCTGGGCAACTGTAACTTCCCACTTGGTGGCCAGCTCCTTCAAGCCAGACAGTTTGGCGTGAGCATTGGAGGCATCAGTCTCGGAGGTGACAAGCAGTTCCTGAGCTTTCTTAAGCTGGCCCTCCCTCTGTTCCTTCTCCTCCAGAAGCTCGGCAATCCGGCCCTTCAATTGCTCAATCTCAGCTTTGTGGGCAGCATCCCGGTCATCCAACTGCTTGGCCACATCCACAGAGGGCGTACAGTCCTGGTGGCGGGACTCCAGTGCAGCCTTCTCATCTGCGAGGATTTAAAGTTCAGAGAATATGAAGATAAGAAGCAGTGACAAGAGTTAAAGGATTTGAAGTACAAGTTGAGTAGTAAAGAATCAGCAGAAACCGACATACCGGTCAACTACTTCACCCTCTGGAGGAGCGCGGTGACTTGCTCTTCAGTGGAAGCTGAAAATATGTCGGTAAAAGGGTTATGTGTCGGCAAGAGAAATATTCCGGAGTAAAAGAAGGCAGACATCCGGCACATGTGGATGTGTCAGCTGAGTTTACCTTTCTGGCGCAGTTCCAGCCGGAGCTTGCTATGCGCATCTGACAACTTCCGGTGCTCGCACACCAAGTCATGGTACATGTCGGCACGTGCATTGTTCATGCGCTGCAAAGGAGATAGGATTTGAAAGGTTATGAGAAAAGTCTAGCATACCAGTACAATTGAAGATTATATGAAGTATTCAGATTGGTAAAGACCCGGCACAGGTGCTGCGCACCTATCCCGGCTCTCGGTGACTAGGATTTGAAGCTCGAATCGAGCTTATATCTCGGTCAAGAGGATTTGAAAAATGACTAAGATATGAGATTGATGAAGACCCGGCACAGGTGCTGCGCACCTATCCCGGCTCTCGGTGACTAGGATTCGAAGCTCGGATCGAGCTCATATGTTGGACAGTTAATTTAAGAACAACTAACTAAGAAAGGTGTTGGAAAATCCCGGATGTCCGTATCCCGGACAGCCGACATTTTCGGGGACTGGGGATATATATGCAGAAAAGACTTACGTTGGTGGCATCGGCCAGGAGGTGAAGTCTTTGTTGTAGGCTGAGGAGCTCGCAGGCAATAGGAACGGGCTTCGCGGCCAGGATATCAGCTGGATCGCCTGTGGCCGAGGCTTCGGCCAACTTCTTGCTCCTGGACTCAGCAGTATCCATGGTGTCGGCGTCATTCCACCGGATGCAGTGCTCCTTGAGAGATCCAAGGCTCTTGTCGCTTTTCGACAGCAGGGAGACGCGGCCCTCAAGTTCCGGCGTATCAAAGAAGCTGGGCCGGTAGCCGGACCGGGATGCTGCCTTACCAGAGTGAAGGGCCAGGGCAGAGCTGGGCCGAGGTGCTGCTTTGGCAGAGGCAGTGGCAGCGGACTGTGTCCCGGGCTTGATGATTTGCTTGATCTTAAGGGTGCCGGTCTTGGCCGGGATAGCGGTGTTGGCCGGAGCTGGAGTCTTCTCAGCAGAGGGAGTCTTGGGCGCGGGTTGTTCCGGCGCGGCAGGTGCAGCTTGTCCAGCGGAGGCAGGTTCCGGAGTAGTCCGGACTTCTGGCACTGCAGGGCCCTTTCCTTTGTTATCTATGCCGGCGCTCTTGTTGCTTGCGCCGGCATCCTCAGTAGTCCCGGCGCCGCTGGTGGGCGCGCCGGAGTCTGGGGCATCTTGTTGGGCTCCTGTGTCCATATGGACATCAGAAGCCGAAGGTTCCTGTTGAGCCCCCGAGTCCATGTGGACGTCGGGGGCAGAGTTGTCTTGCTCCGGCGGAGGACCGTCCTTCGCCGGGGAGATGGTTCTATCGGGCGCAGGCGAAGATGCCGGCGTCGGGGAGGTCGTGTGGCTTGCAGATGGTATGTCGGAGGTGGCAGTGGCCGCCGGCTTGGTAACCTTCGGGCCGCCACTCGAGCCGGATGCTTGTTCCGGCGCAAGAGAAGCCCTGAAAAAGAGAAAACACCAAGTTAGTAATCAAAGCAAGAGGTATGTCGGAGGCAATACAAAGAAAAGAAGCTTACCCCGGGGCAACAGGTCGAGGTTTCTTCGGGCGAGGCGCCGAAACCTTCTGCCTCTTCTGTGCCGGCTCAGCCTGGGGTTTGACCCCGCGCTTCTTGCCACTGCGTACGCCGGCAAGAGGAGGTCCCTGGCTTAATGGCGCAGCGTCGATTACTTCATCGTCCGGGATAGCTGAGGACGGCATAGGAT
Source organism: Dactylis glomerata (assembly GCA_007115705.1). Classification (NCBI taxonomy): domain Eukaryota; kingdom Viridiplantae; phylum Streptophyta; class Magnoliopsida; order Poales; family Poaceae; genus Dactylis; species Dactylis glomerata. Next base: position 2,419,466 of record QXEO01001328.1, on the reverse strand, counting down.
AAGCAAAAGGTGTGGGAGGAAAGGCATATGCAAGTGGCTTTGGGTCATAATACATCAGGATCTCCTCGTCAGAATCACCCTCACTCCGGTCTTGAGTAGATTGCCAGGGTGAGGAGGCCTTACCCGTGGCAGCTGCAGCACGGGTGCTCCTGGGAAGCTTGTCCCAGTGGTCCGGGTCTTCAGGGTCTGCGGCAGTGCGATCTGCAGCTATGGTAATGCGGGAATTCTCCATAGCTTGGAAACTAAATTTCTGCATAAGAGCAAGGTCAATTGGTCAGACGAAGGAATATGTCGGCAAATAACAATATCTCAGGCCATGCATGATATGTGTCGGTAAATAGATATGTGTCGGCTTAGATATCTATGTGCCGGACAAGAGACTATGTGTCGGCCAGAAGGATTTACCGTTAGGGCGGGGCGATTCCGGCTGTATGGTTCAAGTCCCTAGGCAAAAGTGGCCTGAGAACACTTCCAGATGTCCTTGATCCACCGCAGAATGTCGGCCGGAGTCAGCTCGTGTGTAGAATGCCGGGTGGGGTCCATGGGCCCGCTCATCTGGCAGATTTTATGTGACCGGCGCTGCAGAGGGGAGATGCGTCGGCTGATAAAGCATGCCACTAAATCTTGAGGGGTAAGGTCGGCATCCCGGAGCTCGCCCTTAACCCGGTGGAGAGCATTCACCGGCATCACGGAGTTCTTCGGGTTATAGGTCCAGTTCTTCATCGCCAAGGGTGGCTCGTCCACGAATGGCGGCAGGTTGAGTAGGTCGACGTCGGTGGTGTTCTTGACATAGAAGAAGCTCTTCTGCCACTTCTTGCAAGACTCGAGCAGTTCCACCTTGGGGAAGTCCGAGCCCTTCCGGGACATGATGGTGGCCGCGCCACATAGGGTCATGGGGCGGTCCTTCTTCTCCTGAGCCGTCTCCGGCGGGTCATCCTTGCTCTGGGGCGGTTCTTGGACGACTTGCTTCCGCAGTTGGAAGTACTTCGCCCAAGCTTGGGTGAAGGGCTCTATGCCGGCGAAGCCTTCGCAAAAAGCAGCGAAGGCGGAGAGGATCATCACGGCATTGGCCGGGATATGGTGAGGTTGCAGGTCGTAGGTGTCGAGGAAGTCCCGGAAGAAGTCCGATGCCGGCAGACCAAAGCCCCGCTCGAAGTGGGCGATGAACACGACGCGTTCGCCGGGTTCAGGTGCCGGCACAATTTCTCCCGCTGGTAGCCGGCATACCACACCCTCTGGGACTCTTCTCGTGGAGGTGATCCATGATATGTCGGCCGGAGTAACCTCCGACCCCTCCCAGCCGGAGCGTCCTTGAAGCTGGGCCGAGTTATCCTCCTCCGAGGCCGAGGTGGCCGTCATACTTGATGATGCCATCTTGGTGGCCGGGACAGGGCGTGAGAGCCGGAGTCCCGTGATGTTATTCCTATCAAAGCCAGAGAAAAGAGGGAGGTTAGTCTCTCCGGCATACCACTCACGCAGAAGTTAGCAGGAAAAGAGGATCTACCATCGCAGTTAAAATCGGAAACAAACGTGGGTAAAACTTCTACGGAAGAACGCCTGCGAACCGCTAAGGAACATTGCTAGCAATGCTAATCGAATCAAAGAGATGTCAAGCAGAGGAACTGCCGCAGACCTATGCGAGTAGGGTTACCATTGTGAAGCTACAGAAAAGCATGAGAGAGGAAGAACAGAGAAGGAGGAACTCACCGAAGCTTGGCCGGCGGCGATGGAACGGCGGCGAGCGTGCAGAGGAAGGTCCAATCTCCCAGCAATGTCGCGGAGAAGAGAGGCGGCGGCGTCGTCAACGAAGATGTCGGGCGTCGTAGAGCGTCAGCGGCGGTGTGGAGCAGGTCGACGGCGACGTAGGTTCTCTGTTCCTCGGTCCGGCGATGAAGCGCAGGAGGCAGAGGGACAGGGGAAGAAGACGATGGTGTGGGGGTAAAAAGGAGAAGTTAACCCCCGCCGCCCTATTTATATATCTCCGGGTAAGGGTCGTGGGGGTGGTAGTGCTCCACTACCCCGACCGTTTCTGTGGTAACTCGCCACGTGGCGGCACGGAGTGGGGCGGCGGTTCCTGTAACCGTGCCACTAGGCAATGATGGCCTGCAGTAAGTGCACTGTGAACCGTCACATCGTGTGACCGTTCGTAGAGGCAGGGCGGTTGCAAGTTTCGATGCAAACTGTCGGGCGTGGCTTCTCAAGGAAGTCCAATCTATGTGCCGGTGTAACTGCCCGGGGAGTACATTCTGTCCGGAATACCCTCAGGGCCGGCCGGATTAACTTTTGGAGAAGGAACAGTAGCCGGTATATGTGCGGATGTCCCAGCATATAATCTAATCGTCGGCATATAACAATAGAGCCGAGATATAATGAAATGAAGATATGTTAAACCTGCCAAGGCCCCTCAGTCAAGACTGGGGGACCTCGACAGCTTCGGGGACTAATGTCGGGGGGATGACCCCCGGTAGGGTCAAGAGGTTAGAAAGTTACAAAGAGGAAGGTTGACTTTATGTCGGTTGACCTAGATGGGGTCTGGCCGGAATAAAGGAGCATCGGCCAGACCGGCATATAAGTGTATCCCGGTGGCAGTATAGATATGCCGGATTAACCGGGATACTTATTGAGGAGTGCCGGCATATGCATAGATATGCCGGCCTACTTATTTGATGTGTTGTGCAGGAGCAGGGGAGGCCGGATTACTCGACCTCATAGGTCGTTGGTCCGGCATATAGGTCCGGGGTATGGCCAACGGTCATGCCCGGGATATATAAGTCAACTAAGGTGTCATGTCCCTACAATCAAGGAGAGGTTCAGTTCAGCATGGAGGAAGATCGTGTTGGCAGGGTGCACAGTGGAGACCTACCTACCCTCACTGTGCACAAGTACAGAGCTTACCTCACAGTGGTAAGGTCACAGTCCAGAAAGTACAAGGTACAGGGATATGGAGTCCCATCGAGAGCAATCAGGGACAAAGTCAAGGGATTCTGCCCTCGTCAGCCTACCCTGTTTGGAGTGTAATTGCTATCTCTGGTCTCAGGTGACCGTTGTAACCCTGGCCACCACTATATAAGGTGGCACAGGGAGCCCTAGTGAGGGGTTGGTCACTCAGTGTTCCTACACTTAGCAGTTCATCTTACTCCTCTAGCAGAGAGCTTGGAAGCACCATTGTTGTATAATCCATCGATCCAAATATACATCCAGTAGAGCAGGAGTAGGGGTGTTATCTCCTTACGAGAGCCCCGAACCTGGGTAGATCTATGTTCCTTTCTGTCGTGCTTTTCAGCTCGTTCCCCTCTCCCGAATCCTCCAGCATCTAGTTCGGCCCCATTTAAGCCATCCCATGGCATATGTTGTTTCACCACGACGACACATATGCACAAGAAATCGCAGATCAAAAAGATATTCTGAGAATTTTCGTGAATTTTTACGGTGCAACACAGAAATCTGTTTCAGGACAGCAACTTCCCCAAATCTTACCTCCCTCAAATTAGAGGTTCTTCTTGCACAACAACGAAATAAAAATGATAAGGAGAGGTCATTACAGTAGTAAAAGACTCAAATAAAAGAAAAAGCACTGAAAAGAAAACATTGGGTTATCTCCCAAGAGTGCTTTTCTTTAACGCCTTTGAGCTAGGCGTAGAAAGTGGAAATCAAGTATTTTCAAATGAGGCATTAAGATCAATTGCAGAAGTCTTTTCAACAAGGCATTGTATTGTATCCAAATGAGTTTTTTAAGATCCCTTGTGAACACTCTTTGGTTCACTGCTTTCATCAAAAAGGTTTTCAGGATAAATCCAATCAAAATTCTTTTCCAAAGCTTCATGCAATCCTACAAGTTTGCAAGGTATTGGTACTTTGATTTCTTCCTTGTTTGTACCAACAACCTCTACACGTGAACCAAGCATATTAAAATGCTCAAAAACTTTCCTAGCTTTAATAACAACATCTCTAAATTCTCTATGCAAGGTCTCCAATAAAATCTTTCTTTTCGGAGTCTTCGATATCATGAAGCTTAAGAAACATTTGTTGCATAAAAGGATTAAGGTTAACAAACCTAGCCTCCAACATGTGAACTAAATAAGCAACTTCATAACTAGGAGCAAGCTCAGCTAAAGATCTATCCTCAACATCTTTATGCATACTAACATGATTAAAGAACTCCTTTATGTTACCTTTCCCAACTATAGAACCACTACCTATTGTAAGGTCCTCCAGAGCATACTTAGGGAACAACATAATGAACTAAAAGTAAAAGTAACAAAATGCAAACTATTAAAGGAACTAATTATTTTTGTATTTTTGATAAAACGATGCAAGCAAAAATAAAGCAAAACAATAACAAAGTAAAAGATTGGAAGTGAGAGACTCCCCTTGCAGAAATCTTCTTTCTCCCCGGCAACGGCGCCAGAAAAGCTTGATTGTTGTTCGCTGGTGTGTAGTTGACACCAGAATACTTGTTGGAAAACCCCAAGAGTAAGGTTATGATGAGCACAATAGCAAGTTTTCCCTCAGTTGTGAAACCAAGGTTTATCGAACCAGTAGGAGAAAGCCAAACTTCAGAAGGTTGATTGCTCGCTACCTTTGCGACAGCTCAGGACAATTTATATGGCGCCTCATCCAGGGCTTTGCTTTGCACCAACAGCAAAGTGGAACCTGCACACAACACAACCAAGTACTTTTCCCAACTAACAGTGAGGTTGTCAATCTCACCGGTTTGCTGTAAACAAAGGATTAAGCGTATCGTGTGGTAAAAGGTAATAGTTTGCAAGAATGTAAATAAAGCGAGTAAATGTAAAACAGTAATAGCAATGTAAAGGATTTTGGACCGGGGTCCATAGTTCACTAGTGGTGTCTCTCCATAAGATAAATAACAACATGCTGGGTAAACAAATTACAGTTGGGCAATTGATAGGATAAAGCTAGCATACACATGTCATGAGGATCACTATGAGATTCACTCTAGGCATTACGACAAAATACATAGACCGTAATCCAACTGCATCTATGACTAATAATCCACCCGCCAGATGTCATCCTAGCAACCGTTGGGTATTAAGTTGCGAACAACAGATAACTGCATTAAACAAAGTGCATAATGTAAAGAAAGCAAATGTCCTTGGACATAAGAATGTTGTTTTCTCCCTAGTGGCAATAACACATCTGCAACCTTAGAGGTTTCTATCACTCCCCCAGATTACTAGAGGCATGAACCCACTATCGAGCATAAATACCCCCCCTTGGAGTCACTAGCATCTACTCCACCAAGATATCTACTAGCAACGAAGAGCATGCAAGATCACAAACAACATAGAGATAACATAAATATAATAATTCAGCACATCAACTTGACATAGTATCAATATCCGTCGGATCCCAACAAACACAACATGTAGAATTATACAAAGATGATCTTGATCATGATCAGCTCACAAGATCTAAACATGAAGCACATGGTGGAGAAGACGACCATCTAGCTACTGCTATGGACCCGTAGTCCAAGATAGACTACTCACACATCACTCCGGAGGCGACCATGGTGATGAAGAAGGCCTCCGGCAGTGATTCCCCTCTCCGGCAGGGTGCCGAGAAGAGCTTCTAGAACCTCCCGATCTCACGTCGATGACGGCGGTGGCTTGCAGTATGTTTCAAGGAAAATTGATCTGGTCTTTAGGTTTTTCCCATCGAGGGGAATATATAGGCGGAAGGGCGGCGTCAGGAGGTGGACCAGGCGGCCTCACCCCCTGGTGGCACGGGCCAGGGCTAGGCTGCACCGCCCTAGGGTGTGGCCGGGTCCTGGCCCCCCTCCGTCTCATCTTCGGACTTTGACTCGTGTCTGAAAAATAGGAGGTTCGGCTTTTGTTTCGTCCAATTCCGAGAATATTTCCTGTGTATCTTTTCTGAAACACAAAAATAGCAGAAAACAGGGAACTGGCACTGTGGCATCTCGTTAGTAGGTTAGTTCTGGAAAATACATAAAAACACCACGAAGTGTAACAAAACACAAAGCAAATGGTGTATAAACAAGCATTGAGCATCAAAAATTATAGATACGTTTGAGACGTATCGGGAGTATGCTGGGATCCAATCATTTATTATAGCAAACAAAGCAAAAGAAAACTAAAAACAAAAATAAAGATGCTCCAAGAACAACACATAGCATATGAAGCAATAAAAATATAGTGTCTTGAAAGATGACCTGATATTTTGTTGATGAAGAAGGGGGTGCCTTGGGCATCCCCAAGCTTTGACGATTGTACTTCTTGGATATTTCTTGGGGTGACATGGGCATCCCCAATCTTAAGCTTTTGTCCATCCTTCATCCCATCACATCATTCTCCTTTCCCTACACTTGAAAACTTCCTTCATACAAAACTTCACACAATTGTCATTAGCAACATTAGTATATGCAAAATAGTAGATCCACTTTTGGTTCAGTTTTAACTCAATTACAACATCTATTAAAACATTAGCTACTGTAGCAACTTCTTTTAAAAGCTCTTTCGATCAAAAGAACTCAAAAATAAAGAGATTAAGAGGCAAATGCAAATAGTGGCAGAAATATGTCAAAACAGAACAGCAGGTAAAGATCGATTTTTTCGAAAATCTTCTGTTGATCAAACAGAATAGTGCAAAACTACCGAAAGTTAGATAATAACCTGGGGCATGGTCACAAAAAATAGCAGATCAAAATACTGTTCTGAGATTTTTCACGATTTTTTACAGCGAAGCATAGAAATCTGTTTCGGGACAACAACTTCCCCAAATCTTACCTTCTTCCTATTAGAGGCTATTAAAATGAAATAAAAAGGATAAGGAGAGGTTGTTACAGAGGTAACAACTTCCAAGACTCAACAAAAGAAAAATTACAGAAATAAAACATGGGTTATCTTCCAAGAGTGCTTTTCTTTAACGCCTTTCAGCTAGGCGCGGAAAGCAAGAATCAAGTATTTTCAAGTGAAGAAGCATCAAGATCATAATTTGTTGTAATGATGGAATCAAAAGGTAGCTTCTTTCTCTTTCTAGGAAAGTGTTCCATACCTTTCTTGAGTGGGAATTGATATCTAATAGTACCTTCTTTCATATCAATAATAGCACCAATAGTTCTAAGAAAAGGTCTTCCCAAAATAATAGGGCAAGAGGCATTGCATTCAATATCCACAACAAGGAAATCAACGGGGGCAAGGTTATTGTTAACCATAATAAGAACATCATTAATTCTCCCCAAAGGTTTCTTCTTAGCAATATCAGCAAGATGAACATCCAAATAACAATTTTTGAAAGGTGGTAAACCAAGCATATCATAAATTTTCCTAGGCATAACAGAGATACTGGCACCAAGGTCACATAAAGCATTACAATCAAAATCATTCACTTTCATCTTAATGATGGGCTCCCAACCATATTCTAACTTTCTAGGAATATAAACTTTTTGTTTTAATTTCTCTTCTCTATTTTGTATGAGAGCATTTGTAATATGTTTTGTAAAAGCCATATTCATAGCACTAACATTGGGACTTTGATACGTCTCAAACGTATCTATAATTTTTGATGATCCATGCTTGTTCTTATACCATTTGCTTTGAGTTTTGTTACACTTTTTGGCGTTTTTATGCATTTTCCGGAACTAACCTATTAATAAGATGCCACAGTGCCAGTTCCCTGTTTTCTGCTGTTTTTGTGTTTCAGAAAAGTTATACATGAAATATTCTCAGAATTGGACGAAACAAAAGCTGAACCTTCTATTTTTACCAAAGCTTCACGAAGACCAAAGATGAGACGGAGGGGGGCCAGGGGACAGCCTCACCACCTGGGGGCGCGGCCCAGCCCCTGGGCCCGCCCACCTGTGGTGAGACCCACTAGTCCACCTCCTGACGCTGCCCCTTCGCCTATAAAGTCCCCTCGACGGGAAAAACCTACGGGACAGATCGCTTTTCCTCGAAACATACTGCAAGCCAACGTCGTCGTCGAAACGAGATCGGGAGGATCCAAGAGCTCTTCCCGGCACCCTGCCGGAGAGGGGAATCCCTGCCGGAGGCCTTCTACACCACCATGGTCACCTCCGGAGTGATGCATGAGTAGTCTACCTTGGACTATGGGTCTATAGCAGTAGCTAGATGGTTGTCTTCTCCACCATGTGCTTCATGTTTAGATCTTGTGAGCTGCCTTATATGATCAAGATCATCTTTATGTAATCATACATGTTGTGTTTGTTGGGATCCGATGAGTATTGGTACTATGTCAAGTTGTTGTGCTGAATTATATATCTTATGTTATCTCTATGTTGTTTATGATCTTGCATGCTTTCCGTTGCTAGTAGCTATCTTGGCCGAGTAGATGCTAGTAACTCCAGGTGGGAGTATTTATGCTCGATAGTTGGGTTCATGCCTCTATTTAATTTGGGGGAGTGACAGAAACCTCTAAGGTTGTAGATGTGCTGTTGTCACTAGGGAGAAAACAACATTCTTGTGTCCAAGGATATTTGCTTTGTTTACATTACGCACTTTGCTTAATACAATTATCTGTTGTTCGCAACTTAATACTTAAGGGGTCCTCGGACGATTCCCCGCGAGTGGATTTTTAGTCATAGATGCAGTTGGATGACGGTCTATGTATTTTGTCGTAATGCCCAGAGTAAGCCTCATAGTGATCCTCGTAATGTATGTACGTTATCTTTACTCTATCAATTGCCCAACTGTAATTTGTTTACCTAGCATGCTTTTATTTATCTCATGGAGAGACGCCACTAGTGAACTATGGATCCCGGTTTAATTTCCTTTACATTGCTTTACCGTTTTACTATTACTCGCTCTGTTTACTTTCTTGCATTACTATTATCCTTTTACCACTCGATACGCTCAATCCTTTGTTTACAGCAAACCTGTGAGATTGACAACCTCATCGTAAGTTGGGAGCAAAGTACTTGTTTGTGTTGTATGCAGGTTTCACGTTGCTACTGAGGGAAGACACGCCGACAAGCAGTTGTATCTGGCGCCCTTGTCCGGAGTGTCGCGAAGCTAGCAAGCATGACCTTCTGAAGTTTGGCTTTCTCCTACTGGTTCGATAAACCTTGGTTTCACAACTAAGGGAAGACTTGCTACCGTGCTCATCATACCTTCCTCTTGGGGTTCCCAACGGGCTGTACTTACAAGCCATCAAGCAGTTATCTGGCGCCGTTGCCGGGGAGGAAGAAGACTTCTGCAAGGGGAGTCTCGCACGCACAATCTTTTACTTTGTTTTAGTTTTGCTTTACTTTATTTTTGCTTACATCTTTTTATCAAAAATACCAAAAAAATAGTTTCCTCTATAGTTGTTTTTACTTGCTTGCTTTTAGTTTTGTTAGAATGGGTACTCCTGAAAACACAAAGTTGTGTGACTTTACTAGCACCAAAAACAATGATTTTATCTGCACTCCTATTGCGCCACCTGCTCCTGAGGCAAATTTTTATGAGATCAAACCTGCTTTGTTGAACCTTGTTATGAAAGACCAGTTTTCTGGTGCTAGTTCTGATGATGCTGGAGCTCATCTCAACAATTTTGGTGAGCTATATGAGATGCAAAAGTATAAGGATGTATATGGTAATATTATTAAGCTTAAGTTGTTTCCTTTCTCTTTAAGAGGAAGAGCTAAGGATTGGTTACTATCTTTGCCTAAAATAGTATTGATTCTTGGGATAAGTGTAAGGATGCTTTTATTGGAAAATACTATCCTCCTGCTAAGATTATAGCTTTGCATAGTGATATCATGAAGTTTAGACAGTTTGATAATGAATATGTTGCTCAAGCTTGGGAAAGAATGAAATCTATGATAAAGAATTGCCCTACTCATGGACTGACTACTTAGATGATTGTCCAAACTTTTTATGCAGGACTGAATTTTTCTTCAAGAAATCTATTGGATTCAGCTGCTGGAGGCACTTTTATGTCCCTTACCTTGGGCGCCGCAACAAAGCTTCTTGACAACATGATGATAAATTATTCTGAGTGGCACACCGAGAGAGCTCCACAAGGTAAGAAGGTAAATTCTGTTGAGGAAACCTCTTCCTTGAGTGATAAGATTGATGCTATTATGCTTATGCTTTCTAATGATAGAGCTCATGTTGATCCTAATAATGTTCCTTTGGCCTATTTGGTTGCTCAAGAAGAGCATGTTGATGTAAACTTCATTAGAAATAATAATTTCAACAACAGTGCTTATAGGAACAATTTTGCTAGCAACAATTATAGGCCGTTTCCTTCTAATGGTGATAATAGCTATCTTGGTAGACCTAAAATGTCTAGTGAAGAAAGGATTTTAGAAGTTGAAAAGGCTACTAAGAATTTTATGCAGATGCAATATGAGCAGAACAAGGTGTTTACCAAGACCATGGAGGAGCAATGTGCCTTGTTGAAGACTATTAGTCATCAACTTGATAATTTGAACAGGGCTATTCCTGAGTTGCAAGCTAAGGTTTCTAAAGCTAAAACTGATATTTCATCTTTGTCTGATGCGCAATCCTCCTTGATTAATAGAATGTCTGCTAAACATGATCCTTTTGCTGCTACTAATGCCATTCAAGTTAAGATTGATTAAAATGTTAGGATGTTAGCAGAATTGCATGCCAGATGGGAAAGAGAAGATGAGATGGCTAGAAAGATGAAGGTATGTACCATTACTACCTCTAATGATGTTGTTCCAAATGCTAGCAATCCTCTTACTTTGATTGGTGCAGAGAAAACTCCTACTCCTTGTGTTAAAAAGCCCAAAACTGCAAAAACTTTTTCTCAAAAGTGTGCGGAAATTTTTTAGAGTGTGGGAGATGATAGCTCTATTTCTTTTAATGATTTTGATGTTGATGGATGCAATATATCTGAAGTTATTTTGTTCTTGCAAAAGCTTGCTTTGAGTCCTAATGCTAGTTCTTTGAATATTGCTTTTACAAATCATATTACAAATGCTCTCATGAAAATTAGGGAGGAAAAGTTGAAGCAAAAAGCTTCTATTCCCAAGAAGTTAGAAGATGGTTGGGAGCCCATCATTGATATGCATGTTAATGGGTTTGATTGCCATGCTTTATGTGATCTAGGTGCTAGTATTTCTGTTATGCCTAGAAAGATTTATGATATGCTTGGTTTACCACTGCTTGAAAATTGTTACTTTGATGTTCCTCTTGCTGACGTTGCTAAGAAGAAACCTTTGGGAAGAATTAATGATGTTCTTATCATGGTTAACAATATCCCTGTTCCCGTTGATTTTCTTGTTATGGACGTTGAATGCAATGCTTCATGTCCTATTATTTTGGGAAGACCTTTTCTTCGAACTGTAGGTGCCATCATTGATATGAAGGAAGGCACCATCAAATATCAATTCCCACTTAGGAAAGGTATGGAACACTTCCCTAGAAGGAGGAAGAAATTACTTTTTGACTCTATTCTTAGAGCAAATTATGAACTTGATGCTTCATCGCTTGATATTACTTGATTTCCACTTTCTGCGCCTAGCTCAAAGGCGTTAAAGAAAAGCACTCTTGGGAGATAACCCAATGTTTTCTTTTCAGTCTTTTTTCTTTTATTTGAGTCTTGGAAGTTATTACTACTGTAATAACCACTCCTTATCCTTTTTATTTCGTTGTTGTGCCAAGAAGAACCTCTAATTTGAGGGAGGTAAGATTTGGGGAAGTTGCTGTCCTGAAACAGATTTCGGTGCTGCACCGTAAAAATTTGTGAACATTCTCAGAATATCTTTTTGACCTGCGATTTCTTGTGCATATGCCCCAGGTTATATCCAAACTTTCATTAGTTTTGCACTTTTTGATTTGAGCAACAGAAGGTCCTCAAAAAAATCGACATTTGTCAGCTATTTTGTTTTGACAGATTTTTGCCACTATTTGTGTTTGCCTCTCTATCGCTTTCTTTTTTTAGTTCTTTTGATCACGGAACTTTTGGGGAAGTTGCTACAGTAGTATATGCTTTATATGTGGTGTTTTTGAGTTGAAACCTGAACCAAAAAGGGTTGATCTACTATTATGTTTATGCTAACGTTGCTAATAGAATTGTGTGAAGTTTTGTATGAAGGAAGTTTTCAAGTGTAGGGATTGGAGAATGATGAGATGAAGAATGGACAAAAGCTCAAGCTTGGGGATGCCCATGCCACCCCAAGAAATATCCAAGAGGTACAAGCGTCAAAGCTTGGGGATGCCCCCGAGGCACCCCTTCTTCATCGGCAAAAATCAGGTCACCTTTCAACACACTATATTTTTATTGCTTCATGCACTATGCGTTTTTCTTGGAGCGTCTTTACTTTTGCTTTTAGTTTTCTTTTGTTTTGTTTGTTGCAATAAATGGTTGGACCCCAACAAATTTCTTTTGGAGGAGATTTACTTGCTTTTCATTTACCAAGAACACTCCGTTTTTCACTCTTATCGTTCAATGAGTGTTCTCTTTTTCTAGAACTGCGTTTAGCTTTCTTTTTCGCCTTGATTTTTGTTCAGATCTTGTTTTATCATTGCATCAAGGTGTATATGGACCTCTGGTCTATGTTGGTATTCATCAAAAGAGTTGTCTCAAAAAGGTTTGAATGGTGTTGGAAAAGAGAAAAAGTTTCATGCAAAAAAGTGGTACAAAAAGGAGCTTGTTTAGACTGCGGCTTAGACTTTTTCATGACATGCTTGATGTCGTTTTGATAGTATGCTTAGTGGTTTTTGCTATAGCATGACTTGTCACAAATGACTGAGATTGCTTAATGAGCCTTTGAAAAAAATCATGCGTTGTTTTTTATTATACGGAAGCATTTATTTGGTTTCCTCCTTGATGCTTTATTTGGGTTGATTTGGCGCTTGCTTACAACATGTTTGACTCATACAAAGTCGCCATAAGCCTCTATGATCATTTAGTTTTTGACTTTTGATGCCATTTTATGCTTCTCTTAATGATGTTTTGTCACTATGCATGATTATGGCCGTTATTGCTCTCTTAGTTGGTCGCTCCCAGTCTTTTGCTAGCCCTCATTTTGTACTAAGTATGAGCTCTACTCGTGCATCCAACTCCTAAAAACCAAGTTGTTCCAATGTGTCAACCATACATACCTATTAGCAATTTTCTATTCCAAAGTACATTTGACTTGCTTTTATCTATCCTTCGAATTAAACTCTTTTGGTGTTATGTGAAAATTAGTCAGTAAAGCTCTCACGAACCTGATGGCACACTTTACTTTTTTCGCTTTTAAAATTTTGATATTTTGGCTCTTTTATGTTGACGTTATGCTTGCAAGTTGTAAGTTGGAAATTAGCCAAACCATGCCATCATGGGGTAAGCTTTCAACATTGCACTTCTCTTATTTGAGTTGATATCGTGATATTTTGTTTATGGATACTCGCGATGTGAAACAAGTTGGGAATCTTGCGGGATCATGGAGTTTGTATACGTGTTAGAGAAACGCCTGGGCTGCCAATCTAACCCATGCATCATTCATGGTGGAAATTTACAGCATGCCCATAGTGGACATTCGATGACGCATCTCAAAATAAAAAGCTATACCAATGGTAAATAAAAGAGATGCCGAGGTGTTCATTATCTGTTTGTCCTGTCATTTTGATGTGGGCTTGTTCCATGTCATCGGGCAAGGAGGTACCCCATTGGCGGTTCTCGATGATACGTGTATACTTATAATGACAAGAGCTTGCTTGTGACCCTAAGTCAAGTAGCATGAGGTTTGGGTATTCGTACTTCATGGGACACGAGGTTTTCAACTTATGATTTGTCAAGCATAAGCTCATAAACGTTCTTGCATTTACTTTAACCATTCAAGATGCCTACGATGGGGGCAATGAGAGCTCAAAGCTAGTAAGTACCATAATTTTTGAAGGTTTATAAAACTTGCAATCACTGCTTCCCTCTGCGAAGGGCCTTTCTTTTACTTTTATGTTGAGTCACCACCTTCTACCTTTATGCACCGTCTAAGAGAGCATAGTTGCCATTCTGAGTTTAATGTGTATAGTTCCAAAGTTTATCATTGATTTATTCATGATTTTGGTTTCACTTGTTCTTAAATTATTTGTATCTAGTCGCCCTCTTAAACTTGAAGGTGTCCATTTATGTTTTGCTATTCTATGAAGGACAAACTGAAAACCATTTGCTATGTTTTTCCATATGATTTGAACACACGTTTGACTTTGAATGTTTCATTATTCAGGATCTTTCGTTTGTGTTTCTTTTCATGTTGTAACATGGTTGCTAAGTTTCTATTGTCAAGATTATGTCTTTTATGCCCATGTTTTAAGTTCTTTGATCCCAGCACTCAATGCTTACTTTGATGATCAAGATTGTGATGGTGCATGTCACCTCAAAAATTATTTTTTTGTTATCACTTACCTACTCGAGGACAAGCAGGAGTTAAGCTTGGGGATGCTTGATACGTCTCAAACGTATCTATTATTTTTTATGCTCCATGCCTGTTCTTACACCATTTGCTTTGAGTTTTGTTACACTTTGTGACGTTTTTATGCATTTTCCGGAACTAACCTATTAACAAGATGCCACAGTGCCAGTTCCTTGTTTTCTGCTATTTTTGTGTTTCAGAAAAGTTACACAGGAAATATTCTTAAAATTGGACGAAACAAAAGCTGAACCTCCTATTTTTATGGAAGCTTCGCGAAGACCGAATATGAGACGGAGGGGGGCCAGGGGCCAGCCTCACCACCAGGGGGTGCGGCCTAGCCCCTGGCCGCGCCCACCTGTGGTGAGACCCACTAGTCCACCTCCTGACGCTGCCCCTTCGCCTATAAAGCCCCCTCGACAGGAAAAACCTAAGGGACGGATCGCTTTTCCTCGAAACATACTGCAATCCGCCGCCGTCGTCGAATCGAGATCGGGAGGATCCAGGAGCTCTTCCCGGCACCCTGCCGGAGAGGGGAATCCCTGCCGGAGGCCTTCTACACCACCATGGTCACCTCCGTAGTGATGTGTGAGTAGTCTACCTTGGACTATGGGTCCATAGCAGTAGCTAGATGGTTGTCTTCTCCACCATGTGCTTCATGTTTAGATCTTGTGAGCAGCCCTACATGATCAAGATCATCTTTATGTAATCATACATGTTGTGTTTGTTGGGATCCGATGAGTATTGGTACTATGTCAAGTTGTTGTGCTGAATTATATATCTTATGTTATCTCTATGTTGTTTATGATCTTGCATGCTTTCCATTGCTAGTAGCTATCTTGGCCGAGTAGATGCTAGTAACTCCAAGAGGGAGTATTTATGCTCGATAGTTGGGTTCATGCCTCTATTTAATCTGGGGGAGTGACAGAAATCTCTAAGGTTGCAGATGTGTTGTTGCCACTAGGGAGAAAACAACATTCTTGTGTCCAAGGACATTTGCTTTGTTTACATTATGCACTTTGCGTAATGCAATTATCTGTTGTTCGCAACTTAATACTCGAGGGGTCCTCGGACGATTCCCCGCGAGTGGATTTTTAGTCATAGATGCAGTTGCATGGCGGTCTATGTATTTTGTCGTAATGCCCAGAGTAAGCCTCATAGTGATCCGCGTGATGTATGTACGTTATCTTTACTCTATCAATTGCCCAACTGTAATTTGTTTACCCAGCATGCTTTTATTTATCTTATGGAGAGACGCCACTAGTGAACTGTGGACCCTGGTCCAATTTCCTTTACATTGCTTCACCGTTTTACTATTACTCGCTCTGTTTACTTTCTTGCATTACTATTATCCTTTTGCCACTCGATACGCTCAATCCTTTGTTTACAGCAAACTGGTGAGATTGACAACCTCATCGTAAGTTGGGAGCAAAGTACTTATTTGTGTTGTGTGCAGGTTTCACGTTGCTGCTGGGGGAAGACACGCCGACAAGCAGTTGTATCTGGCGCTTTTGTCTGAAGTGTCGCGAAGCTAGCAAGCATCACCTTCTGAAGTTTGGCTTTCTGAAAGGACACAGATGTCGCCTAGAGGGGGTGGGGTGAATAGGCGATATCAAATTTTACGAATGGCTTGAACAAAAGCGGAATTAAACTAGCGTTTATTTTGTCAAGCACATAAAACCTAAATAAACTAGGCTCACCTATGTGCACCAACAACTTATGCTAAGCAATACAAGTAACAAGGTGATAGCAAGATAAATGACTTCAAGCACGAAGGCTATCACAATGTAAAGTGCATAAGTAAAGAGCTCGGGTATAGAAATAACCGAGACACGCGGAGACGATGATGTATTCCCGAGTTCCTCCCTTAAAAGGGAGTACGTCTCGTTGGAGGGGTGTGGTATCGCCACAAAGGCCTAACCAACGCCACAAAGGCCTCACCCTATTCTCCGGTGTGAGCTTGCGCCACAAAGGCCTAGCTCACTCTTCCACTAAGGGGTTCCTCAAGGCGGAACCGGGCCTTTACACAAAGCTTGGGGCACGCATCCACAACTTAATTGGAGGCTCCCAAGAATAGCCACAAAGGCACCACAAAGCCACAAAGCCGTCTAGGGTTCCAAGAACCCAAGAGTAATAAGCTCACAAACTTTCACTTACTCGAATCTCCGGGGAGAACTCAAACCGATGCAACTTATGCAATGGCAAGAGCACACAAGGTGCTCAAATCCTTCTCACTCAAATCCTACCAAAGCAACTAATGCTATGGAGAGATATGAGAGGAAGAACAAATGGAGGAAAACCACACAAGTCTCCAAGATCTAGATCCCAAGATGTTCCCCTCACTTAGAGGAGAGATTGATTGGTGGAGTTGTAGATCTAGATCTTCTCTTTCAAATCCCTCAACAAGATTCAAGAAATATGGGAGGGATAGAGAGTAATTGCAAGCTCTTGAAGGTCAAAACAATGGAGGAGAGAGAGACAAGCAACCAGCCCCAAGGAGGAAGAAGGGGAGGGGTATTTATACCCCCTCCCATAAAAATGACCGTTACAGCGTCCCAGGCCGGATTATCCGGCCGCCTGGCCGGAATATCCGCCCCCCTTACTGGGTGACGCGCCCAAAAGTCCTTAGCAGAAATTCCAAAACGAAATCTTCGAGGGGGGGGGGGGCGGATAATCCGCCCCCCTGGCCGGAATTTCCGGCCCCGTATCTGGGTGACGCCGAGCAGAAAATGCAATACGAAAACGGTGATAACTTTTTCATCCGGACTCTGTTTTCGATGATCTTGGGCTCGTTGGAATCACCACAACGAGCTCTACAACTTCATCCATAGAAACATCATAGTCCAACAAAGGAGGATAAAACCAAATAATGAAATCTTTAAACTCTCTTTGAAGGCAAACCGGTAAAACCTCCAAACATCAAAAACGCAATAAGAGTTTCATACGAAATCCGTTTTTGATGAGCTAGAGCTTGTCATGGAAATAACCACAAGCTCTAAAACCTCACATGGATAAAACCCAAATGAGAACCAAGAAAGATGATGCCAAGTATGCAAAGGTTTGAGCTCTCTCCGAATGATACAATTAAGTTACTCACTCGAGAGCCCCTCTTGATAGTACGGCAACCGATCCTATAACCCGGTCTCACAACTAACACCATGAGACCGGTAAGAAAGAAACCCTAACACTATCATACCTTTTCCTTGAGCATTCCACTTGAGGTGGATAATGACGATCTTGATCTTCTTAAGTTGGACCACCTTTCTTGATTGAGCTTGCTTGGTGAAGTCTTGCGGATTGCTCCCCCATACTCTACTATGGAAGAGACTCTCTTTAAGCATATATTCACATATCCATGATCACAATATAGATGGCAAGCTTCAAGCATATGTTCTCTTCTAGTTGCTCATCTTGAACTTGCGCTTTGACTTGATCAATTCTCGAATCAATTCTTCTTTCTCCATAATGATGGTGTCTTGAGGATACACATGAGAACTCACTCAATCTTATTCTTCAAGACACACTTGACATAAGCTCAACTCCCTTAAGACCAATCTTTGGATCACTCCTTGAATAACACCTTGGTCAACACATAATCTTCTTCTTACAACCTTGACTCCAACAAATGGTGCAAGCATTGTCTATGGATAAGTCCTACACATATAACTCAATGCAACCATTAGTCCATAGGGATTGTCATTAATTACCAAAACCACACATGGGGCTCGATATGATCTTTCAATCTCCCCCATTTTGGTAATTGATGACAATCTCTTTGAGAGGGTTTATATAATGAATTCAAAGAACCAAAATAGTTGTACTAACATCAAATACTACAAAAGTATGTGATGTTAGTAAAACCACCATATATAGAGCAAACTCTCCCACAATCTATGCACGTGTGAATGATCTTGATTTCATTGCATATATTGCCAACCAAGGTTGTTGGTGGAGTTTCCACTATATACTCAACCATGCAAAGCATGCAAGGCAAATGCTTAAGAACAAACCAAAGAATAAAAGCCAATTCCCTTTAAACCCTTGAAACTTCTCCCCCATTGGCATCCATTGCCAAAATGGGCGAAAAAAGCTTAGAAGGCCAATATAGTGAGAGTTCCTCCAAAACGGTGTGCATATCCAAAATAAATGAGTGAAAACACATGCACATATACAAAGGCAAATTTTTGAAGGAAATGAAACTATATTGAGGATCAAAGATTGCAAAAAAAAAGATAACACGATGGATAAACTTCAACAAATGAAGAGAGCAATCAAACAATCCAAAGAACAAATTGAATAGAGATATTATGATAAGATCGAAAAGGTGCTCTAAATAATATGAGGAAGCTCCCCAAGGTGTGCGCACAAAATATTCTATTTGAGTTGAAGTATAAGGTGCACACATATGGAATCATCACTCCCTCAATATTATTCAAAACAAAATGATACCAAGTGAAATTAAATACTATGCTAACCGCAAAATGGTGCTTTAAATGAAATGAGGAAGCTCCCCAAGGTACGTGCAAAAATTGGAATGTTTGTATTTGAATACAATTTGCACAACATGGAGTCCTCACTCCCTCAATAACATTTAAAACGCAACCATTTGCAAGAGATTAGAGAGAAGAAATTAAGCTTACACTTGCATCAAACAAATGGTTGAGCAACAAGCAAGGGACAATATATTAAAAGGCTCAACCAAAGGAATGTGTGATAGGAATGACAAAGAATATTATAAGACTAACACAATGATAAGCATAGAGCATCCACATAGTCTTCAATGAATGATATTGCTTAGCATTCCATCCCAACACATAAGGTTCAAATAATATATCAAATAATGAGATATCATCTCTCATGTGTATAAGTTTCTAAGTAGACAATATCACAAAGATAATTATCACAAAGAAACATATACACACAAAATAGATACTAAGAATAGAACAAGATATCCAAAATGAAGTCATGCAATATACCAATGAGATTTTTGCTTTTAAAGCATGGCCAAAGGCTCAATTTATCTTATTGTATATTGATGAACTTCAACCACAAACATGTCAAAGACATCACAAATATCAACAAGGGAAAGAAGATAGTTGGGATGCTTTGATAAAAACAACAAGTATCAAAACGAAGGATACCAAACGGAAGAAATAAATTTACAATTTCATCAATTTTGCACATGTGAGCTTATTGAGGAATTGATATGCAAAAAGATTGCTAAGTTGACATATATGGGATAGGAGAATCATGAGCATGATTTTTATATGTTCCCAATAATATGTCCTCATCTCAACTTGCTCACATTTGCAATAAAGAGGTTTCATTAGAATCCTTGCAAGAACCACATGGTTTTCAAATAAAGATATCCATGCCAAGAAACAACCTACACAAGGTTGGACGCTAGAAAAGTATGCATAAAAAGATACTTGTTACCGAGATATTAAAGGTAGGATGTAGTAGATAGGAGTTCTTCAATAATCCTAGCTTGCCTCAAATTATCATTTAGTCACCACTTCATCCTTATTATTGAGACAAGCACCAATATATCTCCATGTACCTAAAACAAAGTTCAAGTACAAGATGGTCCCCAAACTCATTGGGTCCAAAGTAGTTAGAAACTACAACATATAGGACAAACTCCACATAAATATGTGCATATATATATGAAATAGAATTTCATGCACATCTTAGCCAATTTAGGATTTGATGGAGCTTCTCCTATATATTTGATCAAAGAAAGCAAAAGCATGCCATACAATATACATTTAGTAAACATGCATGCACAAGACTTTCAAGAGCCAAAGGAGATACAATTTGGACAAAACACCAAGAAGGACAAGCGAGCACGCAAAATTGTGAAGCTATAAAAGGTTGTCCAAATTATATCAAAGAATCAAATCAACACAAGATTGACTCCAAAGTTCAACTAGTGAACCAAGCAAAAGCCAATGAGCATAAAGCATAACTAAAACACACACATGCTCAAAGACATAACTCATTTTAAGAGTAAGAAATAAATAATAAGGACTGAGATCACCAACTCCCAAAGAGATCAAGGTTCAAACAAACAAACCAAACTCTCCACACTTTTTATGATGGCACACTAAGTACCAAAAAGAAAAGATTTGTCTTCCAACAAAAACCAATACCAATTGAAATAAGCACAAAGAGTGTGTTATAACAAATATAGGAGAGCTCCCCCAAGATTAGTGCATTATTTATGATTTTGCATTTGAATACAAAATGCACACAAGTGGGATCATCACATCTACCTACATATAAATAACACAAAACAAGTTCAACGAAATCAAATGGAATAACAAAAGTCATGGAAGACAATGGGAGCTAAAACAAATACATTTTTGGCTAAAGATAAGGCACTTAAAAGCAATAGCCAATGTGAAGATGATCAATATACATATCCCACATGATATAGTACCAATTGTCCAAGAACAAGAGGTATTTGGATTTATTTCCCGGTGGTAGTTTACATATAAATCCAAGATCATCTTCACAACAAAGAAGCATACAGAGAAGGATAAGAATTAATCACCATGCTCAAGAAGATATTCTTGATAGACTCAAATAGTTAAACAATCACGCAAAGTAATGATTAAGATAACTTGAAGCAAATGATTTTCCAACTTTGATGTAGCATTCCACATTTTAGGAAAAACCCTATCAAGAAAGTATCTCACAAACAAGATCCAAAACAAGAGCAATAAAACAATTTGGCAAATTGGAATTTGTTTGAGAAAAACATGCCACATAGAAGCAAGATAATTTACAATATCAACACTATGTGACACAACCTCAAATATACACATTATATTGGTTTGTAGTATGCACAAAGCATATTACTCCCCCATAATGTGATAAAACATTTATTTTTCACAAGAGGCAAATAAAATCCAACAAGATGATTAATGGACATTATAGAATTTGAATTTCTCATGAGAATGACATACCCCATAGAAACTAGATAATCTTTAAATATCAACACTAAGTGGTATTCCTCATGTACACACATTTTTAGGATTGTGAGGTGCAAAGCATATCACTCTCCCAAAATGGGATGGTCCAATAATCTCTCACAAGAGCCAAGTAAGATAAAACGAGATGCAAAAGGCTCAACAAGAACAACCGTACATGGTGTGCAAACCAACATGCACATACTTGATTACTCAAAATGAAGCAAGTAGGAAGCACAACATATACAAACACATGCAAGATACAAAACCCAACACATGCAAAGGGGCGAGTAACTTTCAAGGTAGATAAGTTGAATACATGTTACCGCAAGGAGGAACATTGGATATATGATAGAAATAAGATAATCCAAATGACTTGACTTGAGAAAATATAATTGATGAAGATCCCTTAATTCTTCATGATATAGCCAAGTCTCCAATGCCCTCCACCAACACCTATTGTTCAAGTAATGGCTTGTTGGTCCCCAACCAAGTTGGGTCCTAAGAAGTTAGAAACAATAGGTTTGGCAACCCAAATGGTTCTTTTCTTGACACCACTTTGAGCACCAACAAATTTGGCAAACACATTGCTAACCTTATCCTTGCAAAGTGAATAAACATCTTCAATTATGATATGGTTGGATGAGTTACCACTAGTGCATGAAGAAGATAGGTGACCCTTCTTATGGCATATGTAGCAAGTTATTTTCTTCACCTTCTTCTCACTTGATTTCTCCACAAGGGGAGCATTAGCTTGATTTTTCTTGGGAAGTGACCTTTCTTCAACTTGAGGTTGAGCAAGGGCTTGAACTTGAGGCCGCTTCCCTTGTTGCTTCTCACTAAGTGCCTTTTTCTTCAAAGAGCAAGATCTAACATGGTGCCCTTCAATTTTGCACTTGAAGCAAACAATCTTGGCCAAATTCTTGACTTGTTCTTGGCCCTTCGTCTTCTTGTATATTTTGGACTTCTTCTTGTTGTTAGAGATAAATCCAAGTCCACTCTTGTCATTGGGGGATTTTTGCACACTCAAGATCTTATTGAGTGTGGACTTCCCTTCATGAAGTTTTTCCAAGTCTTTCTTCAACGAAGTAACTTGGGCCTTGAGCTCTTTGACCTCTACATGGTTAGTGACAACACAAGTACTAGTGGAAGTAGAGGCTACATTGTTAGAGAAACAAGGCAAGGAGGGTAATTCATCACTAGATGTAGAAATAGTATGAGTGGATGAATTACTAGTACTAGCACATGGCAATATTGCATTTTGGGAAATAGTGCTAGTGCCCACATGAGGCTCACAAGATGTTACCTTTGTAGATATAGCCTCATGAGCTAACTTTAGGCGAGCATGGGACACTAGAAGATCCTCATTAGAGCTAGATAGCTTTTCACGAATTTCTTCCAATTTCCCATACTTGCTAGTTAGCAATTCAAGTTGAGCCCTTAGCTCAACATTCTCCTTCAAAATAGATGCTTCACAAGAAGTAGAGTTAGTAGCACATGCATCATTATCATTATGAATAGGAGAAGACAACTTGGCAAGAGCGAGGTCATGTTCTTTAGTGAGTTTAGAAATAATTTCATTACATGACTCCTCAATGGATTCAAGCTTCTCCTCAAGAGAAACCCGAAGCTCTTGCTCTTCCTCTAGAGCATATTTTAAATCATGGATATCATTGGCATACTCACGCTCAAGAGAAAACATTTTATCAATTTGTTCTTCCTTCATCTCAATGAGTTTCGTGCTCTCAATAGCACAACCCATGATTTCAAAGAAGTTGGGCAAAACATTTTTATGGTTATGCAAAGCATCAAAGACCACCTTACCCTTCTTGTTTAAATACTCAATATAGTCTTCTTCATTTTCCTCATCCTCACCATTGTCCTCAACATCATTATGATTTGAAGACCTAGCCATAAGGCATATGTGGGAACCGTGAGAAGAAGAAGATGAAGAAATACTTGAAGCTCCATTCAAGACCTTATCTTGGCCCAAATACTCTTCGGTTTCCTCTATATGGTTAGCATCACAAATACTAGAGGAAATAGAAGCATTTGTATCATGGCAACAAGACAAAGCAAGCATATCATCATGAGATTTATTCAAGAAATTTACACATGATATGCAAGGACTATCAACACAAGCATGTAAAATATTTATGGGGCTACAAGTGTTTAAGTCCAAAGATGAAGCATTGCAATGAGATAGAGATGAAGGATCATCAAAAGTAAGCATACTATCACCATTGCAAGTTTCATCACCACTCACCATATCATTACCTTGTGTCTTGCCACACTTTGGTAAAGTGGATGAAAGTTCATTGCGGCCGGAAGTGGAAGGAATACAATCATCCTCAATAGTCTTGGACACACCATATTTTTCTTGAAGCTTTGTCCATATATCATGAGCGCTCCGAAAAGGCGTGATGGAGAAGGTAACTACATCGCTCAAAGCATTAACAATCACATGAGTAGCTTGAGCATTGAGATACAAGTTTTTCTCATCCTCTAAAGATAGATTTTGAGTATCAATTGCCCAACTGTAATTTGTTTACCCAGCATGCTTTTATTTATCTTATGGAGAGATGCCACTAGTGAACTGTGGACCCCGGTCCAATTTCCTTTACATTGCTTCACCATTTTACTATTACTCGCTCTGTTTACTTTCTTGCATTACTATTATCCTTTTGCCACTCGATACGCTCAATCCTTTGTTTATAGCAAACTGGTGAGATTGACAACCTCATCGTAAGTTGGGAGCAAAGTACTTATTTGTGTTGTGTGCAGGTTTCACGTTGCTGCTGGGGGAAGACACGCCGACAAGCAGTTGTATCTGGCGCTTTTGTCTGAAGTGTCGCGAAGCTAGCAAGCATCACCTTCTGAAGTTTGGCTTTCTGAAAGGACACAGATGTCGCCTAGAGGGGGTGGGGTGAATAGGCGATATCAAATTTTACGAATGGCTTGAACAAAAGCGGAATTAAACTAGCGTTTATTTTGTCAAGCACATAAAACCTAAATAAACTAGGCTCACCTATGTGCACCAACAACTTATGCTAAGCAATACAAGTAACAAGGTGATAGCAAGATAAATGACTTCAAGCACGAAGGCTATCACAATGTAAAGTGCATAAGTAAAGAGCTCGGGTATAGAAATAACCGAGACACGCGGAGACGATGATGTATTCCCGAGTTCCTCCCTTGAAAGGGAGTACGTCTCGTTGGAGGGGTGTGGTATCGCCACAAAGGCCTAACCAACGCCACAAAGGCCTCACCCTATTCTCCGGTGTGAGCTTGCGCCACAAAGGCCTAGCTCACTCTTCCACTAAGGGGTTCCTCAAGGCGGAACCGGGCCTTTACACAAAGCTCGGGGCACGCATCCACAACTTAATTGGAGGCTCCCAAGAATAGCCACAAAGGCACCACAAAGCCACAAAGCCGTCTAGGGTTCCAAGAACCCAAGAGTAATAAGCTCACAAACTTTCACTTACTCGAATTTCCGGGGAGAACTCAAACCGATGCAACTTATGCAATGGCAAGAGCACACGAGGTGCTCAAATCCTTCTCACTCAAATCCTACCAAAGCAACTAATGCTATGGAGAGATATGAGAGGAAGAACAAATGGAGGAAAACCACACAAGTGTCCAAGATCTAGATCCCAAGATGTTCCCCTCACTTAGAGGAGAGATTGATTGGTGGAGTTGTAGATCTAGATCTTCTCTTTCAAATCCCTCAACAAGATTCAAGAAATATGGGAGGGATAGAGAGTAATTGCAAGCTCTTGAAGGTCAAAACAATGGAGGAGAGAGAGACAAGCAACCAGCCCCAAGGAGGAAGAAGGGGAGGGGTATTTATACCCCCTCCCATAAAAATGACCGTTACAGCATCCCAGGCCGGATTATCCGGCCGCCTGGCCGGAATATCCGCCCCCTTACTGGGTGATGCGCCCAAAAGTCCTTAGCAGAAATTCCAAAACGAAATCTTCGAGGGGGGGGGGGGGGCGGATAATCCGCCCCCCTGGCCGGAATTTCCGGCCCCGTATCTGGGTGACGCCGAGCAGAAAATGCAATACGAAAACGGTGATAACTTTTTCATCCGGACTCTGTTTTCGATGATCTTGGGCTCGTTGGAATCACCACAACGAGCTCTACAACTTCATCCATAGAAACATCATAGTCCAACAAAGGAGGATAAAACCAAATAATGAAAGCTTTAAACTCTCTTTGAAGGCAAACCGGTAAAACCTCCAAACATCAAAAACGCAATAAGAGTTTCATACGAAATCCGTTTTTGATGAGCTAGAGCTTGTCATGGAAATAACCACAAGCTCTAAAACCTCACATGGATAAAACCCAAATGAGAACCAAGAAAGATGATGCCAAGTATGCAAAGGTTTGAGCTCTCTCCGAACGATACAATTAAGTTACTCACTCGAGAGCCCCTCTTGATAGTACGGCAACCGATCCTATAACCCGGTCTCACAACTAACACCATGAGACCGGTAAGAAAGAAACCCTAACACTATCATACCTTTTCCTTGAGCATTCCACTTGAGGTGGATAATGACGATCTTGATCTTCTTAAGTTGGACCACCTTTCTTGATTGAGCTTGCTTGGTGAAGTCTTGCGGATTGCTCCCCCATACTCTACTATGGAAGAGACTCTCTTTAAGCATATATTCACATATCCATGATCACAATATAGATGGCAAGCTTCAAGCATATGTTCTCTTCTAGTTGCTCATCTTGAACTTGCGCTTTGACTTGATCAATTCTCGAATCAATTCTTCTTTCTCCATAATGATGGTGTCTTGAGGATACACATGAGAGCTCACTCAATCTTATTCTTCAAGACACACTTGACATAAGCTCAACTCCCTTAAGACCAATCTTTGGATCACTCCTTGAATAACACCTTGGTCAACACATAATCTTCTTCTTACAACCTTGACTCCAACAAATGGTGCAAGCATTGTCTATGGATAAGTACTACACATATAACTCAATGCAACCATTAGTCCATAGGGATTGTCATTAATTACCAAAACCACACATGGGGCTCGATATGATCTTTCAATCTCCCCCATTTTGGTAATTGATGACAATCTCTTTGAGAGGGTTTATATAATGAATTCAAAGAACCAAAATAGTTGTACTAACATCAAATACTACAAAAGTATGTGATGTTAGTAAAACCACCATATATAGAGCAAACTCTCCCACAATCTATGCACGTGTGAATGATCTTGATTTCATTGCATATATTGCCAACCAAGGTTGTTGGTGGAGTTTCCACTATATACTCAACCATGCAAAGCATGCAAGGCAAATGCTTAAGAACAAACCAAAGCATAAAAGCCAATTCCCTTTAAACCCTTGAAACTTCTCCCCCATTGGAATCCATTGCCAAAATGGGCGAAAAAAGCTTAGAAGGCCAATATAGTGAGAGTTCCTCCAAAACGGTGTGCATATCCAAAATAAATGAGTGAAAACACATGCACATATACAAAGGCAAATTTTTGAAGGAAATGAAACTATATTGAGGATCAAAGATTGCAAAAAAAAAGATAACACGATGGATAAACTTCAACAAATGAAGAGAGCAATCAAACAATCCAAAGAACAAATTGAATAGAGATATTATGATAAGATCGAAAAGGTGCTCTAAATAATATGAGGAAGCTCCCCAAGGTGTGCGCACAAAATATTCTATTTGAGTTGAAGTATAAGGTGCACACATATGGAATCATCACTCCCTCAATATTATTCAAAACAAAATGATACCAAGTGAAATTAAATACTATTCTAACCGCAAAATGGTGCTTTAAATGAAATGAGGAAGCTCCCCAAGGTATGTGCAAAAATTGGAATGTTTGTATTTGAATACAATTTGCACAACATGGAGTCCTCACTCCCTCAATAACATTTAAAACGCAACCATTTGCAAGAGATTAGAGAGAAGAAATTAAGCTTACACTTGCATCAAACAAATGGTTGAGCAACAAGCAAGGGACAATATATTAAAAGGCTCAACCAAAGGAATGTGTGATAGGAATGACAAAGAATATTATAAGACTAACACAATGATAAGCATAGAGCATCCACATAGTCTTCAATGAATGATATTGCTTAGCATTCCATCCCAACACATAAGGTTCAAATAATATATCAAATAATGAGATATCATCTCTCATATGTATAAGTTTCTAAGTAGACAATATCACAAAGATAATTATCACAAAGAAACATATACACACAAAATAGATACTAAGAATAGAACAAGATATCCAAAATGAAGTCATGCAATATACCAATGAGATTTTTGCTTTTAAAGCATGGCCAAAGGCTCAATTTATCTTATTGTATATTGATGAACTTCAACCACAAACATGTCAAAGACATCACAAATATCAACAAGGGAAAGAAGATAGTTGGGATGCTTTGATAAAAACAACAAGTATCAAAACGAAGGATACCAAACGGAAGAAATAAATTTACAATTTCATCAATTTTGCACATGTGAGCTTATTGAGGAATTGATATGCAAAAAGATTGCTAAGTTGACATATATGGGATAGGAGAATCATGAGCATGATTTTTATATGTTCCCAATAATATGTCCTCATCTCAACTTGCTCACATTTGCAATAAAGAGGTTTCATTAGAATCCTTGCAAGAACCACATGGTTTTCAAATAAAGATATCCATGCCAAGAAACAACCTACACAAGGTTGGACGCTAGAAAAGTATGCATAAAAAGATACTTGTTACCGAGATATTAAAGGTAGGATGTAGTAGATAGGAGTTCTTCAATAATCCTAGCTTGCCTCAAATTATCATTTAGTCACCACTTCATCCTTATTATTGAGACAAGCACCAATATATCTCCATGTACCTAAAACAAAGTTCAAGTACAAGATGGTCCCCAAACTCATTGGGTCCAAAGTAGTTAGAAACTACAACATATAGGACAAACTCCACATAAATATGTGCATATATATATGAAATAGAATTTCATGCACATCTTATCCAATTTAGGATTTGATGGAGCTTCTCCTATATATTTGATCAAAGAAAGCAAAAGCATGCCATACAATATACATTTAGTAAACATGCATGCACAAGACTTTCAAGAGCCAAAGGAGATACAATTTGGACAAAACACCAAGAAGGACAAGCGAGCACACAAAATTGTGAAGCTATAAAAGGTTGTCCAAATTATATCAAAGAATCAAATCAACACAAGATTGACTCCAAAGTTCAACTAGTGAACCAAGCAAAAGCCAATGAGCATAAAGCATAACTAAAACACACACATGCTCAAAGACATAACTCATTTTAAGAGTAAGAAATAAATAATAAGGACTGAGATCACCAACTCCCAAAGAGATCAAGGTTCAAACAAACAAACCAAACTCTCCACACTTTTTATGATGGCACACTAAGTACCAAAAAGAAAAGATTTGTCTTCCAACAAAAACCAATACCAATTGAAATAAGCACAAAGAGTGTGTTATAACAAATATAGGAGAGCTCCCCCAAGATTAGTGCATTATTTATGATTTTGCATTTGAATACAAAATGCACACAAGTGGGATCATCACATCTACCTACATATAAATAACACAAAACAAGTTCAACGAAATCAAATGGAATAACAAAAGTCATGGAAGACAATGGGAGCTAAAACAAATACATTTTTGGCTAAAGATAAGGCACTTAAAAGCAATAGCCAATGTGAAGATGATCAATATACATATCCCACATGATATAGTACCAATTGTCCAAGAACAAGAGGTATTTGGATTTATTTCCCGGTGGTAGTTTACATATAAATCCAAGATCATCTTCACAACAAAGAAGCATACAGAGAAGGATAAGAATTAATCACCATGCTCAAGAAGATATTCTTGATAGACTCAAATAGTTAAACAATCACGCAAAGTAATGATTAAGATAACTTGAAGCAAATGATTTTCCAACTTTGATGTAGCATTCCACATTTTAGGAAAAACCCTATCAAGAAAGTATCTCACAAACAAGATCCAAAACAAGAGCAATAAAACAATTTGGCAAATTGGAATTTGTTTGAGAAAAACATGCCACATAGAAGCAAGATAATTTACAATATCAACACTATGTGACACAACCTCAAATATACACATTATATTGGTTTGTAGTATGCACAAAGCATATTACTCCCCCATAATGTGATAAAACATTTATTTTTCACAAGAGGCAAATAAAATCCAACAAGATGATTAATGGACATTATAGAATTTGAATTTCTCATGAGAATGACATACCCCATAGAAACTAGATAATCTTTAAATATCAACACTAAGTGGTATTCCTCATGTACACACATTTTTAGGATTGTGAGGTGCAAAGCATATCACTCTCCCAAAATGGGATGGTCCAATAATCTCTCACAAGAGCCAAGTAAGATAAAACGAGATGCAAAAGGCTCAACAAGAACAACCGTACATGGTGTGCAAACCAACATGCACATACTTGATTACTCAAAATGAAGCAAGTAGGAAGCACAACATATACAAACACATGCAAGATACAAAACCCAACACATGCAAAGGGGCGAGTAACTTTCAAGGTAGATAAGTTGAATACATGTTACCGCAAGGAGGAACATTGGATATATGATAGAAATAAGATAATCCAAATGACTTGACTTGAGAAAATATAATTGATGAAGATCCCTTAATTCTTCATGATATAGCCAAGTCTCCAATGCCCTCCACCAACACCTATTGTTCAAGTAATGGCTTGTTGGTCCCCAACCAAGTTGGGTCCTAAGAAGTTAGAAACAATAGGTTTGGCAACCCAAATGGTTCTTTTCTTGACACCACTTTGAGCACCAACAAATTTGGCAAACACATTGCTAACCTTATCCTTGCAAAGTGAATAAACATCTTCAATTATGATATGGTTGGATGAGTTACCACTAGTGCATGAAGAAGATAGGTGACCCTTCTTATGGCATATGTAGCAAGTTATTTTCTTCACCTTCTTCTCACTTGATTTCTCCACAAGGGGAGCATTAGCTTGATTTTTCTTGGGAAGTGACCTTTCTTCAACTTGAGGTTGAGCAAGGGCTTGAACTTGAGGCCGCTTCCCTTGTTGCTTCTCACTAAGTGCCTTTTTCTTCAAAGAGCAAGATCTAACATGGTGCCCTTCAATTTTGCACTTGAAGCAAACAATCTTGGCCAAATTCTTGACTTGTTCTTGGCCCTTCGTCTTCTTGTATATTTTGGACTTCTTCTTGTTGTTAGAGATAAATCCAAGTCCACTCTTGTCATTGGGGGATTTTTGCACACTCAAGATCTTATTGAGTGTGGACTTCCCTTCATGAAGTTTTTCCAAGTCTTTCTTCAACGAAGTAACTTGGGCCTTGAGCTCTTTGACCTCTACATGGTTAGTGACAACACAAGTACTAGTGGAAGTAGAGGCTACATTGTTAGAGAAACAAGGCAAGGAGGGTAATTCATCACTAGATGTAGAAATAGTATGAGTGGATGAATTACTAGTACTAGCACATGGCAATATTGCATTTTGGGAAATAGTGCTAGTGCCCACATGAGGCTCACAAGATGTTACCTTTGTAGATATAGCCTCATGAGCTAACTTTAGGCGAGCATGGGACACTAGAAGATCCTCATTAGAGCTAGATAGCTTTTCACGAATTTCTTCCAATTTCCCATACTTGCTAGTTAGCAATTCAAGTTGAGCCCTTAGCTCAACATTCTCCTTCAAAATAGATGCTTCACAAGAAGTAGAGTTAGTAGCACATGCATCATTATCATTATGAATAGGAGAAGACAACTTGGCAAGAGCGAGGTCATGTTCTTTAGTGAGTTTAGAAATAATTTCATTACATGACTCCTCAATGGATTCAAGCTTCTCCTCAAGAGAAACCCGAAGCTCTTGCTCTTCCTCTAGAGCATATTTTAAATCATGGATATCATTGGCATACTCACGCTCAAGAGAAAACATTTTATCAATTTGTTCTTCCTTCATCTCAATGAGTTTCGTGCTCTCAATAGCACAACTCATGATTTCAAAGAAGTTGGGCAAAACATTTTTATGGTTATGCAAAGCATCAAAGACCACCTTACCCTTCTTGTTTAAATACTCAATATAGTCTTCTTCATTTTCCTCATCCTCACCATTGTCCTCAACATCATTATGATTTGAAGACCTAGCCATAAGGCATATGTGGGAACCGTGAGAAGAAGAAGATGAAGAAATACTTGAAGCTCCATTCAAGACCTTATCTTGGCCCAAATACTCTTCGGTTTCCTCTATATGGTTAGCATCACAAATACTAGAGGAAATAGAAGCATTTGTATCATGGCAACAAGACAAAGCAAGCATATCATCATGAGATTTATTCAAGAAATTTACACATGATATGCAAGGACTATCAACACAAGCATGTAAAATATTTATGGGGCTACAAGTGTTTAAGTCCAAAGATGAAGCATTGCAATGAGATAGAGATGAAGGATCATCAAAAGTAAGCATACTATCACCATTGCAAGTTTCATCACCACTCACCATATCATTACCTTGTGTCTTGCCACACTTTGGTAAAGTGGATGAAAGTTCATTGCGGCCGGAAGTGGAAGGAATACAATCATCCTCAATAGTCTTGGACACACCATATTTTTCTTGAAGCTTTGTCCATATATCATGAGCGCTCCGAAAAGGCGTGATGGAGAAGGTAACTACATCGCTCAAAGCATTAACAATCACATGAGTAGCTTGAGCATTGAGATACAAGTTTTTCTCATCCTCTAAAGATAGATTTTGAGTATCAATTGCCCAACTGTAATTTGTTTACCCAGCATGCTTTTATTTATCTTATGGAGAGACGCCACTAGTGAACTGTGGACCCCGGTCCAATTTCCTTTACATTGCTTCACCATTTTACTATTACTCGCTCTGTTTACTTTCTTGCATTACTATTATCCTTTTGCCACTCGATACGCTCAATCCTTTGTTTATAGCAAACTGGTGAGATTGACAACCTCATCGTAAGTTGGGAGCAAAGTACTTATTTGTGTTGTGTGCAGGTTTCACGTTGCTGCTGGGGGAAGACACGCCGACAAGCAGTTGTATCTGGCGCTTTTGTCTGAAGTGTCGCGAAGCTAGCAAGCATCACCTTCTGAAGTTTGGCTTTCTGAAAGGACACAGATGTCGCCTAGAGGGGGTGGGGTGAATAGGCGATATCAAATTTTACGAATGGCTTGAACAAAAGCGGAATTAAACTAGCGTTTATTTTGTCAAGCACATAAAACCTAAATAAACTAGGCTCACCTATGTGCACCAACAACTTATGCTAAGCAATACAAGTAACAAGGTGATAGCAAGATAAATGACTTCAAGCACGAAGGCTATCACAATGTAAAGTGCATAAGTAAAGAGCTCGGGTATAGAAATAACCGAGACACGCGGAGACGATGATGTATTCCCGAGTTCCTCCCTTGAAAGGGAGTACGTCTCGTTGGAGGGGTGTGGTATCGCCACAAAGGCCTAACCAACGCCACAAAGGCCTCACCCTATTCTCCGGTGTGAGCTTGCGCCACAAAGGCCTAGCTCACTCTTCCACTAAGGGGTTCCTCAAGGCGGAACCGGGCCTTTACACAAAGCTCGGGGCACGCATCCACAACTTAATTGGAGGCTCCCAAGAATAGCCACAAAGGCACCACAAAGCCACAAAGCCGTCTAGGGTTCCAAGAACCCAAGAGTAATAAGCTCACAAACTTTCACTTACTCGAATCTCCGGGGAGAACTCAAACCGATGCAACTTATGCAATGGCAAGAGCACACAAGGTGCTCAAATCCTTCTCACTCAAATCCTACCAAAGCAACTAATGCTATGGAGAGATATGAGAGGAAGAACAAATGGAGGAAAACCACACAAGTCTCCAAGATCTAGATCCCAAGATGTTCCCCTCACTTAGAGGAGAGATTGATTGGTGGAGTTGTAGATCTAGATCTTCTCTTTCAAATCCCTCAACAAGATTCAAGAAATATGGGAGGGATAGAGAGTAATTGCAAGCTCTTGAAGGTCAAAACAATGGAGGAGAGAGAGACAAGCAACCAGCCCCAAGGAGGAAGAAGGGGAGGGGTATTTATACCCCCTCCCATAAAAATGACCATTACAGCGTCCCAGGCCGGATTATCCGGCCCCCTGGCCGGAATATCCCCCCCCTTACTGGGTGACGCGCCCAAAAGTCCTTAGCAGAAATTCCAAAACGAAATCTTCGAGGGGGGGCGGATAATCCGCTCCCCTGGCCGGAATTTCCGGCCCCGTATCTGGGTGACGCCGAGCAGAAAATGCAATACGAAAACGGTGATAACTTTTTCATCCGGACTCCGTTTTCGATGATCTTGGGCTCGTTGGAATCACCACAACGAGCTCTACAACTTCATCCATAGAAACATCATAGTCCAACAAAGGAGGATAAAACCAAATAATGAAAGCTTTAAACTCTCTTTGAAGGCAAACCGGTAAAACCTCCAAACATCAAAAACGCAATAAGAGTTTCATACGAAATCCGTTTTTGATGAGCTAGAGCTTGTCATGGAAATAACCACAAGCTCTAAAACCTCACATGGATAAAACCCAAATGAGAACCAAGAAAGATGATGCCAAATATGCAAAGGTTTGAGCTCTCTCCGAACGATACAATTAAGTTACTCACTCGAGAGCCCCTCTTTATAGTACAGCAACCGATCCTATAACCCGGTCTCACAACTAACACCATGAGACCGGTAAGAAAGAAACCCTAACACTATCATACCTTTTCCTTGAGCATTCCACTTGAGGTGGATAATGACGATCTTGATCTTCTTAAGTTGGACCACCTTTCTTGATTGAGCTTGCTTGGTGAAGTCTTGCGGATTGCTCCCCCATACTCTACTATGTAAGAGACTCTCTTTAAGCATATATTCACATATCCATGATCACAATATAGATGGCAAGCTTCAAGCATATGTTCTCTTCTAGTTGCTCATCTTGAACTTGCGCTTTGACTTGATCAATTCTCGAATCAATTCTTCTTTCTCCATAATGATGGTGTCTTGAGGATACACATGAGAGCTCACTCAATCTTATTCTTCAAGACACACTTGACATAAGCTCAACTCCCTTAAGACCAATCTTTGGATCACTCCTTGAATAACACCTTGGTCAACACATAATCTTCTTCTTACAACCTTGACTCCAACAAATGGTTCAAGCATTATCTATGGATAAGTCCTACACATATAACTCAATGCAACCATTAGTCCATAGGGATTGTCATTAATTACCAAAACCACACATGGGGCTCGATATGATCTTTCACTTTCTCCTACTGGTTCGATTAAACCTTGGTTTTACAATTGAGGGAAGACTTGCTACTGTGCTTATCATACCTTTTCTCTTGGGGTTCCTGATACGTCTCTAATGTATCTATAATTTTTGATGCTCCATGCTTGTTTTTACACCATTTGCTTAGTGTTTCGTTACACTTCATGGCATTTTTATGCATTTTCCGGAACTAACCTATTAACGAGATGCCACAGTGCCAGTTCCCTGTTTTCTGCTATTTTTGTGTTTCAGAAAAGTTACACAGGAAATATTCTCGGAATTGGACGAAACAAAAGCCAGACGTCTAGATATTTATCGAAGCTTCCAGAGAACCGAAGAGGAGACGGAAAGGAGCCACAAGGCGGCCACACCACCAGGGGGCGCGGCCTGCCCCTGGCCCGCGCCGGCCTGTGGTGTGGGCCCCCTGGTCCACTTCTGACGCTGCCCCTTCGCCTATAAAGACCCCCCGACGGGAAAAACCTAAACACCCGATCACTTTTCCAGAATACATCGTGATCCACCGCCGCCATCGACCCGAGATCGGGAGGGTCTAGAAGCTCTTCCCGGCACCCTGCCAGAGAGGGGAATCGCCACCGGAGGTCTTCTTCATCGCCATGCTTGCCTCCGGTGCGATGAGTGAGTAGTCTACCTTGGACTATGGGTCCATAACAGTAGCTAGATGGTTGTCTTCTCCACCATGTGCTTCATGTTTAGATCTCGTGAGCTACCTTACATGATCGAGATCACCGTTATGTAATTCTACATGTTGTGTTTGTTGGGATCCGATGAATATTGGTGTTATGATTGAGTTGATGTGCTGAATATTATCTTATGTTATCTCTATGTTGTTTATGATCTTGCATGCTCTCCGTTGTTAGTAGCTATCTTGGCTGAGTAGTTGCTAGTGACTCCAAGAGGGGGTATTTATGCTCGATAGTGGGTTCATGCCTCTATTTAATCTGGGGGAGTGACAGAAACCTCTAAGGTTGTAGATGTGTTGTTGCCACTAGGGAGAAAACAAAATTCATATGCTCAAGGGCATATGCTTTGTTTACATTACACACTTTGCTTAATGCAGTTATCTGTTGTTCGCAACTTAATACTTGTGGAGTTCTCAGATTGATTCACCACAAGTGGATTATTAGTCATAGATGCAGTTGGATGGCGGTCTATGTATCTTGTTGTAATGCCCAGAGTAAATCTCATAGTGATCCTCTCGACATATGCACGTTGTCTTTATTCTATCAATTTCCCAACTGTAATTTGTTTACCCAGCATGTGTTATTTTATCTTATGGAGAGACACCACTAGAGAACTGTGGACCCCGGTCCTATTTCCTTTATATTGCTATCACCTGTTTACTTTACTCGCATACTACTATTGCTTTCCACTCGATACGCTCATACCCTTTGTTTCAAGCAAACCGGTGAGATTGACAACCTCATCGTAAGTTGGGAACAAAGTATTTGGTTGTGTTGTGTGCAGGTTCCACGTTGCTACTGGTTGAAGACACGCTAACAAGAAATCGTTAACGGCGCCCTTGTTGGAGTGTCACGCAGCTAGTGGGCATCGCCTTCAGTTGTTTGCCTTTTTCCTACTGGATTGACTACCTTGGTTTCATAACTGAGGGAAAACTTGCTGCTATATTCATCAAACCTTCTCTTGGGGTTTCCAACTGGCCGGTCATTTACTTCATCAACTACATGCCAACAAGTTTTCTGGCACCATCATCACCGCGCCATCAACAAGTTTTCTGGCGCCATTGCCGGGGAAAAAGAAGACTTCTGCAAGGGGAGTTTCACACGCACATCTTTTACTTTGTTTTAAGTTTTGCTTTACATTTTTTTTACTTGCATCGTTTTATCAAAAACATAAAAAAATTAGTATCCTTTATAGTTGTTTTTACTTGTCTACTTTTAGTTTTGCTAGAATGGCTACTCCTGAAAACACCAAGTTGTGTGACTTTACTAGCACGAATAATAGTGATTTTATCTGCACTCCTATTGCGCCACCTGCTCCTGCTGCAAATTTTTATGAGATTAAGCCTGCTTTGTTGAACCTTGTTATGAAAGAGCAATTTTCTGGTGCTAGTACAGATGATGCTGCAGCTCATCTCAACAATTTTGTTGAGCTATGTGAGATGCAGAAATATAAGGATGTAGAAAGTGATATTATTAAGCTTAAGTTGTTTCCTTTTTCTTTGAGAGGAAAAGCTAAGGATTGGTTGCTGTCTTTGCCTAAAAATAGTATTGATTCATGGGCTAAGTGTAAGGATGCTTTTATTGGTAGATACTACCCTCCTGCTAAGATTATAGCTTTGCGTAGCAATATTATGAAGTTTAGTCAGTTTGATAATGAACATGTTGCTCAGGCTTGGGAAAGAATGAAATCTATGATAAAGAATTGTCCCACTCATGGACTGACTACTTGGATGATTGTTCAAACTTTTTATGCAGGATTGAATTTTTCTTCAAGGAACCTACTTGATTCAGCTGCTGGAAGCACTTTTATGTCCCTTACCTTGGGCGCCGTGACAAAGCTTCTCGACAATATGATGGTAAATTACTCTGAATGGCACACCGAGAGAGCTCCACAAGGTAAGAAGGTAAATTCTGTTGAGGAAACATCTTTCTTGAGTGATAAGATTGATGCTATTATGCTTATGCTTTCTAATGATAGGACTCATGTAGATCCTAATAATGTTCCTTTGGCCTCTTTGGTTGCTCAAGAAGAGCATGCTGATGTAAACTTCATTAGAAATAATAATTTCAACAAAAATGCTTATAGGAACAATTTTGCTAGTAACAATTATAGGCCGTATCCTTCTACCAATGGTAATGGCTATGGTAACTCTTATGGTAATTCCTCCAAAAACACTAGGGCCGCGCCCTCCGAGCTTGAGGTAATGCTCAAGGACTTCATCGGTAAGCAAAATGCTTTTAATAAGTCTGTTGAGGAAAAGTTAGGCAAAATTGATATTCTTGCTTCTAAAGTTGATAGCCTTGCTCATGATGTTGAACTTCTGAAATTAAAAGTGTTGCCTAATGATGTGAAGGAGAACAATCCTTTTGCTACTGCTAATGCTATCCAAGTTAGAATTGATGAAAATGTTAGGATGCTAGCAGAATTGCATGCCAGGTGGGAAAGAGAAGATGAGATGGCTAGAAAGATGAAGGTATGTACCATTACTACCTCTAATGATGTTGCTCCTAATGCTAGCAATCCTCTTACTTTGATTGGTGTAGAGAAAACTCCTACTCCTAGTGTTAAAAAGCCTAAAACAGCAAAAACTTTTTCTCAAAAGAGTGCTGAAATTTTTCGGAGTGTAGGAGATGATAGCTCTATTTCCTTTAATGATTTTGATGTTGATGGCTGCAATATATCTGAAGTTATTTTTTCTTGCAAAAGCTTGCTTTGACTCCCAATGCTAGTTCTTTAAATGTTGCTTTTACTAAGCATGTTACCAATGCTCTCATGAAAATTAGGGATGAAAAGTTGAAGCAAAAAGCCTCTATTCCCAAGAAATTAGAATATAGTTGGGAACCCATCATTGATATGCATGTTAATGGTTTTGATTGCCATGCTTTATGTGATCTAGGTGCTAGTATTTCTATCATGCCTAGAAAGATTTATGATATGCTTGATTTACCACCGCTTGAAAAGTGTTATTATGATGTTACTATTGTTGATGTTGCTTAGAAGAAACCTTTGGGAAGGACTAATGATGTTCTTATTATGGTTAACAATAACCTTGTTCCCGTTGATTTTCTTGTCATGGATGTTGAATGCAATGCTTCATATCCTATTATTTTGGGAAGACCCTTTCTTCGAACTGTAGGTGCCATCATTGATATGAGGGAAGGCACCATCAAATATCAATTTCCACTCAAGAAAGGTATGGAACACTTCCCTAGAAAGAGAAATAAATTGCTTTTTGACTCTATTCTTAGAGAAAATTATGAGCTTGATGCTTCATCACTTGATGTTACTTGATTTCCACCTTTCTGCGCATAGCTCAAAGGCGTTAAAGAAAAGCACTCTTGGGAGATAACCCAATGTTTTTACTTTCAGTTCTTTTTTTTTATTTTAGTCTTGGAAGTTATTACTGCTGTAATAACCTCTCCTTATCCTTTTTATTTCATTTTTGTGCCAAGAGAAGCCTCTAATTTGAGTGAGGTAAGATTTGGGGATGTTGCTGTCCTGAAACAGTTTTTGGTGCTGCACCGTAAAAATTCGTGAACATTCTCTGTAAATATTTTCGACCTGCGATTTCTTGTGCATATGCCTCAGGTTATATACAAACTTTCGTTAGTTTAACACTTTTTGATTTGGGCAACATAAAACCCTCTAAAAATTCGACCTTTGTCAGCTGTTCTATTTTGACAGATTTCTGCCAATATTTGTGTTTGCCGCTTTATCGCTTTCTTTTTGAGTTCTTTTGATCACGGAACTTTTGGGAAAGTTGCTACAGTAGTTTATGCTTTATATGTGGTGGTTTTGAGTTGAAACCTGAAGCAAAAAGGGTTGATTCATTGCTATGCTTACACTAATGTTGCTAATAGATTTGTGTTTAGTTTTGTATGAACAAAGTTTTCAAGTGTAGGGATTGGAGAATGATGAGATGAGTTGAAGAATAGACAAAAGCTCAAGCTTGGGGATGCCCACGCACCCCAAGAAATATCCAAGAGGTATAAGCGTCAAAGCTTGGGGATGCCCCCGAGGCACCCCTTCTTCATCGGCAAAAATCAGGTCACCTTTCAAAACACTATATTTTTATTGCTTCATGCATTATGCGTTTTTCTTGGAGCGTCAGTTGTTTTTAGTTTTCAGTTTAGTTTAGTTTTGTTTGCTGAAATAAATGGTTGGACCCCAACAAATTTCTTTTGGAGAAGTTGCCTTGCTTTTCATTTGCCAAGAACACTACGTTTTTCACTCTTATCGTTTCAACGAGTGTTCTCTTTTTTTAGAACTGCGTTTAGCTTTCATTTTTCGCCTTGATTTTTGTTCAGATCTAGTTATATCTTTTCATCAAGGTCTGTTTTGACCTCTGGTCCATGTTGGTTTTCATCAAAAGAGTTGTTTATAAAAAGTTTGAACGGTGTTGGAAAAGAGAAAAGCTTTATGCAAAAAAGTGGTACAAAAAGGAGCTTGTGTAGACTGTGGCCTAGGCTTTTGCATGTCGTGCTTGATGTCTTTTTGATAGTATGCTTAGTGGTTTTGCTGTAGCATGACTTGTCTCAAATGACTGAGATTGCTTAATGAGCCTTTGAAAAAATCATGCGTTGTTTTAATTATTTGGAAGCATTATTTTGGTTTTCTCCTTTGATGCTTTATTTGGGTTGACTTGGCGCATGCTCACACACGTTAGACTCATACAAAGTCGCCATAAGCCTCTATGATCATTTAGTTTTAGACTTTTGATGCCATCTTATTCTTCTTTTAATGTCGCTTTGTTGCTATGCATGATTATGGCCATTATTGCTCTCTTAGTTGGTCGCTCCTAGTCTTTTGCTAACCCTCATTTTGTACTGAGTATGAGCTCTACTCATGCATCCAACTCCTAAAAACCAAGCTATTCCAAAGTACATTTGACTTGATTTTATCTATCCTTCAAATTAAACTCTTTTTGGTGTTATGCGAAAATTGGTCAGTAAAGCTCTCACGAACCTGATGGCACACTTTACTTTTCTCGTTTTAAAATTTTGACATTGTGGCTCTCTTATGTTGAGTTGTTATGCTTGCAAGTTGTAAGTTGGAAATTAGCCCAGCCATGCCGTCATGGGGCAAGCTTTCAACATTGCACTATCTTTCATTTGAGTTGATATTGTGATCTTTTGTTTATGGATACTCACGATGTGAAATAAGTTGGGAATCTTGCGGGATCATGGAGTTTTTATATGTGTTAGGGAAACGCCTGGGCCGCTAATCTAAGCCATGCATCATTCATGGTGGAAATTTACAGCATGCCCATAGTGGACATTCGACGACGCATCACACAATAAAAAGCTATACCAATGGTAAATAAAAGAGATGCCGAGGTGTTCATTGTCTGTTTGTCCTGTTATTTTGATGTGGGCTTGTTCCATGTCATCGGGCACGGAGGTACCCCGTTGGCGGTTCTCGATGATACGTGTATACTTACAATGACAAGAGCTTGCTTAGGACTCTAAGTCGAGTAGCATGAGGTTTGGGTATTCGTATTTCACGTGACACGAGGTTTTCAACTTATGATTTGTCAAGCATATGCAGCATAATTGTATTCGCATTAAATTTAACCATTCAAGATGTCTATGATGGGGGCAATGAGAGCTCAAAGCCGATAAGTACCATAATTTCTGAAGGTTTATAAAACTTGCAATCACTGCTTCCCTCCGCGAAGGGCCTTTCTTTTACTTTTTATGTTGAGTCACCACCTTCTATCTTTATGCACCGTCTAAGAGAGCATAGTTGTCACTACAAGAAATTTGCTCACCAATGACCCTCCACATTGGTCACTAGATGGTCATTATTTTCCATTTATGACCTTTTTGTGACCAAAAATTGTTGGTCAACAGTGGAGCGTCACTAACGAACTTTGTGACCAAGTATTTGGAGTTGGTCACAAACGGTTATGACCAAAATAGAGGGTCATAGATTCTATGACCAAAATTTTGGTCACTAGCCATCCGGCTAGGCCACATCAGATTCCACGTGGCCATCCTACGTGGCAGATTTTGTGACCAATTCGATTGGTGGTTATTTAAATTGAGCCCAGTCCAAACCAGTCCAATTGTTGGGCCAAGCCCAATATCAAGCCATTGTTCTTTTCTTTTTTATCAATTTCGGATAGGAAGATGGGCCAAGCCCAACCAATTTAGCCTTTTTTTGATCAGCTACATGGGCTAATCACAAACATTTCAGAATTCTTACTATTGGGCCCTGGCCTTTTTGCTATCAAATTCGTTCAGCCTTTTTCTAGTTTTTCAGAAACATAAAATGTTCCAGCCCATTTTTGTTAGGGCCAAGGCATTATTAATTCCCAAATTTCAATTTTACACAGTTCAACAGCAAACAATCAATAATTTTTATTATTAAATGCTAGAAAATATTCAGTCAAATAATCAACATGTAGACTCAACACAATAATATTACACACTACAAGTTACAAGAACAAGTCTATTTACAGTTTAGAGTCTATATACAATCAAGAACCAGTTATACACAATCATTAAAACATGTGACAACGTGGTGCACATCTCCAGGCTTCCTCTAATCTTCTGTCACAGCAGCTTGATCTACATAAAAAGTGAGATACACGAAAGTTAAATGGTTGAAAGACAAACTTCAGCAAGCAATCATACATACAGTGCATTTCAAACTGAACTAATGAATTGAAGAACCGTACTTGCAGAGCTAGAGAATGTGACATTTGAGTTACCATATGACCATATATTATTATAAGCATGTTGGTACTGTATATAGTTGAAACCATAATTTAATAAAAAAATCAGCTAATTACAGAACTATTAGTGTGTCAATCTCTTGCTATTGTTTGTCAAGAGGATGTCAAGAAAGTGATCCAGGCATAGCAATTCACTTTGTTACACAAAGGAGAGCAAGAGAAACTCGTTCACCCGTACCTTCCAATGGTTGCTACTGTGGGGGCATTCCAAGGGCATGCAATCAAGTCTGTTGAGCCCCCGTGCTGATGACTACCTCGCCGGAGGCGGCCTCTGACCGTTACTTTCCTTGATGGCTGCATCATTGCCCGCTATGCAATGCCGCCATCCTCAACATCTTCAGACCGGCCGCCATATTTTACCACACCTTATAGCCCCTCAACTTGACAAAGGATTCGGATTCTCTCAAAATTCCAGTACAGGCCAGGTGTATTCTAAAGCTTGCACACCAAATACAGAGCAAGTACACACTTGAAAAGCAATTTGCATAAGAGAGCCTAGCATTAGAAGAGATACATGTGAATCAGTGAGCAATGAATAACTGAAGGAGTCTGTGAATGATCTATTGAACTAGGTAATTTATCTACCAAATAACTAGCCATATCCTCCTACGCAGGGAGATAAGGACTCCATTTTTATCTATTGTTGACCAAATAATCCAGTCCAGCTATACTGGAGTTTTAAACTTAGGCTTTTAACAAGGCAATGTCAAGTGCAAAGCGGAGCAAATCAAGCGCTGTCTATTTTATTGAAATACTAGCACACCTGGGTTGATTTTATTAAATCAAGTGCAAATAGGAGAAAATCTGCATCTTTTCATTACTTTCCAGGATTCAACATCATAGGTGTAACAGAAGGCAAAGATTCAGTCTTACTTTCATATGGCTAACACTAAACAGTATGAATTTGGAAGCAGAGGGTTAGAGAGAAAGTGACTAGCTCTACAAGCTTTACTGAATGTATGCAGGATAAAAACTCCGCTGATATTCTGCTGTGCTATATTTCGAAGCAGAGGGTTAGAGAGAAAGTGACAAGCTTTACTGAATGTATGCAGGATAAAACTCCGAGTTCAGTCATTATGTCCTATACAAGCAGAGGGATTAGAGAAAAAGTGATAAAACGTGATGAACGGAGAGTTAGGATTTGTCCTTGCAATTCTTCAAAACATATCTTAGGTTTATTATTAATGCTGGTCTTGGAGTTTACATACTCTCTTTTACGTGACTAGCTCTACAAGCTTGTAATCAAACCGTACGTGGTAGATTAATAAATTAGCTAGAAAGGAAACTGAATAGATAATTTCACAATTTGATTCTCATATAATACATATACAGTCTTCGTATCCTTACATTCTACATATAACATAGCAGTGCCTCTGAATACAAATTTCCTACTATCAAATCTGTGTCCAGATAGATAAACAAGGAAAGGAACCTTACAGCCGGACATATAGATGTGGCAGTCGTCGTTCTTGCCGACGGAGTGGTGGACAAGGTCGAGGCCAAGGTGTTGTCCAGTGCCGAAATCTTGTGCCCGAGCCAAGCCTCCTGCTTGTGTTGCGACCTCCGTCGGCGCCGTCAATGGAATCTTGTTCCGACGCTTGCCGAAGCTCCATGTGTCCTTCGTCTGTGCGCCTGCAACACAAAACAACAAGGTCAACACTCGCGGATCTAGACAACGAGGAGAAGAAGGGCTGGAGGAGAGGGATGTTGCCGTGATCTTTATAGGGTGATGCCCCTGAGGTGGAACGGAGATAATGGAGCGGGGGGATCTGGGGGATCTGGCCGGAGAGGATCTGGTCGAGGAGGCCCCTGAGGTGGAATTGAGATAATGGAACGGGGGGATCTGGCCAGAGAGGATCTGGTCGAGGAGGCCCCTGAGGTGGAACGGAGATAATGGAGTGGGGGGATCTGAGGGATATGCTCGGTGGGGCAGAGTGTGGTCGCAGTTGGCGGGATCTGGCCGGTGGCGGAGGTTGAGGAAAGGGGAAGAGAGAGGAGTGAGGATGGAGGAGGCGCTGTGCGACTCGGCGCTAGGGTTTGGGACTGGGGATTTGGTTTTGTTTGGGGCTAGGGTTTGAGACTGGATGATGAAACTCGGGCGTTGGATGGAGGTCAATCGAACGGTTGAGATGTGCTCTGGTGGGGTGATCCGTGGGTAGCTTGGTTCTATCTTTTAATTAGCTGAAAAAAGTATCTAAGGATTGAGAATTGGTTGGATCTATTCTTAAGAATAGAAATAAATACACCATAAATAGAGTGTTTATGTAAACACGTGCGACTTGGAATGACAAACGAGGTTAATATTGGAATATTTTATTTTTCTTGCACAAAAAACCCATTTTCCATTTTCCGAGTGCAAAAGACGAGTTATTTTGTGAAGCAATTACCAAAAATCATTTTGATGAATTAACCAACACAATTTTAAAAATTACTAGAACACTTTATATGAACAATTACACTAATAGTTTACCCTGGAAAATTTTCTATGTATTTTTAATATTTTTTATAACTTTTTGTCGATCCAGCAGGAAGCGGGCCGAATTTGAACTATATCTATCGCATAGTTTGCATATGTTTTTTTCAAAAAAATATTTTTAGGTACACAAGTTGCTA
Organism: Dactylis glomerata; assembly: GCA_007115705.1. Classification (NCBI taxonomy): domain Eukaryota; kingdom Viridiplantae; phylum Streptophyta; class Magnoliopsida; order Poales; family Poaceae; genus Dactylis; species Dactylis glomerata. The sequence goes on along the minus strand of QXEO01001328.1, from coordinate 2,374,716 downwards.
TTTTATCAAAGATCCACTAAGGGTTTTGCAAGATTCCACTCCTAGCTATAGACGGTCATGCCTGCCGTTTTCAATGCATTTTCAAACTCGTATAACAAATTAAAAAAAAAATTAAAAAAATGAAAAACCTTCGCACTGGGTTATTTTATGTGACCTATTTGCCATAAAAAATATTAAACTTGAAATATTGCAATTTTTTTGAAAAAGTGTTCACAGAAAAGAGCTATCATGAACGAAGATTCATGACTTTCAAGTCAAATGACCAATATCATGAGAATCAACATGACATAGTTTGTTTAAATAATTCTATATTATGCAAACTTGTGCGACTTGGAATCACTAACAATGTTTTCATAGGGAGTTTTTATTTTCTTTGCACAAAAAACTCATTTTCCATTTTCCGAGTGCAAAAGATGAGTTTTTTTGTGAAGCAACTACATAAAATCATTTTGATGATTTAACCAGCAAAATTTTAAAGATTACTAGAACACTTTATATGCACAATTACACTAATGGTTTACCGTGAAAACTTTTCCAGGTATTTTTAATCTTTTTAAAAGTTTTTGCCAATTCAGTAGGAAGCGGGCCGAATTTGAACTATAGGTATCACATAGTTTGCTAATGTTTTTTTCAAAAAATTATTTTTAGGTACACAAGTTGCTATTTTATTAGAGATCCACTAAGGGTTTTGCAAGATTCCACTCCTAGCTATAGACGGTCATGCCCGCCGTTTTGAATGCATTTTCAAACTAGCATAACAAATACAAAAAAATACAAAAAATGTAAAAGCTTCGCACTGGGTCATTTTGTGTGACCTATTTGCCATAAAAATATCAAACTTGGAATATAGTAAACATTTTGAAAAAGTGTTCACAGAAAAGAGCTATCATGAACGAAGATTCATGACTTTCAAGCCAAATGACCAATATTATGAGAATGAACACGGCATAGTTTATTTAAATGATCCTATATTATGCAAACTTGTGCGACTTGGAATGACTAACAATGTTGTCATAGGGAGTTTTCATTTTATTTGCACAAAAAACTCATTTTCCATTTTCCGAGTTTAAAAGATGAGTTTTTTTGTGAAGCAACTACCTAAAATCATTTTGATGATTTAACCAGCACAATTTTAAAGATTACTAGAACAATTTATATGCACAATTACACTAATGGTTTACCCTGAAAACTTTTCTAGGTATTTTTAATCCTTTTTATAAGTTTTTGCCGATTCAGCAGGAAGCGGACCAAATTTGAACTATAGCTATCGCATAGTTTGCTCATGTTTTTTTCAAAAAATTATTTTTAGGTACACAAGTTGCTATCATACACAAAATTGAATGTAAAATTAGTTTTTATAATTTTTAGATACACAAGTTGCTATTTTATCATATATCCGCATTTTGAAAAAACAGATGAAATTTAAATTAAAATAATAAAAAAGAAATAATTTTGGGACATCTCGATTTGACATTGCATGCAAATTTTACTAAGACATTAATCAAAATATTTGGTTAGTTATTTGTAAAAGAGAAAATATAAAACCTTTGCATTGTTTGCAAAAGAGAAAAATAATTTTAAAATCTATTTGGGCTCAAACTCTTGGGAAGCCCGTGTTTGTTTTCCTCTCGAACTGCCAAAGTCATATTAGCTACGGCCTGTGAAGGCCCATCTAGCGTGCGGCTTTACGAGAAAAAGGGCCGAGCTGTAAATCTTTCACATGGTGTGGAGTGGCTCGGTGGTAGTAGGACTTTGGGCACGCGGTCCGCCTGCAGGTCAGGGGTTCGAACCCCAGTCAGCAGGTCAGGGGTTCGAACCCCAGTCACGCTCCTTTTTGAATAATATTGGTATTATCCACTCTACTCTTCTATCTCTTGTAGGCGGGACCGACTGGCAGTTTGGCATGGTGGGATTCTGTTATGTTTAAAGACCCTCGAGTAGCTTATATAACATAAACTGTTAGTGCACCACAGTGGTTAGTGTTGTGTTGGCTGATAAGGAGGTCGCGGATTCGAACTCCCTTGTGCTCACTTTTTGCAGAATATTAGCAAAATATATCGTGGCCAGTGGGGCATCTATGTCAGGTCGTGGAGTAGGGTCCGCATATCAGTTTGGTGGGTCCCGCTTGTCAGCATGGTGGTGTGGGGCCTACCTGTCAAGATGGTGGTGGCATATCAGGACATTGGTCGTATAGTTTGACCTAGGTGTTGATCAACATGTCAATATATGGGTCTCACCCGTCATTGGAAGGTTCAAACTTAGGTGTTATCCAGCCACGTAAGGGAAAAATGACACATAGGTATGACATGTAAGCAAAATTGCTAAGGTGTCCACCATATCATTTGACTGCATCCTAAATAAGTAGTAATGACCATCTATATTGGTCATGATTGGCCAAAAAAAGAGGTCCTAAATCACATGAGATGATTATGACCAATTTATGCATATAAATTATGACCTTTCGAACCAAAATGGTCGTAAGAATTTAAGCTTTCGTCCCTCTTAAACGGCTTACAACCATTTGGTGCGAAATGGTCATAGATTTATGACCAAAGCTCCAACGGTCAAAATAGAAAGGTCACTAGTGAGCATATTTCTTGTAGTGTGTCATTCTGAGTATAATGTGCATTGTCCCAAAGTTTTCATTGATTGATTCATATTGTTGGTTTCACTTGTTCTCAAATTATTTGTATCTAGTCGCCCTCTTAAACTTGAAGGTGTCCTATGCATTTATGTTTTGCTCTCTCATGAAGGACAAGCTGAAAACCATTTGTATGTTTTTCCATATGATTTGAACACATGTTTGACTTTCATTGTTTCATTTTCATGATCTTTCGTTTGTGTTCTTTCTTATGTTATAACATGGTTGCTAAGTTTCTTCTATCAAGATTATATCTTTCATGCCCATGTTTTAAGTTCTTTTGATCCCAGCGCACAACGCTTACATAGTTGATCAAGATTGTGTAGGTGCATGTCACCTCAAAAATTATTTCTTTTGTTATCACTTACCTACTCGAGGACGAGCAGGAGTTAAGCTTGGGGATGCTGATACGTCTCTAACGTATCTATAATTTTTGATGCTCCATGCTTGTTTTTACACCATTTGCTTAGTGTTTCGTTACACTTCATGGCATTTTTATGCATTTTTCAGAACTAACCTATTAACGAGATGCCACAGTGCCAGTTTCCTATTTTCTGCTGTTTTTGTGTTTCAGAAAAGTTACATAGGAAATATTCTCGGAATTGGATGAAACAAAAGCCAGATGTCCAGATATTTACCAAAGCTTCCAGAGAACCGAAGAGGAGACGGAAAGGAGCCACAGGGCGGCCACACCACCAGGGGGCATGGCCTGCCCCTGGCCCGCGCCGGCCTGTGGTGTGGGCCCCCTGGTCCACTTCTGACGCTGCCCCTTCGCCAATAAAGACCCCCCGACGGGAAAAACCTAAACACCCGATCACTTTTCCAGAATACATCGCGATCCGCCGCCGCCGTCGACCCGAGATTGGGAGGGTCCAGAAGCTCTTCCCAGCACCCTGCCGAAGAGGGGAATCGCCACCGGAGGTCTTCTTCATCGCCATGCTTGCCTCCGGCGCGATGAGTGAGTAACCTACCTTGGACTATGGGTCCATAGCAGTAGCTAGATGGTTGTCTTCTCCACCATGTGCTTCATGTTTAGATCTCGTGAGCTACCTTACATGATCGAGATCATCATTATGTAAGTCTACATGTTGTGTTTGTTGGGTTCCGATGAATATTGGTGTTATGATTGAGTTGATGTGCTGAATATTATCTTATGTTATCTCTATGTTGTTTATGATCTTGCATGCTCTCCGTTGTTAGTAGCTATCTTGGCCGAGTAGTTGCTAGTGACTCCAAGAGGGGGTATTTATGCTCGATAGTGGGTTCATGCCTCTATTTAATCTGGGGGAGTGACAGAAACCTCTAAGGTTGTAGATGTGCTGTTGCCACTAGGGAGAAAACAACATTCATATGCTCAAGGGCATATGCTTTGTTTACATTACACACTTTGCTTAATGTAGTTATCTGTTGTTTGCAACTTAATACTTGTGGAGTTCTCGGATTGATTCGCCACAAGTGGATTATTAGTCATAGATGCAGTTGGATGGCGGTCTATGTATCTTGTTGTAATGCCTAGAGTAAATCTCATAGTGATCCTCTCGACATATGCACGTTGTCTTTATTCTATCAATTGCCCAACTGTAATTTGTTTACCCAGCATGTGTTATTTTATCTTATGGAGAGACACCACTAGTGAACTGTGGACCCCGATCCTATTTCCTTTATATTGCTATCACCTGTTTACTTTACTCGCACTATTTACTTTACTCGCATACTACTATTGCTTTCCACTCGATACGCTCATACCCTTTGTTTCAAGCAAACCGGTGAGATTGACAACCTCATCGTAAGTTGGGAACAAAGTATTTGGTTGTGTTGTGTGCAGGTTCCACGTTGCTACTGGTTGAAGACGCGCTAACAAGAAATCGTTAACGGCGCCCTTGTTGGAGTGTCACGCAGCTAGTGGGCATCGCCTTCAGTCGTTTGGCTTTTTCCTACTGGATTGACTACCTTGGTTTCATAACCGAGGGAAAACTTGCTGCTATATTCATCAAACCTTCTCTTGGGGTTTCCAACTGGCCAGTCATTTACTTCATCAACTACATGCCAACAAGTTTTCTGGCACCATCATCACCGTGCCATCAGTTCCCAACGGGCTGTACTTACAAGCCATTAGACTTCTAGCAAGCTTTTGTAGGAACATAATTCGTTCAGAGATATTGCGACCATCAAGATCAAAATCATTATTATCAAAGCTAGTCGGACCATTGTCTCCCATACTTTGAAAAATTTCAGCACTTTTATTAAAAAAGTTTCAGTGGTTTTAGGAAATTTTGCAGACGGAGTGTGGACTTTTCCTACACCAATTATTTTATCATTAATAGTAGGAGGTTTGCTAGTATTTGAAACTTCAGCATTACTAGTGGTGGTAATGGTATAAACTTTAGTCATATTATTCTTTCTAGCAATCTGATCTTCTCTTTCCCACCTAGCATGCAATTTTGCCAACATCCTAACATTGTCATCAATTCTAACTTGAATGACATTCAAATTCTTGCTTTCTTTAACATCATGAGGCATAACCTTTGAGACATTCCAGCGCAGAGGGAAGAAATGCTTCCATAACCCACAATGAGGATTAACACCGAGAATAGCCTCACACAAAGTGATGAAGCAAGCAATATGGAGGATAGAATTTGGCATAAGCTGATGCAGCTAAACGTCATAAACAAACAGAAGCCCACGAAGAAATTTGTGGACAAGAAGAGACAAGACGCGGAGGAGAAAGGCTAGGAGCATCACCCGGAAGCCATCTATTGGGTGGGGGATGATCTCATCGCTGGGGAAGATGATCTCTGCGGATTGTGCAAGAAATCTTTCCCTCTTTGCTTTCTTCAGATCCGCATCGATGATTTTGGACGCGGTCCAGCCAATAGCCTGCTTCTTGCTAGAAAGTTTCTCCATTGGAGTGCGATGGGATAGGCGCTTGATTCACATAAAGGAAAGAAACGCTTGCGGCTATGGAGTGCTAGAGCAAAAAGTGGCGCAAGGAAGAAGATGCAGTGGCTGCGGCAGAAAAGCATATAGAGGGTAACCGTAAATACAAAGGGTTTCCCCTCAAATACATCTGCGTCAAAAGGAACATGGGCCGCGATGTGGTGCACAAAGTAGAAGCGGCAACCCACTAGCGCATAGAAAAATTGAAAATTACCAAGTTACCCATGTGCGTCGGTCAGCGTCCGGTCAAATCAAAGTCTACAAATGGACACACGCATAGGTCATGATGATGCACATTGGACACATAGAAAATTATGTCAAGTATGAAATACAGGTGTTCGTCCTACTCGTCAGCAATGACGTCATGATTTCGAGAAGGAGGAAAAGTACAAGTTATGATTCAGTCAAAGAAAATTAAATTTTGAGCCTATAATCGGCTGCAAGCACCCCATCATAGTCTCGGGGGGGGGGGGGCTACTCCCATCGGGAGCGCTGATCGTGCACCCGATGATTGAAAATTATTGAGTACTATGGAGGAGTAAAAACTCGACTTCATTATTGGTGGTAAACACCAGATAATGTACTCGACATGTCACTCCTGTCGAGAGGGATTTCAAAGAGATAAATAAAATAAACCCGACAATTTTGGGTATTATAACAGCTAAACAAGGCTCTCGAAAAATTTATATTCTCAGACCGCGTCCGCCGCGATAACACGTCTGAATGCCATGGTTGCAAAGATCATGAAGGTAAGACCTCAGGATCCGTCCTGTATGGCCTAGTACTCACACACGAATGTGCTCTGCTAGTAACTTTTCTGTATCCACGATACAAAGAAAATACCGGTGGACGCACTAGGTACCCTAAGAAATACTAGAATTCATGCTTGGGTAAGTCCTAAATGCGGCACAAGCTGGATTATGCTAGGTCCCGAATTTGAGTCCCGAGACTCAAGTTTGAAGTAGGTAATGAGTATTTGCTTAGGCAATTAACTGGTTCCTGATCTGTCAGAAGCACCAGGCTCATTCACCAAAATCCCCATGAAAAATAGAAAATGTGAGATATTGATAAATTACAAGTAAAGAAGCCTAGGTTTATTCAAGTCAAAAATTATACACAAGTCAAAGATTTGAGATCTAACCCGAATCTTGGGGGCTACTGACAAGGGTATGACTACTAAGGCCCATAGTGTTGGTACCCCTGAGGTGTATTTGGATAAAAGCCCATAGAAACATAGGCCCAAGATAGGAGTCTAAGTGTATTGTATTCGAATAAGGAAACTGATATGTAAACCGCCCTATACGGCGAGTCTGTATAGAATCTGACCGGTTTCTTGAGACCTGGCCACCTATAAATAGGGGCCAGACGAGGCCAGCCAGGGACACATCGAGATTTAGCCAAAATACTAAGCTTTGTCTCAAATACACATCAAGTTTTGCCTTGTATGTTTGAATCTTTACCTTATAGTTCATCCGACGCCCTCTTCCCACGATTCTAAGTCCCTAATCTAGGACATTGCCGAGTTAAACCCTTGTCACTATCGCTCACATAGGAAGGTGCCAAAAGAGGACTTCCAATTCCTCCAAACTTTGCATAACCAAAACATTTGCACAACTAAGATAATGGGTTGCCTAGGGAGTGTGCATGGAGGTGACCCGAGATGCCTTCCCTATGTGAAGAAAGATGTGTCCAACATACAAACCATGATGCGAGCAGATGTGTCAGAGCGTGATATGAGCATGACTATTGAGTATTTTGAGAGGAGACAAGCAGAAAGCCCACATTTCTTCTATGCTATGCAACTTGATGCAAACAAAGCTGTCAGAGCAATTTTCTAGGTTGATGGCAAGACAAGATCCTTGTACCCTAAATACAAGGATTGTGTCTGCTTTGACACTACTTTCTGCACCAACAAGTACAACCTTCCTTTTGCTCCTATCATGGGAATAAATAACCATCTACACACTATAGCCTTAGGATGTGCTTTGCTGCCGAACGAGATCATAGAAACATTCAGTTGGGTGTTTTGGAAGTGGTTGCTAGCGATGGACAATTTGCACCTAGACCACATAATGACAGACCAGGATGGGGCAATAGGCACTGCATTTTCCAATATATTTCCCAATGCAATACACCGGTGCTGCATGTTTCATATTTTACGGCTAGCTAGGAAAAAACTTGGGCCACTTTTGGTTGAGGGCAACCCGTTTACAGATGCATTTTATGCTTGTATTTATGGCACAGACATAGTGGAGCAGTTTGAGGTATGCTGGGTGCACATGCTGCAACAATTTTGAATGAAGGACAACACCCACCTTATCAACATGTGGAAAACCAGGAAGACTTGGGCACCCGTCTACTTCCGAAACTTCTTATTTCCTTTTACAAGCACAATAGGTAGATCAGAAGGCCTCAACTCATACTTCAAGAATTTGGTTCAACCTAGAGATTCCGTCTTCAATTTTGTGCAACAGTATGAGTAGTGCCATGACATTATGCTCGACTGTGAAGACAGTGCAGGATTCACAATGGAGACAAGAACTAGAGCACTTTGGGGGAGGTGAGTATGCAGTCTATTTACAACCCTAATCCCTATAAAATGAAAGTAGAAATTTACTACTTCTTTTGTAGCAAAAAATAACTTTGTATGCAACAAAAAAAACTTTGTAGTTACAGCATTGAAAAACAAGGTCTACAATTCTACACCAAAGAGGTTTTTGATAGATTCTAGAAGATGATAATTGCTTCGACAAGGTTTCATCCGATTCAAGCAGATGGAGAAGGCACCATTTTTTATCTTATTTCAAATCCTAAGTTTGATCTCAAGACCTACCGTGTACAAATGTTACTTTGATGAAGGTCTGTATTCATGCAGTTGCTCTCAATTTGATATGTGTGGTTTGTTTTGTCCACACATCATCAGGGTGATGGTGCACCTTAACATACAGCAAATCCCACCAAGGTATCTACTTAAGCGATGGGCTGCTGCAGCAACAACCCGAACACCAGATCCAGGAGCAAACAACATGAGGTTTGGGGTTCCGCCAACCTACACGCTCCGGTACAATTTCCTATGCAGAAAGATGAATGACTTCGTGTTGGATGCTTGCTACAATGATGAGACATATGTAGTAGTATTTGGGATGGTTGACGAAGCTACCAAGCTAGTTGCTGCAATGAGACGAGATCGGAATGAAGAGAAATAGAAGGGAGAAGGTCCTCTGCCAGATGTAAACCAACAAGCTACAGGCCAATCACTTCAGCCTGAAGATGTTGATGCTCCTCCTAGTAGCTCACTGAAAAACCCCAAGGACAAAACCGAAAGGCCATCCCAAAGAGAAAGAAAAATGCCGGAAGCCACTGATTGAATTACAAGAAGAAGCAAATAAGAAGAGTAGGAAGCAAAATATGGAGCCAAAGAAACCAAAGGAGTCGAAACAAAAAGGGCAGCAAGGCCAAAAAAGTGTCCCTACTTGCAGCGAGGAAGAGCATACAGTGCAAGAAATCAGGAATGCAAGTACATGGCGGCAACATTAGCAAGAGAAGAAGATAGAGCTAGAGGAGTTGATTTGAGGTTGTAGATTACTTCATTTTGATGCACTTGTGTTTGTGCATTCATATATTGTAATAGCATAGTACTCCCGGATTAAGTGATACTTGTGAAGTATATGTTTGTTCTTCTGGTGACACCTTGGTTCCTTAGCTTGGGAAATGACGCCATTGTTGTCATAATAGACCACCATTGGTCCTTGCACATTTGGAACCACACTAAGCTCTATCACGAACTTCTTGATCCAAATGCCCTCCTTTGCTGCTTCCGAAGCCGTTATATACTCCGCTTCTGTTGTGGATTCTGCAAAAGTTCCTTGCTTAGAACTCTTCCAACTAAACACACCTCCATTTAGTGTAAACACATAGCCCGATTGTGATTTTGAATCATCCAGATCAGTGACAAAGCTTGCATCAGTGTAACCCTTTACAACCAATTCTTTGTCACCTCCATAAACTAGAAATAGATCCTTAGTTCTTCTCAAGTACTTAAGGATCTCTTCACTGCAACCCAGTGTTCCTTTCTAGGATCACTTTGGTTTCTCCTCGTAGCACTTACAACAAAAGACACATCAGGACGAGTACATATCATAGCATATATGATTGACCCAACCGCCGAAGAGAATGGTACCTCACTCATGTAATGTCGCTCTTCGTCAATCTATCGACGCTGAGCTTTACTCAGTGGTTTACCAGTAATCATTGGCAGCATTCCCTTCTTGGAATTCTCCATCTAAAACATTTTCACCACCTTGTCTAAGTATGTATCTTGGCTAAGCCCTATTTGGCGTTTAGTTCTATCTCTGTAGATCTTAATGCCTAATATGTATGCAGCTTCACCTAAGTCCTTCATCAAAAACTTACTTTTCAAATAATCTTTCACCTTGTTCAGAAATGGTAAATTGTTTCCGATTAACAATATGTCATCCACATAAAGTACCAAAAATGCCACTGCGCTCCCACTTACTTACTTGTAGACACAAGCCTCGATGGGATTCTTGATGAAGCCAAACATCTTCACTACCAGGGAACTTGTTCCCAACCCTTTAACTAGACCGATAATTGGATCTCGGACACGGTGTCTATGAGGCCATTGAGAAGACTCACTAAACATGGGCCGACGCGGGTCGGCGAGCTCATTGATCAACACACTTTTGATTAGAATGAGGAGTTGTTATGAAGTGTCGCAGTCGCTGCTAATGGTAGGATTTTCTATCACGTTTTTGTTAATTAACGTGATTGCACCCACTAGTTTACTGCTTGCTTTAGCTTAGCTTTCCCAAACCATCAACTCTTGCATTTTGAGCGGGTTTATACAAATCTGGTATCCGCTGGTGATCCATATTCTAAGATACCCGCTTTCTTTACGACAATATCCTGTATGCTGACAAGATCTATGAAGTAAAAAGGAGGGGTATGGACTCCATCCTATAAACTCAATATATAGAGGCTACTCTGGAAACAGGAAGAAACCACACTCACCATACAACACTGACTCGTCTTAGACATGCTTTTCTAAATACCCACTTATACTATTATGTACTTGACTTGCTAGGAATTGGTTGAAACTATTAATGCATCCCATTACCTATCTCTTCATTCAACTATGAGAGCTAGAAATTGATATAATTTATCCATTCTACTTCCTCCACTTCTTTAAAAGCTTCTCCAATCACACTTATTACAATCTCACACACTTCTTCTTCTTCCTGATCTTGAGCGCAGCGCTGAAAATCCAGTATAGATTTCGTGATATATCAGGTTTAGTGGTTTGAACCAGCTCATGCTTCAGTCCAAGTGCTTGTCGCACGCTTTCCTTGAAGGGCCTAGTTTAATCAGTAGTGGTCCTATCACGGGTGTCATATTCATTTTGACCTATCCGAGAGATCCTATTAGATGCGATGCCAGAATCCGCCACTAAAGCACCGTATTGAGAAATAGATACCCAGCTGAGGAGTAGATGGGGCAGTGAAATCCATCTAAAGAATGTTATGGAAAATGCTATTTGTTGAATATAAAAATATAGGACATCGAAAGGTGATGCGAGCGCTAGCTCATCTTAGAAGTGAGGTGAAAGATTTCTTTGATTTTGCAATCGATCCTATTTTGCTGGTGAGAAAGCAGGAAGGATTGGAAAAAGAACCAACTTCTTGTAATTATGTATGCCAACTCCTATATTCTCGTCTTACAAGTACCTACCATGGTATCACCTATGTAGATTGGTGGGGCTTTAAGACGGACTCTAAAGCTTAATGTGAGATCTCAGTATGTATGGCCAAGGCTCACTCATTCAACCTGCGATAAAAAGCTAGTATTAAACAAATGAAGAATAGTTGCAGGATCCTGGGTTTGGTATGAACGCTTCTTCCAATTCATACTAGCTACCAGGACGGCTCATACACGGGTGACAGATTGATAGGCCAAAGCTATCATCACATATCGTAGGAACAACTTTCAACTCCCTGCATTTTGGTTTTCTCCATGTGACGAGGGTTAACTCGACAAATGTCATAGATGAAGGACTTAGGATCGGGGGAATAGGGCGTCGGATGAACTCAAAGGTAAAGATCAGTCAAACAAGGCGTGTATCGAGAATAAAATGTAGTAATCAACTTGGCTTACTCTCAATCTGTCCCTGACCGGCCTCTCCTGGCCCCTATATATAGGTGGCCAGGTCTCAAGGAACCGGTCGGGTCCGATACATATTACAATGTCTGTATACAACATGGACTCATACTTCCACTATGAATATTCTTGAGCCTAGCTTAACGGGCCTTAGGGGTACACAAGTAACGGGCTCTATTAGCTATACCCTTGTCAGTAGCAACCGAGATTCTACCAGAATTGTAGATTCGGGTTGAATCTCAAATCTTCATATCTTTGACTTGATCAAACTTCGACTTCTTCTTCTCCCTGTACTCAATTAAACAACTTTCATTATAGTATTTTGCAAGGGGTTTTTGGTTAACAAGCCTGACAGCTCTGACGGATCAAGAGGCCAGTTAACTGTCGGAGCAGATACTTGTCACCTACTTCAAATTCAATCCCCTTGGACTTGAATCTGGGACCTTGTCTAACCCATTCTTTTGCCGCATTTAGGACTTACAAAGAAAGATTTCCAGTAGTTCTCAGGGTACCTAGTGCATCCACCAGGATTTTCTTCGCGTCGTAGATATGGAAAGTTACTAGCAGAGCGCATCCAGGTGCGTATACTAGGCCACACAGGACGGATCCTGGGGTCTTACCTTCACGATCCGTTTCAATCATGGCATTCGATTTTTGTCGCGATGATACAACTCGAGAATCATATCTTACAATCGTTTCAGCCTTGTTTGACTGTTTCAATACTGAAAATCTTCGGGTTGTCCAACTTTTGACTAATATGAATTCCCTCCCGATGGGAAAAACATCAATAAACAAGTCTTCTTTCGCCTTCTTTACTATTCTTGGAAACTGAATATTTCATCGGGTGCGCGACCAGTGCTCCCGATGGGAGTAGCCCCCGAGGCTATAGTCGAAAGTTTTTTGAGTATAGGCTCAAATAAACTTTTTCTTGCATGCTTTGCATAGTCGCTTTGCGTAATGATTTCGTCAGGTGCGCGACCAGTGCTCCCAGTGGTAGTAGCCCCCGAGGCTATAGTCGAAAGTTTTTTTGGGTATAGACTCACAGAAAAGTGTTCCTTCACCGCTGCCTGGTATTACTTATTGAATGTTTGTCGGGTACTTTGATCAGCACCGATGAGCAGAGTAGCCCCCGAGGATATTACTGAGTGTTTTGCGGGAAGCCATGATCTTTGAATCGTATCATAATTCCTTATTTTTTGGCGACTCAACGCTTGTGACGTCATTGACAGAGTCACTATTCGTGTGATTTGACCGAAAGCTGACCGTTGCACGTGGGCGGCGCAGTAATTTTACAGTTTTCTGCCCGTTAGTGGGCTTACCGCTTCCGCTTCGCGCGCCACGTCTCAGCCCACTTTCCTTTCATAGGAAGCTTTATAAGGGGGAGACCACTGTTTTTACTGTTTACCAGCTCTCTGATGCGGGCAGATAACCACCCAGTTGGGAACCCCAAGAGGAAGGTATGATGAGCACAGTAGCAAGTCTTCCCTCAGTAAGAAACCGAGGTTTATCGAACTAGTAGGAAAAAGCCAAACTTTAGAAGGTGATGCCTGCTAGCTTCGCGACAGCTCCGGACAATTTATAAGGCGCCTCGTCCAGGGCTTTGCTTTGCACCAGCAGCAACGTGGAACCTGCACACAACACAACCAAGAACTTTGCTCCCAACTTATGATGAGGTTGTAGATCTCACCGGTTTGCTGTAAACAAAAGATTGAGCATATCAAGTGGAAAGCAATAGTAGTATGCGAGAAAGTAAACAGTGCAAATAAAAGTAAATAGTAATAGCAATATAAAGGAAATTGGACCGGGGTCCACAGTTCACTAGTGGTGTCTCTCCATAAGATAAATAACAACATGCTGGGTAAACAAATTATAGTTGGGCAATTGATAGAATAAAGATAACGTGCATATGTCACGAGGATCACTATGAGATTTACTCTGGACATTACAATAAAATACATAGACCACCATCCAACTGCATCTATGACTAATAATCCACTCGCGGGGAATCATTCGAGGACCCCGAGAGTATTAAGTTGCGAACAACAGATAACTGCATTAAGCAAAGTGTGTAATGTAAACAAAGCAAATGTCCTTGGACACAAGATTGTTGTTTTCTTCCTAGTGGCAATAGCACATCTACAACCTTAGAGGTTTCTGTCACTCCCCCACATTAAATAGAGGCATGAACCCAACTATCAAGCATAAATACCCCCTCTTGGAGTCACTAGTATCTACTTGGCCAAGATAGCTACTAAAAATGGAGAGCATGCAAGATCATAAACAACATAGAGATAATATAAGATAAAATTTAGAACATCAACTTAACATAACACCAATATTCATCGGATCCCAACAAACACAACATATAGAATTACATAAAGATGATCTCGATCATGTAAGGCAGCTCACGAGATCTAAACATGATGCACATGGTGGAGAAGACAACCATCTAGCTACTACTATGGACCCATAGTCCAAGGTAGACTAGTCACTCATCGCGCCGGAGGCAAGCATGGCGATGAAGAAGACCTCCGGTGGCGATTCTCCTCTCCGACAGGGTGTCGAGAAGAGCTTCTGGACCCTCCCGATCTTGGGTCAATGACGGCGGCGGATCACGATGTGTTTCTAGAAAATTGATCGGGTGTTTAGGTTTTTCCCGTCGAGGTGTCTTTATAGGCGAAGGGGCGGCGTCAGGAGTGGACCAGGGCGGCCTCACCACCAGGGGCGCACGGGCCAGGGGCTGGCCACGCAGCCCTATGGTGTGGCTGGCCCATGGCCCCCTCCATCTCCTCTTCGGTCTTCGCGAAGCTTCGATAAAATAGGAGGTTCAGCTTTTGTTTCATCCAATTCCGAGAATATTTCCTGTGTAACTTTTCTAAAACACAAAAACAGCAGAAAATAGGGAACTGTCACTGTGGCATCTTGTTAATAGGTTATTTCCAGAAAATGCATAAAAACGCCACAAAGTGTAACAAAACACAAAGCAAATGGTGTAAGAACAAGCATGGAGCATCAAAAATTATAGATACGTTTGAGACGTATCAAGCATCCCCAAGCTTAACTCCTGCTCATCCTCGAGTAGGTAAGTGATAACAAAAGAATAATTTTTGAGGTGACATGCACCATCACAATCTTGATCATCTATGTAAGCATTGAGTGCTGGGATCAAAGAACTTAAAACATGGGCATAAAAGATATAATCTTGACAGTAGAAACTTAGCAACCATGTTATAACATGAAAATAAACACAAACGAAAGATCATAAATAATGAAACAATGAAAGTCAAATGTGTGTTCAAATCATATGGAAAAACATAGAAAATGGTTTTCAGCTTGTCCTTCATGGAATAGCAAAACATAAATACATAGGACACCTTCAAGTTTAAGAGGGCGACTAGATACAAATAATTTAAGAACAAGTGAAACCAAAATCATGAATCAATCAATGATAAACTTTGGGACTATGCACATTAAACTCAAAATGGCAACTATGCTCTCTTAGACGGTGCATAAAGGTAGAAGGTGGTGACTCAACATAAAAGTAAAAAAAAGACCCTTCGCAGAGGGAAGCAGTGATTGCAAGTTTTATAAACCTTCAAAAATTATGGTACTTACTAGCTTTGAGCTCTCATTGCCCCCATCATAGGCATCTTGAATGGTTAAAGTAAATGCAAGAACGTTTATGAGCATATGCTTGACAAATCATAAGTTGAAAACCTCGTGTCCCATGAAGTATGAATACCCAAACCTCATGCTACTCGACTTAGAGTCCCAAGCAAGCTCTTGTCATTGTAAGTATACACGTATCATGGAGAACCGCCAACAGGGTACCTCCTTGCCCGATGACATGGAACAAGCTCACATCAAAATGACAGGACAAACAGACAATGAACACCTCGACATCTCTTTTATTTACCATTGGTATAGCTTTTTATTTTGAGATGCGTCGTCGAATGTCCAGTATGTGCATGCTGTAAATTTCCACCATGAATTATACATGGCTTTGATTGGCGGCCCAAGCGTTTCTCTAACACGTATACAGACTCCATGATCCCGCAAGATTCCCAACTTATTTCACATCGCGAGTATCCATAAACAAAAGATCACGATATCAACTCAAATAAGAAGTGCAATGTTGAAAGCTTACCCCATGACGACATGGTTTGGCTAATTTCCAACTTACAACTTGTAAGCATAACGTCAACATAAAAGAGCCACAATGTCAAAATTATTAAATACGAGAAAATTAAAGTGTGCCATCAGGTTTGTGAGAGCTTTACTGACTAATTTTCACATAACACCGAAAGAGTTTAATTTAAAGGATAGATAAAACCAAGTCAAATGTACTTTGGAATAGCAAATTGCTAATTGGTATATATGGTGGACACATTGGAATAAATTGGTTTTTGGGAGTTGGATGCACGAGTAGAGCTCATACTCAGTACAAAATGAGGGCTAGCAAAAGACTAAGAGTGACCAACTAAGAGAGCAATAACGGCCATAATCATGCATAGCAATAAAACATCATTAAGAGAAGCATAAGATAGCATCAAAAGTCAAAAACTAAATAATCATATAGGCTTATGGCGACTTTGTATGAGACAAACATGTTGTAAGCATGCGCCAAGTCAACCCAAATAAAGCATCAAAGGAGAAAACCAAATTAATGATTCCAAATAATAAAAACAACGCATGATTTTTTCAAAGGCTTATTAAGCAATCTCAGTTATTTGAGACAAGTCATGCTACAACAAAAACCACTAATCATACTATCAAAACGATATCAAGCACGACATGCAAAAGTCTAAACAAGCTCCTTTTTGTACCACTTTTTTTGCATAAAAGTTTTTCTCTTTCCCAACACCATTCAAACCGTTTTGAGACAACTCTTTTGATGAATACCATCATAGACCAGAGGTCCAAATACACCTTGATGCAAAGATAAAACAAGATCTGAACAAAAATCAAGGCGAAAAACGAAAGCTAAACGCAGTTCGAGAAAAAGAGAACACTCATTGAACGATAAGAGTGAAAAACGGAGTGTTCTTGGCAAATGAAAAGCAAGTAAATCTTCTCCAAAAGAAATTTGTTGGGGTCCAACCATTTATTGCAGCAAACAAAATAAAATAAAACTAAAAACAAAAGTAAAGACGCTCTAAGAAAAATGCATAGTGCATGAAGCAATAAAAATATAGTGTTTTGAAAGGTGACCTGATTTTTGCCGATGAAGAAGGGGTGCCTTGGGGGCATCCCCAAGCTTTGATGCGTGTAGCTCTTGGATATTTCTTGGGGTGCATGGGCATCCCTAAGCTTGAGCTTTTGTCCATTCTTCAACTCATCTCATCATTCTCCAATCCCTACACTTGAAAACTTCCTTCATACAAAACTCAACACAATTCTGTTAGCAACATTACTGTAAGCATAATAATGAATCAACCCTTTTTTTGGTTTAGGTTTCAACTCAAAACCACCACATATAAATCATATACTACTGTAGCAACTTCCCCAAAAGTTCTGTGATTAAAAGAACTAAAAAAGAAAGCGATCGAGAGGCAAACACAAATAGTGGCACAAATCTGTCAAAATAGAACAGCTGACAAAGGTCTATTTTTTCGAGGGTTTTCTGTTGCTCAAATCAAAAAGTGTAAAACTAATGAAAGTTTGGATATAACCTGGGCCATATGCACAAGAAATCGCAGGTCAAAAAGATATTCTGATAATTTTCACGAATTTTTATGGTGCAGCACCGAAATCTGTTTCAGGATAGCAACTTCCCCAAATCTTACCTCACTCAAATTAGAGGTTCTCTTGGCACAACAACGAAATAAAAAGGATAAGGAGAGTTTATTACAGTAGTAATAACTTCCAAGACTCACATTCACTAAATAATTTTCAGGACAGATCCAATCAAAATTATATTCCAAAGCTTCATGCAATCCCAAGAGTTTGCTAGGTATTGGTACTTTGGTTTCTTTGGTTGTACCAACTACATTAACAGATGAGCCAAGCATATTAAAATGCTCAAAAACTTTTCTAGCTTTAATATCAACATTTCTAAATTCTCTACGCAAAGTCTCCAAAATAAAATCTTTCTTTTCGGAGTCCTCAATATCGTGAAGCTTAAGAAACATTTGTTGCATAAAAGGATTAAGGTTAACAAACCTAGCTTCCAATATGTGAACTAAATAAGCAGCAGCAACTAAATTAGACATAATAAACAACTATAAATGAAACTATTTTTTTTGTGTTTTTGATAAAAAGATGCAAGCAAAAATAAAGTAAAGCAAAACAATAAACAAAGTAAAGGATGTGCGTGCGAGACTCCCCTTGCAGAAATCTTCTTTCTCCCCGGTAACGGCGCCAGAAAAAGTGCTTGATGCGTGCAGATAACCACCCAGTTGGGAACCCCAAGAGGAAGGTATGATGAGCACAGTAGCAAGTCTTCCCTCAGTAAGAAACCGAGGTTTATCGAACCAGTAGGAAAAAGCCAAACTTGAGAAGGTGATGCCTGCTAGATTCGCGATAGCTCCGGACAATTTATAAGGCGCCTCGTCCAGGGCTTTGCTTTGCACCATCAGCAACATGGAACCTGCACACAACACAACCAAGAACTTTGCTCTCAACTTACGATGAGGTTGTCAATCTCACCGGTTTGCTGTAAACAAAGGATTGAGCATATCGAGTGGAAAGCAATAGTAGTATGCGAGAAAGTAAACAGTGCGAATAAAAGTAAACAGTAATAGCAATATAAAGGAAATTGGACTGGGGTCCACAGTTCACTAGTGGTGTCTCTCCATAAGATATATAACGACATGCTGGGTAAACAAATTATAGTTGGGCAATTGATAGAATAAAGATAACGTGCATATGTCACGAGGATCACTATGAGATTTACTCTGGGCATTACAACAAAATACATAGACCACCATCCAACTGCATCTATGACTAATAATCCACTCACGGGGAATCATCCGAGGACCCCGAGAGTATTAAGTTGCGAACAATAGATAACTGCATTAAGCAAAGTGTGTAATATAAACAAAGCAAATGTCCTTGGACACAAGATTGTTGTTTTCTCACTAGTGGCAATAGCACATCTACAACCTTAGAGGTTTCTGTCACACCCCCAGATTAAATAGAGGCATGAACCCAACTATCGAGCATAAATACCCCCTCTTGGAGTCACTAGTATCTACTTGGCCAAGATAGCTACTAACAACGAAGAGCATGCAAGATCATAAACAACATAGAGATAACATAAGATAAAATTCAGAACATCAACTTAACATAACACCAATATTCATCGGATCCCAACAAACACAACATGTAGAATTACATAAAGATGATCTCGATCATGTAAGGCAGCTCACGAGATCTAAACATGAAGCACATGGTGGAGAATACAACCATCTAGCTATTGCTATAGACCCATAGTCCAAGGTAGACTACTCACTCATCGCGCCGGAGGCAAGCATGACGATGAAGAAGACCTCCGGTGGCGATTCCCCTCTCCGACAGGGTGCCAGGAAGAGCTTCTGGACCCTCCCGATCTCGGGTCGACGATGGCGGCGGATCGCGATGTGTTTCTAGAAAATTGATCGGGTGTTTAGGTTTTCCCGTCTAGGGGTCTTTATAGGTGAAGGGGCGGCGTCAGGAGTGGACCAGGGCGGCCTCAGCACCAGGGGCGCGGGCCAGGGGCTGGCCGCACCACCCTATGGTGTGGCTGGCCCGTGGCCCCCCTCTGTGTCCTCTTCGGTCTTTGCAAAGCTTTGGTAAAAATAGGAGGTTCGACTTTTGTTTTGTCCAATTCCGAGAATATTTCCTGTGTAACTTTTCTGAAACACAAAAACAGCAGAAAACAGGAACTGGCACTGTGGCATCTTGTTAATAGGTTAGTTCCGGAAAATGCATAAAAACGCCACGAAGTGTAACAAAACACAAAGCAAATGGTGTAAGAACAAGCATGGATCATCAAAAATTATAGATACGTTTGAGACGTATCACTCTCTGCCTCTCCTCCATTGCCATTGCTTCATCTTCCCTGCGCTCTTGAGTTTCCTTGTAGCCCTCGAGCGCATCTCCTCTGAATGCCCACAAAGAAGGTTGCACACAAAGAAAAGATGACGAAGAAGAAGAGCGGGAACACGGCGACTAGCTGGGTTTCCTCTGAGTTCGAAGAATCTGATCTGACCAAGGCTCAGAGGGAGGGGTTCCTCGTCGAAGGGGAGCAGATCATCTTCCCCAGCACCGAACGCATCCCCAAGCCCCCGAGCGGTTATCGGGTGATGTTTCTTGCCTTCCTTCTCCGTGGCCTTTCTCTTCCTGCCCACAAATTTTTTCGTGGGCTCCTCTTTGTTTATGGCATGCAGCTTCACCAGCTCACGTCGAACTCTGTTTTACACATTGCCTGCTTCATCACCCTCTGTGAGTCCTTCCTGGGGGTCAATCCCCATTGGATTCTTTGGAAATTTCTTTTCCGCCTCTGCCCCAGTGTGTCTTTATCTAAGAACCCTGAGCTGGGTGGGGCTATCATATATGTGCACGCTGAGGCGCATTATCTCAAATTTAACATGGCTGCCTCAGTTCAAGGTTGGAGGAAGAAATGGTTCTACATCAAGGACCAAAAGACTGCTTCGTCTGACAAATTTGGTATTGCCCCCTTTGATGCAAACAAGAGTCTGTCGAAGCTCACATCGTGGGACTCTCCTCCCACAGAAGCTGAGATCAAGGACATCAAGCCCTTGCTGACTCGCATTTAGAGTCTAAAGAGCGCAACTGGAGGCGACTAACAGGGACGCAACTCATGGCGTTCTTCCTGCAAAGGCGCATTCAGCCTCTCAAAGCTCGTGTCTCCAAACTATGGTTGTATTCTGGCTCAGAAGATCCTTCTCGAGTGTCCAAGGAGGACCTAGAGAAAAAGGGTCTCAACAAACGAGTGAGAGCTTTGACTACTCTCAGCTTTGACTCGTCACGAAGGAGAAAGAGATCCCAGCTTTGACTCGTCAATGTTGACTTCTTTATTCTTCGTCTTTTTTGTGTTTTGCTGTTGTTTGTCGATATTTTGTGATTGATTCTTTTGGAGGGCCACTAATTTTTGATTTCTCGTCCTCCTCTTCTAGAGGAAGGGCCAATTCAGGCTGATCCTGCTTGTGCTGCTTCTGAAGCCCCAGAGGCTGATGAAGGCCAAGACAGAGATGATGCCGAAGTTTCTCGAGAAGAAAGCGGCTCTACTTCGTCGCCTCCCCCTGCTAATTCTGGAGAGCCAAGCCTAGATAAGAAAAGGAAGTGTCTCGACGAACTGCTTTCCTCGAGTACCTCCTCTCCAAAGGATGCACCGGGAGAGCCCTCTACTGCCAAGGCCTCTGCTCTTGAAATGTTTGACGCACTGGACTCGTAAGTTTTGCTACCTTTTTATATCCAAACTTTTCTATCCTTAACTATTATCCTTTTTGTTGATTCCAAGTGTTTCCTTCTCAGGGACGGTGAAGATCCAAAGAAGGATGCTGCAACTGCTCCTCTTCTTGATGCTTTGACCATCTCCAAGGAGCCCTCTCAGGAGGAAACTGTGGTGGTTAAGTCATCAACAGTTCCTCCTGCAAAAAGTACTCCTACTCGTGCTTCCAAGCGTTTGAAGAAAGCGGCAACAATGAGTACTTCTCTTGAAGCCCACCGACCAGCAGCTTCTTTCGATGATGTGAGTATTGCTTCTTGTACTCGATTTTTTCATTGCTTGATTTTTTTCTCACATTCTTTCGTTATGCAGACTTTGATGCAAAAATTTCTCTCCCTTGGCGCTGAGTGTGTCGGGTTCTGAGAGACTGCTCGAGCCTCTCAAGGTATGTCTATTTTGTGTTGTAGCTCCTACTTGTTCGTGCGTCTTCCCGTGGTTGCTTACTGCCTTTCCTTTTCCTATTTTGGATTGTAGTCGCTTTGACCACAACCAATGCTCGCATAGCGGCTCTGGAAGCCAAACTTAATGCTTCTAGAGAAGCTTGGGAAGGTGCAAATGCTGCCAAGGTTGCTGCTGAGAAGGCTGCTAAGTCAGCAAAGACCAAGGCTAAGAAAGCTGAAAAAGTGCTTGCCGATGCTGATGAGAAGCGAGTTCTGCGAGAACAGTCTATAGCCGAGCATCTTAACAAGATTTCAGTTCTTGTTGGCAGTAAGTGTCTTGTTATCCCTTTTGGCTGCTTACTTTAGGCTTGTACTTGCTGACATTTGTTTGCTTTCTATTCCTTGTTTCTCCGTGGTGCAGCAGAGAAAATTGGCGAGTCCTGGAAACTTTGACAGCCCAATACTGAAGATCCTTTGCTGGCCGTAGTGGATTTGCTAGAGTCAAACTGGAAATTAGTCCAGAACGTCCTTCAGCTGACTCGCCGCATGCTGACCCGCACCTTCATCGTGTTGTGGCCGAAGAAGAAAGAGGAGATGCCCGTCGACAATCTCCGGAAGCTTCTTGAAGCCTTTGACACCCCAGAAGACCCTGTGCTTGCGATGAAACGTAGGTCGGTTAAATGGGGTGTCGAAGGGGCGACTGCCCTTGCTCAGTCGCAAGGCGAAGTAGACTGGGAAAAGATTGGCTCTTCCCGAGCTCGTCCTGTTTCGGAGATGTTGAAGTTTTTTGAGAAGGCGAAGGAATACGCGCCAAGGAGTGTATCTCTTATCACTCCTTCGGCAGCTTCTTCAACTCCTGCACCAAGTACCTCGACTCCTCCACCCGGCGCTGCTGCTGACTCTTTTGCGCCTTCTACCGCCACAGAGCCTATTGCTGAGGTGACGTAGATTTTAGCCTTCTCTTTGTAATTTCTTTTCTTTCGAGTTGATGTAGTGGACCTTTCCATCTTTTGTCGATAATCTATCGGGGAACTCTGTATTTCCTGTAAATATTTTTGTTTTATGAAGTGTTGCGCTTGGTCACTCGATGTGTTTCTGAGTTGTTTTTCCTTTCATTCTTTTGCCTTCCAGCCTATGTATGCTGGTGGACCGCTGTATCGTGATCGCGACTCACCACCCGCCAATATATCCAACTTTGGGGTTTCATCTCCTCCTCGTTCTCCTTGTCGATGTACTGAGTACTTGTCGAGGATTTTGGACCTTGAAGGTCGCTTGGCATTGCTGAAGCATCAAGCAAAGTCTGCCTTGGACCAGGCTGGGAAGTCTTGTGGTTTGATGAGGCAAGTATCTGCGCTTGAAGATAAAGTGTCTGGTTTGGTGGCCCAGGTTATGCACCTCAAGGAATGTGATTCTTATCTTGTTGAGATTATTGAGTCAGCATGTGAGCAGCTGAAATGTGAGTTTTCTTGAGACCCTTATGAGTTTCCTGCTGATTTTCTTGACTTTGTACTCTGATGAGTTTAAGTCTTCCAGGTACTTGCTTGCATCCCACTGATGAGGATCATCGGGTTTCCAAGTGGATTGCGGCTCTGGAAAGGGCGTCGAGGGATACCGATACTTTGTGGGTTGATCCATGGCATTGCAGCGCCATTGTTCTTCTGCAGGATCGCACTCAACATATTGGGGAAGTGGTCGATGGTTGTCAAAGATCATTGACAACCATGTACTCCGTTATGCTTCCTCGCAATCCTCTGCCAGAAAGTTTTAAGCAGCTGCTCGACGCTTTTATATCGAGCCAACGGATTCATCGTTTGATAGAGCTAAACTTAGTAGCTGGTGCTAATTTTGCTCTTGGATGGATACGAAAGTGGCATCCAAGGCTGAACTATAGTTCCATGTCTCTGAGTTTGCCTCCAGGGCGCGCGAAGCTGCAGGTCCATATGGATGCCACGCTTCAGCCGGCGAGGAGAATCATAGCTAGGTTGCTTCAAGAGGATGCTAGATTTTTCCGCGAGCATCATTATTTGAACCCTCTCATGGTAGATGATTCGGATCAACCAATGTTGTAATGTTCTATTGTTGTGTATACATTTTTTTATGAAACGCGAGAGTGTTCGTATTCTGGGGCTGTTTGCCAGAAACTTTGTGCTCAAGGCGTTTATATTTGTTCATGCGTTTGCCGCAATTCCGTAGTGTAGAGCTTGATAATTGTTTTGCAAAGACTTGTAGACTCGAAAGGGAGGAACTTGTCTTTTTTATTATGCTTGAATATAAGATACATGGGTTGTCCCAAGAGACCCGGCCTGTGACCTGTGTTCTGGGTCTAGAGGGCATTGCCCTAGGATAACTTGTGGCTTAATAGCCTTATTTTTCCTACTCTACTTTCCTAACCTTTTCCGTATGCTTGCTGTCTATGTTGTGGAGGTATTCTCTTCTTCCACTGCAGCTTCCTTTGGGTATGATGACTATACCCACAGTTTTTTCGCTTCTGGCTCTGATGGGTGTCCTTCGAGTTGTTTTATGACGCCTGTAGTCGCGCTTGCTGCTTTACCCTTAGGTTCTTTGTCATATAGATCTGAGAGTTCGAAGCTTCCCTTTACTTTGATAATCCCGTTTGGTCCTAGCATCTTGAGTACCAGGTACGTATAGTGAGGTACCGCCATGAATCGCGAAAACGCGGGTCGCCCGAGGATCGCGTGATATTGGGAGGGCCAGTCCATGACTTCGAAGTTGAGCTTTTCTCTTTTGTAGTTTTGGCGATTACCGAAGCAAACATTGAGTGCTATTCGACCCAATGGATAGTTGGCACTCCCTGGTACGATTCCGTGGAAGGAGCAGTCTGTCGGCTTCAGGAATTCTAGTGATATGTGCATTACTCGAAGTGTCTTTGCGTATATCAGGTTTATTCCGCTTCATGCATCCATGAACACTCTATCAACATCGTATGTCCTCATCTGAGCTTTGAGTACCAAAGGCGCATTTCCCGGCCGAGGTACTGTTATAGGGTGATTTTCTCTGCTGAATTCTATGGGTTGTTCGGACCAGTGTAGATATTCCGTGGTTGCTGGAGGCGATGTTACTGCTAGGTTCACTTGTCGAGTTATGCTCTTTTCCTCTTTGTTCAACTTTGGGACTGGTTGTATCATTGCTATGATGTGCCCTTTGGACGGGATATATCCTCCGTCATTATCGTTTCCTTGGCTTGGCTGGTTTTGACCTTGCGAAGCTCCATTTGCCTGTTGATTCATTGTAGGTGCGTTTTTTGTGTTTCCTTCATACCCTTGCCTCTTTGCTTCGGCTTGTTTGTTGACTGCCGCCTCCTGAAGCTTTAAGAATGTTTTGCAATCTTTCATTGCGTGTCTAGACACACTTTTCCCATCAACAAACGCAGAGTGTATATGGCATGGTCTGTTCAGCATATCATCTGGTGACGGATTGTATTCTTGAGGTTCCCTTGACTGGAACCTTTTGCTATTGCTAAAGTCTTCTCTTCCGTAGCTACGGTATCCTGAGTTTCTGCGGTCATCTCCTTGATAATTATTGTCTTTATTTCCCGGGGCTACTTGACTGTGAGAACCGTAGTTGTCGTAGTTGCGGGATCTTCTCCTTTGTCCACTGTATCTATTTCCCCTGTCGTCTTCTGGTGATCGTGTCCGCTTGTTGTTGCACACATCTTCGCCATCTGCAAATCTGTTTGCTATATCCATTAGGTCTGACACTGTCTTTGGTTTGATTCTGCCCATCTCTTCGACTAAGTCTCCTCGTCGCAACCCGAGCGTGAAGGCATCGATTGCTCTCTCATCTGAAACTTTGACTGCGGAGTTCTTGATTATGATCCACCTTTGAATATACGACCTAAGTGTCTCATTGCGTTGCTGTACACAGGCTTTGACTTCTTCTATTGATGCTGGCTGCTTGTATGTTGACTTGAAGTTACTCGTAAATTGCTTTGTGAGTTCCTCCCAGCTTCCGATTGTTCCTCTTTCTAATTTACTGAACCATGATCTGGCTGCGCCGGTGAGGTGTAATTGTAGACTTTGCATTGCTGTCTCCTTTGTTCCTCCTAGTATTTTTTACTGCCTGCAAGTAATCTGAGAGCCATGACTGCGGCTCCTAGGATCCATCATACTTTTGCTGGTCGTGGGGTAGTTTGAAACCCTTGGGTACTGGTGTGGTGCGAACTCTATGAGTAAAGCACGACGCTCCCATCTCTTTTTCGTTGTCTTCGTAGTCATATGCCTTGGTGGGAGTCCTGGACCTTCGGGTTCTTCCATGCTTTGGGCTTTTGTGGTGTCTTGGCGATGATGACCTAGATCGTCGGCTACCGCTCCGGCGTCGAGGACTGCTGTGACCGCGTGGTGACCTAGGCTTATGCGTTCCTTTATTGCGATATACCTCCTCTTCTTTTGCTGTCAACTTATTGCCTACCATTCTTAATCCTTACAGTGCTGCCCAGTGCATATGTTCCCTTGGGTCTCCTGGACTTGGCCGTGTTGTGTACAAATACGTTTGTGCTGCCACAAGCGCTGCTTCTTGTATCTTTGGTATGATATTGCCTTGCTCGTCGATCGATAGGAAGGACGAGTCGAGGTTTTTGGAGAGGCTTAGCCTTTCTAAGTGTTCGAGGTTTTCAAATCTTGATCCATGCCTACGGTGCCTTTTGCTGTTTGTGTACGATGCGTCGCTGCGTGCTTTATGAAGAGCTGCGCTTGCTGCGATGGCTGAATCTTTCCTTTTTTGTATTTCATTCTTTCTCTTGCTAGTTGCTTTGATTGCTGTCTTAGGGTATAATGGTACCCTAAAAGCATGTTTTTGCTTGCATCGGTTGGTATGGGCACGCCGTGTTCTACGGCTGTTTTGATTATGTTCCACTCCTCCACTGATAGTCGAACTTTTTCTCTGCTCGCTAGAGAATCTGCGGTTTCGCCTTCCGCTAGGTGATTTGCTCCTCTGTTTACATTTGCTGGGTTGAGTACCGGGTTGTTGTTTTCGTCGAATTCTTCTGAGTTGTCTCCTACAATTGCGAGTACTTGATACCGGTTGTCGAACTTACTATTGAAGCCTGAGAAGATAGTTTTGTCATCCTCATGAAGCTCTAGTCCTGTCTTTCATGTATCTGTTGATTTGTCTGAAGCGTCATCGTAGCAAATCATGAGGTCTTCGAGTTGATCCCCTAGGTGAGATTCTCCATGGTTTCGTCGAGTTCCTCGATTTTTCCTCCTACAATTTTTGCTGTTGCAAAGCTGACCGGCGAGTTTGCCTCGCTGGAAGAGCCCACCGATGATTCGGTCATTGCGATTGTCTTGGCTTCGCTTGCCGATGGATTCGGTTTTGCCAGATCTGAAAGGCGAATCGAACCCAAAGATCCGACGCAAAAATTTAGGCTTCCGATCGTCAGATCCATCTCTTGATCCAGGCTCTCAAATATTGGAGTAAAGTTTGGTGGATGAGGCTGAAAATCGATGGTTCCAAAGGATATCTGGTTTCCGTCGACTTCTGGACTACTGTTGGCTAAGAGCGAAAAAGCCGTCGAATTCATGATTCCAACGCCCAGAGTCCCCACGGTCGGCGCCAATTGACGAGGGTTAACTCGACAAATATCCTAGATGAAGGACTTAGGATCGGGGGAATAGGGCGTCGGATGAACTCAAAGGTAAAGATCAGTCAAACAAGGCTTGTATCAAGAATAAACGTGGTGATCAACTTGGCTTACTCTCAATCTGTCCCTGACCGGCCTCTCCTGGCCCCTATATATAGGTGACCTGGTCTCAAGGAACCGGCCGGGTCCGATACATATTACAATGTCTGTATAGGACATGGACTCATACTTCGACTACGAATATTCTTGGGCCTAGCTTAACGGGCCTCAGGGGTACACAAGTAACGGGCTCTATTAGCTATACCCTTGTCACCATGATTCATGTGCTTCCTCTCGCTGTTTAGGTTTCTCATTGTTTCCTTGAATCACATTCTAATACTACCTTCGTCAAAAAGTAAATCTTATAAAACTTGATAAGTATATAGCAAAAAAATACACTTGTAATATAGAATGTATATATTATGAATAATATTTTATGATGATTCCAATAACGTAATTTTATTTTGTAGTAATCAAAATATTTGGCTATATAATTAACAAAGTTTGACTTTTACAAATAAAAACATGCAACATAATTGCATAGTTTAGAACAAAAACAATATATTTCGTGTAAAAAGAATATTAAAAGCCGGTAGCAACGGATGGACTTTCAACTAGTCTTCTCTGCAATATCTCTAGGTACGTCATGATCATTTTGATTTTTAGTCCCTCCAAACTTGGTAAATCAACCCACGGTCCACATCTCATTACCCATTCCCCTCCTCTCTCGGCGGCGACTGACAGGAGACACGACCTTTCCTCTCACAACGATTTCTCCCCACCTAGCGGCGGCGAACCTCAGCGAGCCCGCCCCTCGGCCTCCCATGCACGAGGGTGTGGTTGTGAGATGGTCGGCAGAAACCACCCGGGTGCTCTGCTCTCCCGGGCAGGAGGCTGGTGTTGTCCGCCGACTTTCGTCTCCCCGCAGGCTCTCCTCGGCCAGGGAGAATCCACGCGCTCTCCCCAGCCAGGAAGGGCGAGCGCATTAATGCAGTCATGCGCTAGCTCAGCCTCTCCGGCTTCATGTTGATTTGCTGTTGTCGCGCGCGCGCCTTGGTTCAGCTGCAGTGCTCTCTATAACTGAATTTGTTTGGTACATATTCCCGTGACATGTGATTTGGTTTCTCCCGCTTCAAGGAAATTGCGTTGGCTGATCTGCCGCTCTCCTCTCATCAACATAATCACAGCCAGTTTAGTTCAGTTCATCACGATATAGAACTTCATAAATTGGTCTAGCTTCATCAACAAGAGATATGGCTGGTGCGGCCAAGGCGTTGTGGACAGTAGCGATGAGGTGTCGGCGCGGTGGAGGCGCTCAAGGACCAGGTCGGTCTCTGCCGCTGGAACTACGCGCTGTGTTCCATCCACCGGGCAGCCAAAGCCAAGGCCAGCGTCCGCGGCGGCGTCTCTCAGGGCAAGAAGCAGCTGCCGGCGTCGGCGGCGGCAGCGGCGGAGCGGAGGAGGGCGGAGAAGGCCGAGGAGGGGCTGAGGACGGTGATGTACCTCAGCTGCTGGGGACCAAATTAGTAGCTGCATCCCTGCAATGCAATTAGCAATCACTAGCTAGGTGTGTTTGCTCGAACAACCATGGCCCTTTCACTTGGCTGATTCGTTCCCCATTGTAATATACCACGACGACGATGATGAAAAATTCAGTCACTTGAACTCTCAGTGTCCATTTGCTTCTGTGATTATCTTGACGGGGAACACCAGAACATGGATGCTTTGAATTGGCTGCAAGTAGTCTCCGTGGCTCGATTTTCTGAGAGTCTTAGTTTCACACCACGATGCACTTTGCTGCATTGGCATCGATCGATTTAGTTCTAGTCATGTACGTGGATCAGGCCTTTGATTCTTTTGTCCCACGACCACACATTAAACTCCTTATGATGTGAGTGACAAGTTGAGTTTCTTGCTTTCCAGTTTCCACTAAACGATCATGGAAGCAAACTTTCTCACAGTAGAGCAATCTCTACACTTTTGGGTGGGTATCTTGTGCCCTTGCAGAAGAAGCAGAGCTTATGTTTAAAACAAAATAAAATAGGACTAACAATTCATTGTATCGGTCGTTTAATTTATTCCATACTTACAGTGTTTGGAGAAAAACTAATCCTCCTTAAGATATTTTTCTTCATTGGTATATTCAACTCATTATATTTCCTTGTTTGGAGGCAGGCCAATCTAAATTTGGCTTTGCTGAACTTCATGATTGGCATGCGCTTGCTCCACGTCCCATCTGCACTTGCTTGTGTCAAGCTTCATGCACTAGCCAACGCAACTAAAAGTCCGAATTGATGAAAAGGCCTTGTACAATCCACATATACACTTCAACACCTCCACTCATGTGTGACGGGAGAAGAGAAAGTTAACACATAGACACAAAGGGGGCAACAACAATTTTTACAATAAATTGTGAAAACCAGGACTTAAACTCAAGACCCTGGGCTCTGATACCATGTCAAGCTTTATGCACTAGCCAACGCAACCAAAAGTCCGAACTGATGGAAATGACTTGTACAATCCATATATATACTTCAACAGCTTGTACATACATATCCATACCTCTGCATTGTTCTTCACAAGTGAGCGGTCAAAGTTGTGACATGTCTAACTATTTTCTTGAGCCGAGGCACTGAAAGATAGTACCAAACCATGTAGCACTCACCAGTCACTAGAGACATGAAATCCGTTCTATCACGTGTGGAACTTTCTTTATTCAAATAATGCATCTTTTAGACCGTATTACTGAATTCAGTGGTATTATCTAGCCCCAGCAGCTCAGTGTTGAGTGGCTGCGTTGTAAACTCAAAACTTTGTGTGTTATGACTTGGATATCCATGATGCACGCATAGAAGTAAGCGATGTCCTTTTTTCTTTTGAATTATTTTTTTTGCAAGTGAAACAGTGGACTCAAATATATTGAAATCCAATATATTTCTACTTGTCAACCGGCAAAATAACGATGAAACTAACATATTTTTATGGTAAAAGATATAATTTTTTAGAACTGTAGGCAGTCCGTTGCAATGCACGGGGTGCTTTGCTAGTTACTAGTAATTACTCCGGTCGTCGGCCAAGAGTCGCGTATGCCAACCATGGACTGACCAGAAAGTTGTAACAAATCGCGTGTTGATGCATGGTGTGCCTCACAACAGCGATATTTCTGAGAAAGGTCCTGGGGCTTACTGGCTAGCACATGGGATGTTGAGCTAGCCAGCCAGGGTTCGAGCCTCAGCTCTATCTTAATTAAAATGCCAGTGGGGTTCCTCCTCCATTCGTCTCACAGCGATATTTCTGTGTGTATGTTGGCATCAATTGTTATCAATAGATGAATGGGAACTGGTGTCTACCAGGATGGCAGCAGCCCACGGTCTTGTGCGCGCTCCCGCGAGGTCGCGTGTTCGAGCCCCCAGCTCCGCGACTTTGCGCCTAGAGCTCCTCCTTCTTAATACAATACCGCAGGGTTCCTCCCCTGCTGGTCTCGTTTTTTATCAATAGATGAAGTGCTAGTGTAGTGGTTATTTTGTAGGCACGGGCACAACTCATAGAAAACATAGGACAACTCATTTATTTATTTATTCGAACGCGGTACAATACACACACTTCAACATCCGTAACCCGTCACATACTGCTCTTGACTGGTATCACAATACTCAGTACCATGGTACGGTACAACAACGTAGCAGCATGCAGTACTGGCCCTGCTACGTTCAATTATTTATGCATGTGGTAGTACTCCACATGTAGATAGGTAGAACACACACATAATGGAGGATAAATATTTACTGAGGGGCTGGCAGGTCTTCTTCTTTGGTCTCATACTGGAGATTGAAGGTACTCATCCCAGTGTACAGGCCATCGTGATGCTGGGTAACCCTCACCGCTCCGGTGGGCAGAACTTCCTTCTGTGTGTAGGAGAATGGCACATCACTCTTGGCCTGTGACGCGATGGCACTCACCGTCACTTTCTTCATCTTTGGCACGACCACATCATAGACGATCTCCTGCTTCGTCTCTTTCACCTCGGTTTCACCCCACTTATGCTTGGCGGCGATCTCCATGCTGATTTCCGTCGACGCGCCATCCACTTCCGGGACCCCGGCGGTGATGGTGGTTTTGACGCCCGTTGTGAGCGAGACGCTCGAGTTCCAGGTGCTGGTCTGCTTCTCCGTGACCGTCAGGGATAGCTTGACGTTGTTGTCCTCGGAGGTGCGGTTGACTGCAGACGAGGTGGCCATGGTTATGGTCTTCATGTCATACACCCTGGCCTTCTCTATCCCATGGTACACCACGTTGTAGATCTCCCGTGATAAGATTGGCTCCACCACCCACAGCCTGGTATGGTCGGTGATGTGGGGCTCGGAGGCGTTGAGGCAATCTGTCTTGCCATCCTCGGTGAGCCCCCTGCAGAATTTCTGGTTTCCCATGCTCTTGAGAGCATAGAAGCCGGCGACCTTGAGCACCTTGAACAATGTGTCCTTGTCCCTTGCCCTGTCACGTCCGTCGGCCATGATCCAATTCGTGTCGAATCTCATGAACTTATTGTATGAATTGGACTTGAGACGGACGGTGCCGTCGTGGTTGTGGTAGGTGGTGAACGTCACGCTCTTGCCGGCGATGTCGTCCCCGGAGAACTGCAGGTACGGGCTGCCCTTGACTTCACCTGCACTTA
This sequence comes from Dactylis glomerata, assembly GCA_007115705.1. NCBI lineage: Eukaryota > Viridiplantae > Streptophyta > Magnoliopsida > Poales > Poaceae > Dactylis > Dactylis glomerata. Next base: position 2,342,823 of record QXEO01001328.1, on the reverse strand, counting down.
GGTACTTGCCGTTCTCGCCCTTGAAGGCAACAAAGCGAGGCAGCACGACAACAGCCGTCATAATGCTGGCAACAAACTCGTCGTAAAGCTTGGTTTCTTTGTCACCATCTCCAAAGACATCCGGTCCCAATATGACGGCCTTTTTTCCTTGCCGGGGATCATAGAATCTGTTGGCGTGCTTAGAGAATTAGTTAGTTTTCACTTTTCAAACAACAACTTATTCAAACTGCCAAGTGACAATAGTTTTCTCTAACAGCCACGGACCTAATTCCAAAATCCAAATCCTTGCTTTAATGCATCCATGACCATTCAGTTTTTTCCCTACATTTTGCTAGAGGTTTTCTCTCGGGTAGAGTGGCTGAGTTAATTCGTGAGGAATCTTGTTTAAAACTAAAGTCTAAAACAATTAACAAATTAATTCATTTCGATCACCATCTCCTCTGACTAACGATAAATTCTAGTTAACCAGACTTTAATTAAAATTTAACCTAGGCTGGGTTCTGGGCCTGAAGATGCTCTTCAGCTGCTTGATCTCGACCTCTCTGTAAACCGGCCTGCTTAATAAAGTTCCTATTTTATCCGTAAAAAAACTTTAAAAAAGTAGAAGAGTCCTAACAAATTTAAAATGGAGAGCAGGCAGCGTGGTAGAAATGTCTGTACCTTGCGCCGTAGGTGTCTGTGCCCTGGGCTTTGAGATCGACCGCGAACAGCGTGCACAATGGCTTACCCAGGTCCTCCTCTTGCTCGGTTGCGGTGTTAGTGATGAGAATGTCGCCGTTGTCGGCATCCACTGGTTGTTTGGCCGTCCAATACTTGTTGTTGTAGCCGCATCTGATGTGGAGGAGACGGCGCCCGTGCTTCTTGGATAGCTCGAAGTGGAACAAGCTGGCCTGCGGGTTCGTCAAGATGCCGTCCAGCTCCTTGTCGTTCTTGAGAGCCCCCACCACAAGATCACCATCACTGACGTCTACTGGCTGGCCCCAATAGGTTTCTAGAGAAATGCGTCTCGGCAGGTACAGGTCCTTCGGCAGATCGGAGAATCGAACAGCGGGAGTTGGCGTGGCCATCTCGCTCTTGTGTGCCAAGCTTGTGTTTGGACGTGTATGACAGTATGAGTAGGGGCGAGATGAAGAGGAAAGATATGGGAGCATATATATACAGGAGGCCAGGCCACCATTATAGTGTGTATGCACGCGGACGAAGGCTGTGCGGCTCGTTCGAGCGCACGTCCGCCGTCAGATACTGAATTTCTGATCCGGTGCGCTAGGTAGTTGAAATAAAAGATGCACGATCCTCCAGCCACAAAATCCTTATCGATCTACTGCCGTTCTCCTCATTCCCATCCAACTACATCGATCCCCTCCTCAACCGTCACACTAGCATACGGGGGCGGAGCGGCGCCGGAGCAAGGTGCCGGGGCTGCCGTGACCAAAACTTGTGCAGATGTGGAACGGAACATAGATTAATCAGAGTTAGTGAATTAGCATTGTTAGAGCATCTCCATCGGCGCTTCCAAAACGGCTTCCAACCTCGGGTCGGCACTGTTTTTAGGCTCGGGACCGAAATTAGTGCACCACCGGCAAGCCTAAAATTGGGCCGGCGCCCGCTAGATCCCAAATAAACAGCCGGTGCTCCCGCGCCGGCCCCTGCGCGGCAGACCCTATCGGGAGCACCAGCACCGCGCGCCACGTTGGAAAAATGGCCCTGGCCCCGCTTGGCAGGCAAAATCCATCCCCAAACCCTGTCTTCGCCCGCCTCCCATCCTCTGGAGCAACCGCCGCCGTCGACAACGCGCCCCTCCCTTGGTCCCTTCCCCTCCACCGGCCAAACAAATTTGCTCTCTAGCCCGTCGGCGCTACCCCGCCGTCGTCTGGCAAGGTTTCCGCCGCCTCTGCTGCTGGTAGCGGCAGCGCACTCACAGGCGATGCCCCACTCCGCCCCCAAGGTGTTCGGCCGTTTGCCTCGCCGACGGCTATGGAAAGCGACACGAGCTTACGATGGAGGTAATGCAAGAGGATGAAGCGAAAGCCGCCTGATGTCTACGCACTTCTATTCTTGTAGACACTTGTTGGGCCTCCAAGTGCAGAGGTTTGTAGAACAGCAGCAAGTTTCCCTTAAGTGGATCACCCAAGGTTTATCGAACTCAGGGAGGTTAGAGGTCAAAGCTATCCCTCTCAAGCAACCCTGCAATTACGATACAGAAAGTCTCTTGTGTCCCCAACACACCCAATACACTTGTCAGATGTATAGGTGCACTAGTTCGGCGAAGAGATAGTGAAATACAAGTAGTAGTAATGATTATAAGTAGCAACTGCAATATGGAATAAAAATCGCTGCGAGCAAACAAGTAACAAAACTGCAAGTAAACGGTGTGCAATGCTTGGAAATAAGGCCTAGGGATCATACTTTCACTAGTGGACACACTCCCAACAATATAACATGATTGAACAAATAAACAACTTCTCTCCACTATGGTACTCTAAATTACTCTCCTATTGAACAACACTAATCATTGTGTAGTGGCTACAGAAGCACCCCTTAAAGTTCATCAAGTATTTGACAAACACCACTCATAGAGATATCCAAATCAGATCACAATTCAAGATAGATATCATTGCAACTTAGACCAAGTACTAACACGGTGCACACACTGTCAACATTACACCATGAAAGGAGGAATCGATCACTCAAACTATCATAGCAATAATTATTCTCATAATCCACAAGAGATCACAATCATAGCCTAAACCAAGTACCACCATGATGCACACACTGTCACCGTTACACCAAGGCAGGAGGAATAGATTACTTTAATAATCACCACTAGAGTACACATAACATCTGAATAATAACATCTACTTGTTCAACATGATACAAAGCTGACAATCACATAAAGATCACATCATGGGAGAGAGAGGTGAACCACATAGCTACCGGTAGAGCCCTTAGCCCCGGGGATGAACTACTCCCTCCTCATCATAGGAGACATCAAGGTTGATGGAGATGGCGGTGAGGTCGATGGAGACGGCGGAGACGGCGATGGAGACCGATGGAGATGGCTCCGGGGGCACTTCCCCGTCCCGGCAGGGTGCCAGAATAGAGACTTCTGTCCCCCGAAATTCGTCGACGGCGGCGGCGGAGCTGCGGAGCTGCTTTTGGAAAATTGCCGAATCCTTTAGGGTTTTCCGTCCCAAGGCTTCTTATAGGCGAAGGGGCGATGTCAGAGGGCTGCCAGGGCCTCCTCACACAGGGGCGGCGCGGCTAGGGCCTGGGCCGCGCCAGCCCTGTGTGAGGGAGGCCTATGGCCCCTCTCCTTCCTCTCTTCGGATGTCTGGATGCTCCCGGGAAAAATAAGACTTCTGGCTTTTGTTTCGTCCAATTCCGAGAATATTTCTTGTGTATCACTTCTGAAACACAAAAACAGCAGAAAACAGGGAACTGGCACTGTGGCACTTGTTAATAGGTTAGTTCCGGAAAATGCATAAAAGTGCCACGAAGTGTAACGAAACACAAAGCAAATGGTGTAAAAACAAGCATGGAGCATCAAAAATTATAGATACGTTTGAGACGTATCAGCATCCCCAAGCTTAACTCCTGCTCGTCCTCGAGTAGGTAAGTGATAACAAAAGAAATAATTTTTGAGGTGACATGCACCATCACAATCTTGATCATATAGGTAAAGCATTTGTGAGCTGGGATCATAAGAACTTAAAACATGGGCATGAAAGATATAATCTTGACAATAAGAACTTAGCAACCATGTTGTGAACATGCAAATGAACACAAACAAAAGATCATGAAAATGAAACAATGAAAGTCAAACGTGTGTTCAAATCATAAGGAAAAACATACAAATGGTTTTCAGCTTGTCCTTCAAAGAGAGCAAAACATAAATGCATAGGACACCTTCAAGTTTAAGAGGGCGAGTAGATACAAATAATTTAAGAACAAGTGAAACCATGATCATGAGTCAATCAATGAAAACTTTGGGACAATGCACATTATACTCAGAATGACAACTATGCTCTCTTAATGGTGCATAAAGGTAGAAGGTGGTGACTCAACATAAAAGTAAAAGAAAGGCCCTTCGCAGAGGGAAGCAGTGATTAAACATGTGCTAGAGCTTTTCATTTGTAAAACAGAGAGATAAAACTTGAGTTTTGAGAGGTGGTTGCTTTTGTCAACGACTAGCAATAGGGTTCTTACTATCTTCCATACAAAAATGAAGCAAGTTTTTGAGAGAGAGATTGGCACTTTTGTGCTCTTTTATAAAGCTTGGCACTCCTCCCCACCTTTTTTCCTTTCTCAAACCATGGCTAACCGATTCCATCGGGTGCCCACCAACATTCACATTCCATGGAGGAGTGCCTTTTTTCTTTTCTTTTTTCCTTTTTTTTTTTGGAATAAGCAATATGGAAGATAGCAAATCCGACCACTACGTCCCCATGAGCTAAAAACAGTGGCACAAAACGAGAAGTAGTTGAAAGTTTTTGAAAGGTAGCACATGAAAATTTACTTTGGAATGGCTTACAAATACCATGCATAGGAGTTTATAGTGGACACAATGGCAAACTTGGTTTTTGGGAGTTGGATGCACGAGTAGAGCTCATACTCAGTACAAAATGAGGGCTAGTAAAAGACTGGGAGCGACCAACTAAGAGAGCAATAATGGCCATAATCATGCATAGCGACAAAGCAACATTAAAAGAAGCATAAGATGGCATCAAAAGTCAAAAACTAAATGATCATAGAGGCTATAGGCGACTTATTTTATAGTCAACATGGTATAAGCATGTGCCAAGTCAACCCAAATAAAGCATCAAAGGAGAAAACCAAATAAATGCTTCCATATAATAAAAACAATGCATGATTTTTTTTTCATAGGCTCATTAAGCAATCTCAGTTATTTGAGACAAGTCATGCTACAGCAAAACCACTAAGCATACTATCAAAAAGACATCAAGCATGACATGAAAAAGCCTAAGCCGCAGTCTACACAAGCTCCTTCTTGTACCACTTTTTTGCACAAAGCTTTTTCTCGTTTCCAACACCATTTGAAATTTTTATAGACACCTCTTTTGATGAAAACCAATAAAGATCAGAGGCAAAAATACACCTTGATTCAAAGATAAAACAAGATCTGAACAAAAACCAAGGCGAAAACGAAAAACAAAAAGCAGTAGCAGAAAAAGAAGAACACTCATTGAAACGATAAGAGTGAAAACTAGAGTGTTCTTGGCAATGAAAAACGAGTTCATCTCCTCCAAAAGAAACATGATGTGATCTAACCATTTATTGCAGCAAACCAAACTAAACTAATAAAGAAAACTAAAACAACTGATGCTCCAAGAAAAACGCATAGTGCATTAAGCAATAAAAATATAGTGTTTTGAAAGGTGACCTGATTTTTGCCGATGAAGAAGGGGTGCCTCGGGGGCATCCCCAAGCTTTGACGCTTGTACTTCTTGGATATTTCTTGGGGTGATGCATGGGCATCCCCAAGCTTGAGCTTTTGTCCATTCTTCAACTCATCTCATCATTCTCCAATCCCTACACTTGAAAACTTCCTTCATACAAAATTAAACACAATTCTATTAGCAACATTAGTGTAAGCATAACATATAATCAACCTCTTTTTGCTTCAGGTTTCAACTCAAAACCACCACATATATAGTAGATACTACTGTAGCAACCTCCCAAAAAGTTCCGTGATCAAAAGAACTCAAAAGAAAGCGATAAAGTGGCAAACACAAATATTGGCAGAAATCTGTCAAAACTGAACAGCTGACAAAGGTCGAATTTTTGAGGGGTTTTCTGTTGCTCAAATCAAAAAGTGTTCAACTAACAAAAGTTTGGATATAACCTGGGGCATATGCACAAGAAATCGCAGGTCCAAAAGATAAACAGAGAATTTTCACGAATGTTTACGGTGCAGCACCGAAAACAGTTTCAGGACAGCAACATCCCCAAATCTTTACCTCACTCAAATTAGAGGCTTCTCTTGGCACAACAACGAAATAAAAGGATAAGGAGCGGTTATTACAGTAGTAATAACTTCCAAGACTCAAATAAAAAAAAAGTACTGGAAATAAAACATTGGGTTATCTCCCAAGAGTGCTTTTCTTTAACGCCTTTGAGCTAGGCGCAATAATTTGCAAAGATGCTCATGTGGGCGCCATATAAAAGCTTGAGGCAATGGCACCATATAAAAACTTGAAGCAATAGAGAGCATCAAAAAGCAGATGTGAAAGACATTTATATCTGAACCACTTCCTATGCATAGGAATCTTGTAAGAAAATAAATCAACGAGGCACATAGTAGCAAGCATGGATAGATAAAACAAGTACCACTTCAAGAATTGCAACATAAAGAGGGGAAACTTAATATTGTTGAGATCCATCAAACCATGTTTCCCCCTCTCATAATAACTTTCAGTAGCATCCTGAATAGAATTAACAATATAACTATCACATAAAGCATCCCTATCATGAGCCACATGCATAAAAGGATTAATACTCCCTACATGAACAATAGTAGTAGGAGCAGATTCAACAGAATAATTATTCTCATCACCATAATCATCAAAAACAGGAGGTATATTGTAATCATAACTAATTTTCTCCTCAAAAGTAGGTGAACTGAAAATATTATACTCATCATCACAAGCTAGAGAACTACTATGTCGCAAAGCATACTCATCAAACATATCATCATAAGAAGGAACATGGATAGCACTAATGGTACAACAATTATTAACCTTAGAATTGGTACCAAAAAGATTTTCAATATCAAAAGTAGAGTGCTTTTCCCAATCATGATCACTAACATAAGTAATAGGCATAGGAACATCATCCCAATCAGAATTATCATAATCTATAGCAGGATCATAACGCTTAGGGGAAGATACCGTGTCCTCTTGCCTTTTACTCCTCTTCTTCTTCTTCTTCTTCTTCTTCTTCTTCTTCTTACTCTCTCCTTTAGGAGGGAGAGACTTGAAGGGCATCTTCTCCACATATTCTCTAGGAGGGAAAGGCATCTTCTCCACATAATCTGGTTTGCTGACAGAAACAACAGAAGAAACTTTGGAGGATTCCTCCTCTCTATTAATAAGATAAAAACATCTATCAGTCCTGTCATAGCTTGGCAAAATATCAAGTTTTATAATATTTTGAATGTAAGTATTTGCAAGGAAATCTTTAGCACAATAGAGACGACAACCACGAAGGGTGCTATTAATATCAACATCATTCATATCTATCAAAGCAATCTTTCTAGATATCTCGTCACACGCCAAGAACAAAGTGAGCTCATCATGCTGATTGGGAGTAATCTTGTCGTCACAATACAAACTTAAGGTACTAGAAGAGTAACTATTAGGGTTTGAGCATTGGAAATTAAAATGACCTATGTCATCGCAATGTTTACAAAGAAAAGGATAAAGCTCACAAACCTTTTTACCGATCTCACCTATATCCTTGTACCACATACTGGTTTATTCATTTGCGTGGGTGATGCAATAATCTTCCTTGTTGTAACTCTATTCACAAGGTCTATGTACTCCACAAAAATTAACATGCTTATAAGAAATAGTACTTTTAGAAGTTTGAGCATGTTTATTGCAATCATCAATAACAATATCACTTTCTATGCAAGTGTCCGTAAAAGGTTCATGATACACGTCCCCATTTCCTTTAGGAACATTCATATGGGAAGCAAAGGCTTTAAAGCAATCAACCATAATTTGAGGATCAAGCCCATATTTAGCACTAAGCTCTTGAAAATTAGCAGTTTCAGCGAAAGACTTAATGCAATCAAACTCGTAATTCATACCTGATCCTTTACCTTTATCGCTATCCCAATCTTCAATATTGCTTTGAATTGTTTCAAGCAGATCCCACTTGGTGTCGACATCCTTGCTTGTGAAAGACCCATCAAAGCATGCATCTAGATAGTCCTTGTAATGTCCTGAAAGCCTTGCATAAAAATTATTAATAACAATATTACGGGGAAGATCATGAATAGGACATTTATGCATTAGTAACTTCAATCTTCCCCAAGCTTGGGCAATGCTTTCTCCCTCATGCGGATGAAAATTATAAATGTAATTCCTATCTTTATAAACCTGACTAGAAGGATAGAATTTAGAATAAAAGAGAGGTTCAATTTCCTCCCAATCAATAGATCGGCCATCCTTCAATGTTTTATACCATTCCTCAGCTCTGCCTTTCAGCGAAAAAGAGAATAGCTTCTTCTTAACTTGGTTCATTGAAATACCTGCACACTGGAACAACTCGCATAATTCATGTATAAAAAGCAAATGATCACCAGGATGGACAGTTCCATCTCCTAAATAGCAGTTATCCCTAACATGTTCAATAATCTTTGTAGGTATTTTAAAAGGATGAGGAGCACAAGCATCATCAGAAACATCACATATGGGAAACAAAATATCATCGGAGCAAACTTTCTCCACTAAAGCTAGGGAACTAAAAATATCATACTTAACAAAACCAGCTTCCCCAAGCTTAGACTTTTCTATAGCATTAGCATTAACGGTATTCAAAGCATTCGTACTAATAACATTGCTATGCGAAATAAGCTCCAAAGGATTTTCAATTTTCTCTTCAAATCTAAAATCAGGAAAAAGACTAAAGAACTCTTTATTTTCCATTAAGCCTAACTAGTGAAAATAAAAACAAGAAACAAAAAGATGTAATTGCAGAATCTAAAGGAAATAACTCCGAGCACTCACACAGGAGGATGAGAGTACCTTTTACCTTACCTCCCCGGCAACGGCGCCAGAAAAGAGCTTGATGTCTACGCACTTCTATTCTTGTAGACACTTGTTGGGCCTCCAAGTGCAGAGGTTTGTAGAACAGCAGCAAGTTTCCCTTAAGTGGATCACCCAAGGTTTATCGAACTCAGGGAGGTTAGAGGTCAAAGCTATCCCTCTCAAGCAACCCTGCAATTACGATACAGAAAGTCTCTTGTGTCCCCAACACACCCAATACACTTGTCAGATGTATAGGTGCACTAGTTCGGCGAAGAGATAGTGAAATACAAGTAGTAGTAATGATTATAAGTAGCAACTGCAATATGGAATAAAAATCGCTGTGAGCAAACAAGTAACAAAACAGCAAGTAAACGGTGTGCAATGCTTGGAAATAAGGCCTAGGGATCATACTTTCACTAGTGGACACACTCCCAACAATATAACATGATTGAACAAATAAACAACTTCTCTCCACTATGGTACTCTAAATTACTCTCCTATTGAACAACACTAATCATTGTGTAGTGGCTACAGAAGCACCCCTTAAAGTTCATCAAGTACTTGACAAACACCTCTCATAGAGATATCCAAATCAGATCACAATTCAAGATAGATATCATTGCAACTTAGACCAAGTACTAACACGGTGCACACACTGTCAACATTACACCATGAAAGGAGGAATAGATCACTCAAACTATCATAGAAATAATTATTCTCATAATCCACAAGAGATCACAATCATAGCCTAAACCAAGTACCACCATGATGCACGCACTGTCACCGTTACACCAAGGCAGGAGGAATAGATTACTTTAACAATCACCACTAGAGTACACATAACATCTGAATAATAACATCTACTTGTTCAACATGATACAAAGCTCACGATCACATAAAGATCACATCATGGGAGAGAGAGGTGAACCACATAGCTACCGGTAGAGCCCTTAGCCCCGGGGATGAACTACTCCCACCTCATCATAGGAGACAACAAGGTTGATGGAGATGGCGGTGAGGTCGATGGAGACGGCGGAGACGGCGATGGAGACCGATGGAGATGGCTCCGGGGGCACTTCCCCGTCCCGGCAGGGTGCCGGAACAGAGACTTCTATCCCCCGAAATTCGTCGACGGCGGCGGCGGAGCTGCGGAACTGCTTCTGGAAAATTGCCGAATCCTTTAGGGTTTTCCGTCCCGAGGCTTCTTATAGGCGAAGGGGCGATGTCAGAGGGCTGCCAGGGCCTCCTCACACAGGGGCGGCGCGGCTAGGGCCTGGGCCGCGCCAGCCCTGTGTGAGGGAGGCCTGTGGCCCCTCTCCTTCCTCTCTTCGGATGTCTGGATGCACCCAGGAAAAATAAGACTTCTGGCTTTTGTTTCGTCCAATTCCGAGAATATTTCTTGTGTATCACTTCTAAAACACAAAAACAGCAGAAAACAGGGAACTGGCACTGTGGCACTTGTTAATAGGTTAGTTCCGGAAAATGCATAAAACTGCCACGAAGTGTAACGAAACACAAGGCAAATGGTGTAAAAACAAGCATGGAGCATCAAAAATTATAGATACGTTTGAGACGTATCACCGCCGCCCATCTACGATGCTGGAATATGGGGTCCACCTTCCTCCTTCAACTCCGGCAGCAGATGAACAACGCCGTTCCCCGCCTGGGCGGCTCGGTGCCTTGGAAGGCGCCGACAAGAATCGTCGTAGGGACGCCGGCGCCTTGCTGCTGCACTCTGACTATTTTGCAAATGATGCAACAAATACACCGAAGGAATTTCGGTGACGCTTTAGGATGAACAAGGATCTGTTCATGAAGATTGTGCAAGACGTGAGAGAGTACGACGACTACTTCAAGTACAAGAAAGATTGCACCGGAAAGTGGGGGTTCATGTCTGTTCAGAAATGCACGGCATTGCACATAGAGCTCCGCCAGATAAAATAGTGGACTATCTAAGAATGACCGAGTTGACATCTACAGATAGTGGCTTCAAGTTTTGTCAGGCAGTTGTGGCAGTGTTTGGTCCAACTTATCTGTGACAACCAAATGAAGAAAACACTGCCCAAATCCTTGCACAAAATGCAGCGAGAGGATTTCCTAGGATGCTTGGTAGCATTGATTGCATGCATTGGGCTTGGAAGAATTACCCGTTTGCTGGGCAAGGGCTGTACAAAGGCCGCAATGGGGAATGCAATGTGATCCTGGAAGCTGTCGCCGATCACGACCTGTGGATTTGACATTCTTTCTTCGGGATGGCGGGAACCAACAATGACATCAACGTACTGCAGCGATCTCCTATGTTCGCAAGATTGATGGAGGGACATTCTCCTCCGGTTAACTTCGAGATCAATGGAAAGACCTACACCAAAGGGTACTACCTCGCTCATGGTATCTATCCATCTTGGGCTACATTTGTGAAGACAATTTCTGGGCCAACTTCGGAGAAGCAATCTTGGTTTTCCAAGTGTCAAGAGGCAGCTTGGAAGGATATTGACCGGGCATTTGGTGTGCTTCGGGCATGTTTTGCCATTGTCAGGTACCCAACTCTTACTTGGTCGGAATCTCAGATGTGGGAGGTGATGAACTGTTGTGTGATCTTGCACAACATGATTATTGAGAGTGAGCGGGCTGAACCAGATAATGATCATGCATAGGACTACATAGGTCCTCTTGCACAACTTGATGACCAGGTGCCCGCTCAGTTTTCTGCTTTCCTCGCCATGCATATGAAAATCTGCAATGCCGAGGAGCATCATTGAGACTGAACGGGTGGAGCACCTTTGGTTGCTCAAAGGAAACACATCATTTGCCACAAGTTTAATTTAAATTTTATGTTTGAGTTTTCTATTTGAATAAGGTTTGTAACAAACTATTTGTTTGTGTAAGCTATGTAATATTGCTTAAATTTTTATTTGATAACATATATGTATTGCTATTTATGAAAAAACAATTGTCATCTCAATTTTTCTAGGTCGATGTGGGAGCCTGGCCCCAGTTTTCAGGGAGGGAATACCGGCGCTCCCAAAACGGCTCAGTCGGCGCCTCTGCCGACTATAAATTTGGGTGCATCGGTGAAGATTGATACGTTGCAAACATATCTATAATTTTTGATGCTCCATGCTTGTTTTACACCAGTTGCTTTATGTTTTGTTTACACTTCGTGGCGTTTTTATGCATTTTCTGGAACTAACCTATTAACGAGATGCAACAATACCAGTTCCTGTTTTCTGCTGTTTTTGTATTTCAGAAAAGTTATACATGATATATTCTTGGAATTGACGAAACAAAAGCCGAAGTTCCTATTTATCTGACATGAAGACGGAGTTCAAAGGAGAGATGGAGCAGGGCCAGGAGGCGGCCGCACCATGGGGTGGCGCGGCCCCACCCCTGGCCGCGCCGGCCTATGGTGTGGGCCCCCAAGGCGCCGTTTGACATCGCTCCTCTGCCTATAAATTCACTTCATCGGGAAAACCCTAGGCCCGAACATCTATCCACAAAAAGTACTGTAAGCCACCGCCGTCGTCGACCCGAGTTCGGGAGGGTCCAGAAGCTCTTCCCGGCACCCTGCCGGAGAGGGGAATCATCACCGGAGGCCTTCTTCATTACCATGCCTGCCTCCGGAGTGATGCGTGAGTAGTTCACCTTTGGACTATGGGTCCATAGCAGTAGCTAGATGGTTGTCTTCTCCAATTTGCGCCTCCATGTTTAGATCTTGTGAGCTGCCTACATGATCAAGATCATCTTTATGTAATTCTACATGTTGTGTTAGTTGGGATCTGATGAATATTGAGTACTATGCTAAGTTGATTATTGATTTATCATGTCTATGTTATTTGTGATCTTGCATGCTCTCCGTTACTAGTAGATACTTTGGCCAAGTAGATGCTTGTGACTCCAAGAGGGAGTATTTATGCTCGATAGTGGGTTCATGCCTGTAGTAATCTGGGAGAGTGACAATAGCTTCTAAGGTTGTAGATGTGCTGTTGCTACTAGGGAGAAAACAACAATCTTTTTTTTCAAGGATAATTGTATTGTTTACATTACACACTTTGCTTAAGGCGATAATCTGTTGCTTGCAACTTAATATCCAAAGGTTGTTCGGATGATATCCCGAGGGTGGATTATTAGTCATAGATGCAGTTGGATTAGGTCTATGTATTATGTTGTAATGCCCAAATGAATCTCATAGTGTTCTTTATGACATGTACATGCATTGTTATGCATTCTCTATTTTGCCAATTTGTGACACCCACGAATTTATAGCAAATTCGAAGTGCCCGTTATGTATTCCATCACAATCCCAGAATCATTGTTGTGATATACATAACGTAGTTGGTAACCAGTTCCAGCTATAAATGGTAAATAAAGGGGATTACATAGGTGGTCGTACATACCAAACCTTACAATACATCAATATGCAGCGGAATAACACGTCGGGTCCATATCATCAAGCTTCAACCGCACAGGCAGAGCCGACAGTAGGAAACGAGCCTAATTCGCAAAGTCGTCCACGATTCCTTCCTTCTTGATTTTTCTCCTTCAAGTCTGGCCAAGTTAATAGCCAGACAGAGCCATGAGTACATTGCATGCACTCGCAAACCATCTTATAAATAAATGAATAGAGAATGCATAGTTCATATAGTGGTCTAAGCTCTAGGTTCATTTGCATAAAGCAGAATTTCCTTTCAAAGATCTTTTATTTAAAATGGTAAGAAAACATTTAGCTCTTTATAAATCTCTAGATGAATCCCCCCAAATGTCAACTCTTTTGTTCACCAAGTCACCTCCATGGTTATCGAAATTCATTGTCAAGTCACCTTTCTCAATCATTTTCAAAATAAAACTTGACAACGGCCAAGTACAACCAATCCAACCGTCCATGACCGCGGACGCGGCTATTCGAATAGTTTTACACTCTGCAGAGGTTGTACACTTTACCCACATCATCCGACTACTCATCGTGTGGGCAACTTCCCTGCATAACGACATATGCCACGATAAGCAGCCGACCATTAATGTTTCACCTGCCCGCCTTAGCATAAACACTACCGCCTAGAGATGTACCCCCCAACACCGGGGTCCAAGAAGCTGTCCAGAGTGTGCAAAGTTCCCAGCCGCTTGACCCACCGGAATGCCACTAACCGAGGTAGAGTCCTACACCCGGTAGTCCATTTTCAATGAGGGCTCCTTGGCTTGTACCCCAACCACCTGAAGAGGAGGACAAGGCAAACCTAGGCCGCAGCCATCGGGTGCCCTGGAAGAGGAGTCCCTGGTCGGACATCCACTACATTTGTAGGGTCTACACTAAGGCGAAACAAACTACTCCACTAAGCCCCGTCCCATACCAGGGTAATGTGGCCGTACTGTATGGTTGGTCCAGTATGGTACCCCACACATTCATCGTTTTTGTCAAACCTTCATGTCACCATTTTGTAAATAGTTTTCAAAGTCACCCTTGGGTAAGGTTGCCCGTCTCCAAGGTTTGTATTGCAAAATCATCCTTGGGCAAGGTTGCCCCTTTCCAAGGTTTTCATTTCAAAACCTTCATGATCTTCATTGGGGTTCCCACCTAGTCATTTTCCATGAATGCCTTCAGCTCAAGCATAATCCTCATGAGGGCACAAGGATCTAGGTAGGTATATTGGATAGGCTTAGCTTGATGCTCTACTTAGCATCCACTAAGGAAAGGGGTTCTCAAAGGTAGGCTAGGTTTGATGCCCTTGATGTCATCCACAAAAAAAAAGGTTGGATGCACTTGTTAAGAAAGACATCTCTACTCATTTGCAACTTGGTAACAATTATTTTAGCATGCACTTTTATTTAAAAGCAAGTAAACATGCATTATAAAACTGGGTAATGGTATGATCAAAAGATGGCTTGCGTGGCTTGGCAATGTCATAGGCTTCTTCATCTTCATCTCGGGTTGTGTAGTCTCCATCACCATTGCTTGGTTGACTTCGGGATCCATTCTCCTTACTCTCGTTGTCGTCTAATCGTCGAAAATCAAATAAGCATACAATCACCACACAATTCCCAAACAACACATATTCACTCAAATAAGGATAGTTGGGGTAAGGGAAACTATCTAGGAAGTCTATGGAGAGTGGTTTCGAAGATAATTGAGTTCCGATGGATGAGATTATTGAGTTGTTGTATTTAAGTAGGGTTTATTTATTTTGGATGATGAAAATATCTCCTGCAAGTCCTTATTGACCAAGGTCATGGACTAATGTAGATATTTAAGATTAGGGTTTTCAATACAGTGGTGTCATATAACTTTGATTTATTTTGAATTATTGGTGCAAGTTTCAATATGGGGATCACTAATACTTAGGAGAGGAAACATCAAATTATTATGGCTACAAGTTAAAACTGAACAAAGTCAATTTCCTCATATGTATATTTTAATTTTTGCATTGACATAGGTGGTGTCAACTCATTTTGATTTGGGTCTATGAATTTCCTAACTTAGAAAGGTGTACTTAATCAAATTTTAATCCCAAATATTCTAGGTAACTATAAAGTTGGATTTATTTGCAGCTACTGGTAGGTATTTCCATTTGTGATTTTTGAGAACTGGATTCATATGATTTGAGATTTTATTTGATTTTATATGATTTTTCTAAGGTTGCAAAGCTCATGTTTTGTTATTTTTACTAAATAAAATATATAATTATAAATGGGTTTAAACCACATCCAGAGGCTAGAAAATATTCTAAGCTTTCCAAAAAGTATTTATTTGCTATTTTTGGATTCTTAAATCTCTGGGACTTAAAGTTGTAAGTTGCAGTAATTCAAAGAAAATAAATAAAAGTTTTCCCAAAAAAAAAAAAAAACTATGCCGACTGGATTTATGCGGGCCGGGGGGACGAACTTGGGCCGGCCCAGCTAGGGGAACCCGGGTGCGCGCAGGAGAAAAAAAAGGGCTGACAGGCGGGGCCTGCCGGTCAGGGGTTTCATAACCCGAAGGGGTACGGGCTAACGTGAGCTGTCCGATTAGGACAGGATCCGACGGCCTGGGGCCGTCTTCTCCGCCTCGACACGGACGGGAGCGAGGGAGGTCGCTGGGAGGCGGTGGTGGTTGGGAAGCTCACCTGGGAGGATGGCGGCGGCGGGGAGGTTGTCCAGGCGGTAGCGGGGGCTCCTCTCGGCCACCTCCCACAAGATCTGCGTCGAGAGAGGCTCGGGGGCACCGGGAATGGGCTATGGTCTGTGGAGCGGTCGGGGTCGCCAAGCTCGACCTAGGGCATGATAGAGAGGGAGAGGTTGTCTAGGAGGTAGAGTGAGGTGGTGTGAATCTTTTCAGCCAAGAATGGTGGCCTTTTATAGGCGGGAGAGGGAGCATGAGGTGAGTGGATCGGCGGCCAGAGCACGGGCGGTGTCGGCTAAAGAAGGGACGAGGCGGTCGGTGCTTTCGGCAGAGGGCTGCGGCGTGCTGTGGCGTGCTGCTGGCGCGTTTGCGGGCGGCGGGGTGGTCTGGTGCAGAGGGGGCAAGTGATGCCTGGGGGACGTGGTCGGGCGACTTTCTTCCGGGTCTCATGGTCGGGGTTCGGGCAGGGAGATGGGGAGTCGACAGCAGGGCGAAAGGGGAGGTCCACAGGTACTGCTATGTGGGCTAGGGCGTACGAGGAAGCCGTCATCTACAGCAAATTAGGTGTCCCCGATTTCTGCCCACAAGGTGTTCGGCCAAATGCCCGAATGAAATTCAAATTTGAATTTTTGAAATCTGCCACCGTGGGTTTTCAAGATATTCAGTAAGGTTTCCAAATCTATTTTTGTTATGAAGAAAGATGATGTTTTGCAAAAATTTGAATTCGAAATTAGGGTTTGGTCACTGATTCAGATTCTGATTTTGGCAGATGTTTGAGTGGGGTTATGATGTGAATTCTGGTTTGAAAATTCTTGGTTGAGTAAGTAGGTAGTTTGGTCTTGCTAACCCAACTGATCCCACCTTCAGTTGAGTTGAGGATTTCTTAATCTAGGAGTCCAAAGTAGGGTAGTCAATAACATTTTCTAGATCGAACTTTTCTTCTCTTTTCTTTATTTCTTTTGCTTCTGGTTTCTTTAGTCCTTGTGGTTCTTCTCTAATGCTTCTGTTGGTTAAGTGTGGATTAACTAAACATTGCACAAAACATTATAACACACATGAAATCATAAAGGACATATATTGGAAATCTATGCATACATGCAATATGAAGTGCAAAAGTTTTATCTTGGTCCAAAGGTGTTGGTTTTCTTGGAGATGACATGGAGTTGGGAATGACCTCTTATTTGAATTCAAACTTTGGCAGAATATTTAATAGAGTTCCAAGTTGATTTTTGTTTCAAACTTTATTGTATTTGATTCTTTGTAACTTGTTCTTAGTGGTGGTGGAGAGATGCATGATGGTATAGTTCAATTATTGCTTAATATATAAGTGCAAAGTAGTGTAACCAGTAATTTTTTTAAGATCACTACTTCCTCTTTTCTTACTTAGGTTTTTGTGTTGCGGTTTATTTTCTTGATTCTTTTCTATTTGTTTGTGATTGCTTGACTTAATTTTGGTTTGGCAATTGACCCAAATGGGTTTAGCATGTAACCATGCACAAAATTTAATAGTTAGAAAACTATTTCAATTTAACAAAAACATTTTACAGGTATCATTATTTGTTTATCCAAAACATGGCTAAAGAAAATATTTGGGAGTTTTTCAAAGTTTTGAAAATAAGTTTTCGAAATGTTGATTCCAACATTTTTGGAAATGTCAACCTGAGAAATGATAAATAGTAATTTTTGAAATGGGATATTTTTATTCTCCTCTTTTTAAAACAAAGATAGGTTTCTTGAGAATAACGGTTTTACCTCTATTCCAAATATTTCCTTTCTAAACGATTAAAAATTTGGACTCAAAGGATTTGTTTTAAAACCCTTCTCATACTCTTTTTATTTGAAGCATGGGAGCAAATGCTCAAATTCACAAGTTTTTAAAAGACAAGAAATTAATCTTGTATTTTAAAATAAAAGTTTTTGTTGTCTCCAAAATTTGGTATTTTAATAAATCCATTTATTTCTATTTCCCAAAAATTTTGTTTGTTACAATCTTCCCCCCTTAAAAAGAATCTCGTCCCGAGATTCACAAGTTAAGATTGAGAGAGATTGAGAAATTGGATCACCAGATGAGAGATAGATGAGTGGATATTTATTCCTATGGAAATGAGGATTGTGTACACCCAAAAGGTGATAAGGCCATACGGGCCAAAACACATCTTCATCAATCACATATAAATTTCAACAAACAATCACATTTTCAAAATCGAGAATGTTGGATTTAAACTGTAGGCTTTCATTAAAATGGGTCTTGCAGATTAGAGGTCTCGTTCTCATTTTACAAAGAGATAAGCAAGACTACTAGTACCAACTAAGGATGTCTAAGGCCTCCTCTTGACTTGGGCTTCAAATGCTTGATCCAACCCGCTCTTATTACTTTATTGCTAAGAGAAACTACTGGGTACTTGGTGGCTGATTCCTAGTGGTTGATCTCTTTTTCTTCTCTTCATGCCTTTGGGTTGGCGAGGTCACTTTCTGGTGTTCTGTAAGGCTGCTTCCTTCCCCTGCGGAAGTTTAGGCTATAGAGACCTTTGACACTATCTTCAATAATGACGCGGTTTCGAACTCTTCCCAGGTTGGTGTTGATAGGGTTGCCTCCTGAAGATGAAAGAACATTTGTAGGAGCTTCCGAGCAACTGGGTTTGACACTTTCTTTAGTTATGACCGGATCTTGAGCGACCGGAGGTTCTGGTGCAGCATTCAACTTCGTTGGGCACTCATTGGAATAGTGCTCTTTGATTCCACAATTCCAACAGATGATGTTGGTCGTGTCGCCATGCTTGGGATAGGTATCCTTTGACAAGGTTCTTCCGGATCGTAGGTTTAGGTTATAGCATAGGTTAGAGGGTGCTGGAGGCTTATTTACTTGACGTCTTATCCTCCTTTCTTTTTTCTTTTTGTTACGAGCTTTCTGTTGTTTTCTATGACTGTCATGCTCTTTGCTAGTCTTGACAACTTGAGCTGCTAGCTGAAAATGCTTTTTCTTGATCTTGGATATAGCTGTCACCAGGTGATTCATGGAGCAGTTTACTGGAACATGAGTACTACTCTCACATAAGAAGCATGTGATGTCGCTTGAAGGGCATTCCCCGGTCGGATGCTTGATGTCACAATTGGGACAGTTGCTAGTACATTGGCTAGATTGATGACCTTCTTCTCCACAATGGCTACAAGCCTTCATACTGAGGTGATCTAGGTTGGGAATACTTTTATTGTGACAGGGACGTTTTGCGTGGAGTGCTTCTCCACAATCATAACATAAGGGTTGAGTGCAAAAATCTCCTTGCTTCTTCTTCGGAATTAGGTTCAAGTGAGACCTCCTTTGGTATTCTCGGGCAATTCTATTGAGGTGAAACTTGAACTCCGAGTTGGCCTTACCTTTGTTCGTACATAACTGAAATGGTGGATTTGAGAGCATGGGGTGCATCAGAGGGGTCAAGTCCTGCAGTAGATGAGAGGGAACATCTTTCAAAAGGTTTCTAACATGGGATTGGTATGGTTTAAAGTTTAGCTTGGGCCCGAAAGACCAAAACATTTTTAAGCAAACCAGTTGTTGGGGTGGATACTACATGTTACCAGATGGCATATGAGCAACATATCTCAAAATAAATCAATCATTCAAACAATCAAGGTACTAAGCACACAGTAATCGTGAGGTAAGGGCAGCTTAATGAAATCAACTGAGCATTTCCTATAAATCCTGTGGGTCAAAAAGGTTGTTGGGTCTTCATCATTTCTGATCACTCTCTCTTTGCTCTGGAAGTCTTTGTCTCATAGGGTTGACTCTTGTTGGAAGATTTCTGGATCAGATGAAGAGACTCTCTTTCGATGGTAGCGGTCGTAGTTGACATCCAAGGTTGAAGCCGTGAAAAATATTGAGTCCCTAATCTTTTCATCCAAAAGTCCTTCAGTCTTAGGTCGGTATATCGTCCATAGTATATATTTGAAGTAGATGAGGAATAGAGTAAAACAAATCTTTGAAGAGACTTTGTAATTAAAGAGGTAAATAAATTCTTTGTCAAAATCTCTTGAGAGTATAAGTTGAGAGTGTAAGATATTTGAAGTGAATAAGATGGGAGTATAAGTTGGGCTTTGGGTACCAAAGCAAATAAATTTCTTTTGTAGAAATAAGTTTTTGTCAACATATCACTTTCTTAGCCAACGACCATGCTAACTAAGGTCTCCTAAGGTCACGATAGTCCTGATATCAAACTGGTGATATCAGAGATATCATTTTCTAACGACCATGCTAACTAGGGTTTCCTAGAGTCAGCCTAGGCTCTAATACCAACTCGTGACACCCACGAATTTATAGCAAATTCGAAGTGCCCGTTATGTATTCCATCACAATCCCAGAATCATTGTTGTGATATATATAACGTAGTTGGTAACCAGTTCCAGCTATAAATGGTAAATAAAGGGGATTACATAGGTGGTTGTACAGACCAAACCTTACAATACATCAATATGCAGCGGAATAACACGTCGGGTCCATATCATCAAGCTTCAACCGCACAGGCAGAGCCGACAGTAGGAAACGAGCCTAATTCGCAAAGTCGTCCATGATTCCTTCCTTCTTGATTTTTCTCCTTCAAGTCTGGCCAAGTTAATAGCCAGGGACAGAGCCATGAGTACATTGCATGCACTCGCAAACCATCTTATAAATAAATGAATAGAGAATGCATAGTTCATATAGTGGTCTAAGATCTAGGTTCATTTGCATAAAGCAGAATTTCCTTTCAAAAATCTTTTATTTAAAATGGTAAGAAAACATTTAGCTCTTTATAAATCTCTAGATGAATCCCCCCAAATGTCAACTCTTTTGTTCACCAAGTCACCTCCATGGTTATCGAAATTCATTGTCAAGTCACCTTTCTCAATCATTTTCAAAATAAAACCTGACAACGGCCAAGTACAACCAATCCAACCGTCCATGACCGCGGACGCGGCTATTCGAATAGTTTTACACTCTGCAGAGGTTGTACACTTTACCCACATCATCCGACTACTCATCGTGTGGGCAACTTCCCTGCATAACGACATATGCCACGATAAGCAGCCGACCATTAATGTTTCACCTGCCCGCCTTAGCATAAACACTACCGCCTAGAGATGTACCCCCCAACACCGGGGTCCAAGAAGCTGTCCAGAGTGTGCAAAGTTCCCAGCCGCTTGACCCACCGGAATGCCACTAACCGAGGTAGAGTCCTACACCCGGTAGTCCATTTTCAATGAGGGCTCCTTGGCTTGTACCCCAACCACCTGAAGAGGAGGACAAGGCAAACCTAGGCCGCAGCCATCGGGTGCCCTGGAAGAGGAGTCCCTGGTCGGACTTCCACTACATTTGTAGGGTCTACACTAAGACGAAACAAACTACTCCACTAAGCCCCGTCCCATACCAGGGTAATGTGGCCGTACTGTATGGTTGGTCCAGTATGGTACCCCACACATTCATCGTTTTTGTCAAACCTTCATGTCACCATTTTGTAAATAGTTTTCAAAGTCACCCTTGGGTAAGGTTGCCCGTCTCCAAGGTTTGTATTGCAAAATCATCCTTGGGCAAGGTTGCCCCTTTCCAAGGTTTTCATTTCAAAACCTTCATGATCTTCATTGGGGTTCCCACCTAGTCATTTTCCATGAATGCCTTCAGCTCAAGCATAATCCTCATGAGGGCACAAGGATCTAGGTAGGTATATTGGATAGGCTTAGCTTGATGCTCTACTTAGCATCCACTAAGGAAAGGGGTTCTCAAAGGTAGGCTAGGTTTGATGCCCTTGATGTCATCCACGAAAAAAAAGGTTGGATGCACTTGTTAAGAAAGACATCTCTACTCATTTGCAACTTGGTAACAATTATTTTAGCATGCACTTTTATTTAAAAGCAAGTAAACAAGCATTATAAAACTGGGTAATGGTATGATCAAAAGATGGCTTGCCTGGCTTGGCAATGTCATAGGCTTCTTCATCTTCATCTCGGGTTGTGTAGTCTCCATCACCATTGCTTGGTTGACTTCGGGATCCATTCTCCTTACTCTCGTTGTCGTCTAATCGTCGAAAATCAAATAAGCATACAATCACCACACAATTCCCAAACAACACATATTCACTCAAATAAGGATAGTTGGGGTAAGGGAAACTATCTAGGAAGTCTATGGAGAGTGGTTTCGAAGATAATTGAGTTCCGATGGATGAGATTATTGAGTTGTTGTATTTAAGTAGGGTTTATTTATTTTGGATGATGAAAATATCTCCTGCAAGTCCTTATTGACCAAGGTCATGGACTAATGTAGATATTTAAGATTAGGGTTTTCAATACAGTGGTGTCATATAACTTTGATTTATTTTGAATTATTGGTGCAAGTTTCAATATGGGGATCACTAATACTTAGGAGAGGAAACATCAAATTATTATGGCTACAAGTTAAAACTGAACAAAGTCAATTTCCTCATATGTATATTTTAATTTTTGCATTGACATAGGTGGTGTCAACTCATTTTGATTTGGGTCTATGAATTTCCTAACTTAGAAAGGTGTACTTAATCAAATTTTAATCCCAAATATTCTAGGTAACTATAAAGTCGGATTTATTTGCAGCTACTGGTAGGTATTTCCATTTGTGATTTTTGAGAACTGGATTCATATGATTTGAGATTTTATTTGATTTTATATGATTTTTCTAAGGTTGCAAAGCTCATGTTTTGTTATTTTTACTAGATAAAATATATAATTATAAATGGGTTTAAACCACATCCAGAGGCTAGAAAATATTCTAAGCTTTCCAAAAAGTATTTATTTGCTATTTTTGGATTCTTAAATCTCTGGGACTTAAAGTTGTAAGTTGCAGTAATTCAAAGAAAATAAATAAAAGTTTTCCCAAAAAAAAAAAAAAACTATGCCGACTGGATTTATGCGGGCCGGGGGGACGAACTTGGGCCGGCCCAGCTAGGGGAACCCGGGTGCGCGCGGGAGAAAAAAAAGGGCTGACAGGCGGGGCCTGCCGGTCAGGGGTTTCATAACCCGAAGGGGTACGGGCTAACGTGAGCTGTCCGATTAGGACAGGATCCAACGGCCTGGGGCCGTCTTCTCCGCCTCGACACGGACGGGAGCGAGGGAGGTTGCTGGGAGGCGGCGGTGGTTGGGAAGCTCACCTGGGAGGATGGCGGCGGCGGGGAGGTTGTCCAGGCGGTAGCGGAGGCTCCTCTCGGCCACCTCCCACAAGATCTGCGTCGAGAGAGGCTCGGGGGCACCGGGAATGGGCGATGGTCTGTGGAGCGGTCGGGGTCGCCAAGCGCGACCTAGGGCATGATAGAGAGGGAGAGGTTGTCTAGGAGGTAGAGTGAGGTGGTGTGAATCTTTTCAGCCAAGAATGGTGGCCTTTTATAGGCGGGAGAGGGAGCATGAGGTGAGTGGATCGGCGGCCAGAGCACGGGCGGTGTCGGCTAAAGAAGGGACGAGGCGGTCGGTGCTTTCGGCGGAGGGCTGCGGCGTGCTGTGGTGTGCTGCTGGCGCGTTTGCGGGCGGCGGGGTGGTCTGGTGCAGAGGGGGCAAGTGATGCCTGGGGGACGTGGTCGGGCGACTTTCTTCCGGGTCTCATGGTCGGGGTTCGGGCAGGGAGATGGGGAGTCGACAGCAGGGCGAAAGGGGAGGTCCACAGGTACTGCTATGTGGGCTAGGGCGTACGAGGAAGCCGTCATCTACAGCAAATTAGGTGTCCCCGATTTCTGCCCACAAGGTGTTCGGCCAAATGCCCGAATGAAATTCAAATTTGAATTTTTGAAATCTGCCACCGTGGGTTTTCAAGATATTCAGTAAGGTTTCCAAATCTATTTTTGTTATGAAGAAAGATGATGTTTTGCAAAAATTTGAATTCGAAATTAGGGTTTGGTCACTGATTCAGATTCTGATTTTGGCAGATGTTTGAGTGGGGTTATGATGTGAATTCTGGTTTGAAAATTCTTGGTTGAGTAAGTAGGTAGTTTGGTCTTGCTAACCCAACTGATCCCACCTTCAGTTGAGTTGAGGATTTCTTAATCTAGGAGTCCAAAGTAGGGTAGTCAATAACATTTTCTAGATCGAACTTTTCTTCTCTTTTCTTTATTTCTTTTGCTTCTGGTTTCTTTAGTCCTTGTGGTTCTTCTCTAATGCTTCTGTTGGTTAAGTGTGGATTAACTAAACATTGCACAAAACATTATAACACACATGAAATCATAAAGGACATATATTGGAAATCTATGCATACATGCAATATGAAGTGCAAAAGTTTTATCTTGGTCCAAAGGTGTTGGTTTTCTTGGAGATGACATGGAGTTGGGAATGACCTCTTATTTGAATTCAAACTTTGGCAGAATATTTAATAGAGTTCCAAGTTGATTTTTGTTTCAAACTTTATTGTATTTGATTCTTTGTAACTTGTTCTTAGTGGTGGTGGAGAGATGCATGATGGTATAGTTCAATTATTGCTTAATATATAAGTGCAAAGTAGTGTAACCAGTAATTTTTTTAAGATCACTACTTCCTCTTTTCTTACTTAGGTTTTTGTGTTGCGGTTTATTTTCTTGATTCTTTTCTATTTGTTTGTGATTGCTTGACTTAATTTTGGTTTGGCAATTGACCCAAATGGGTTTAGCATGTAACCATGCACAAAATTTAATAGTTAGAAAACTATTTCAATTTAACAAAAACATTTTACAGGTATCATTATTTGTTTATCCAAAACATGGCTAAAGAAAATATTTGGGAGTTTTTCAAAGTTTTGAAAATAAGTTTTCGAAATGTTGATTCCAACATTTTTGGAAATGTCAACCTGAGAAATGATAAATAGTAATTTTTGAAATGGGATATTTTTATTCTCCTCTTTTTAAAACAAAGATAGGTTTCTTGAGAATAATGGTTTTACCTCTATTCCAAATATTTCCTTTCTAAACGATTAAAAATTTGGACTCAAAGGATTTGTTTTAAAACCCTTCTCATACTCTTTTTATTTGAAGCATGGGAGCAAATTCTCAAATTCACAAGTTTTTAAAAGACAAGAAATTAATCTTGTATTTTAAAATAAAAGTTTTTGTTGTCTCCAAAATTTGGTATTTTAATAAATCCATTTATTTCTATTTCCCAAAAATTTGGGTTGTTACACAATTGCCCAACTGTAATTTGTTTACCCAGCATGTTATATCTTTATGGAGAGACACCTCTAGTGAACTGTGGACCCCGGTTCATTCTTTTACATTTATATTATCATCTACTGCAAGCACTGTTTACTTTCCACAAGTATTATTTTACTTCACCGCAAACAAACATCTCTTTCCACACTGTACGTTTAATCCTTTGTTTTTTAGCTAACCAGTGAGATTGAGAACCTCACTGTAAGTTGGGGCAAAGTATTTTGGTTGCGTTGTGTACAGGTTCCACGTTGTTGACTGACGCCGGTAGTGCGCCCTACCACAAGTCAGCTAGCAGCAACCTTCAGAAGTGATTTTTTTTCCTACAGGTCGATTAAACTATGGTTTCATACTAAGGGAAAACTTACTGTTGTGCTCGTCATACCTTCCTCTTGGGGTTTCCCAATGGGTCCTCTGAGACATCAAGACGGTTTTCTGGCACCGTTGTGATACGTCTTAAACGTATCTATAATTTTTGATGCTCCATGCTTGTTTTTACACCATTTTCCTTGTGTTTCGTTACACTTCATGGTGTTTTTATGCGATTTCTGGAACTAACCTATTGACAAGATGCCACAATGCCAGTTCCCTGTTTTCTGCTATTTTTGTGTTTCAGAAAAGCTACACAGGAAATATTCTCGGAATTGGACGAAACAAGTTCCAGAAGTCTTATTTTCCCCGGAAGCTTCCAGAGAACCGAAGAGGAGGCGGAGTGGGGCCACAAGGGCCCCACACACCAGGGCGGCGCGGCCCAGCCCCTGGTCGCGCCCCCTATGTGGGAGGAGCCCCTGGCAGTCCCCTGACGATGCCCCTTCGCCTATATAAAGCCTCATGACGGAAAACCCTAGGGGAGTCGGCAATTTTCCAGAAAGAGTTCCGCAGCTCCGCCGCCACCATCGACAAATTTCGGGGGACAAAAGTCTCTGTTTTGGCACCCTGCCGGGACAGGGAAGTGCCCCCGGAGCCATCTCCATCGGTCTCCATCGCCGTCTCCGCCGTCTCCATCGACCTTGCTGTCTCCTATGATGAGGAAGGAGTAGTTCATCCCCGGGGCTGAGGGCTCTACCGGTAGCTATGTGGTTCACCTCTCTCTCCCATGATGTGATCTCTTTGTGATCGTGAGCTTTGTATCATGTTGAATAAGTAGATGCTACTCTTCATCATTATGTGTACTCTAGTGGTGTTATTAAAGTAATCTATTCCTCCTGCCATGGTGTAACGGTGACAGTGTGTGCACCGTGTTAGTACTTGGTCTAAGTTGCAATAATATTTATCTTGAGTTGTGATTTGATTTGGATATCTCTATGAGTGGTGTTTGTCAAGTACTTGATGAACTTTAAGGGGTGCTTCTGTAGCCACTACGCAATGATTAGTGTTATTCAATAGGAGAGTAATTCAGAGTAGCATAGTGAAGAGAAGTTATTTATTTTTTCAATTATGTTATATTTGTTGGGAGTGTGTCCACTAGTGAAAGTATGATCCCTAGGCCTTGTTTCCAAGCTTTGCATACCATTTACTCGCTGTTTTTTTACTTGTTTGCTTGCTGCCATTTTTATTCCAGATTGTATTTACTACTTATAATCATCCATACCACTTGTATTTCACTATCTCTTCGCCGAACTAGTGCACCTATATATCTTACAAGTGTATTGGGTGTGTTGGGGACACAAGAGACTTTCTGTATCGTAATTGCAGGGTTGCTTGAGAGGGATAGCTTTGACCTCTTCCTCCCTAAGTTCGATAAACCTTGGGTGATCCACTTAAGGGAAACTTGCTGCTGCTCTACAAACCTCTGCACTTGGAGGCCCAACACTGTCTACAAGAATAGAAGCGTGTATAGACATCAAGCTCTTTTCTGGCGCCGTTGCCGGGGAGGTAAGGTAAAAGGTACTCACATTCTTTGGTTACTAAGTCTTTTAGTTGCTGGTGAGTGCTCGAAGTTATTTCCTTTAGATTCTGCAATTATATCTTTTTGTTTCTTGCTTTTATTTTCACTAGTTAGGCTTAATGGAAAATAAAGAGTTCTTTAGTCTTTTTTCTGAGTTTAGATTTGAAGAGAAAATTGAAAAACCTTTAGAGCTTATTTCGCATAGCAATGTTATTAGTACGAATGCTTTGAATCCCGTTATTGCTAATGCTATGGAAAAGTCTAAGCTTGGGGAAGCTAGTTTTGTTAAGCATGATATTTTTAGTTCCCTAGCTTTAGTGGAGAAAGTTTGCTCTGATGATATTTTATCTCCCATATGTGATGTTTCTAATGATGCTTGTGCTCCTCATCCTTTTGAAATACCTATGAAAATTGTTGAGCGTATTATGGATAACTGCTATTTAGGAGATGGAACTGTCCATCCGGGTGATCACTTACTTTTTATACATGAATTATGCGAGTTGTTCCAGTGTGCAGGTATTTCAATGAACCAAGTTAAGAAGAAGCTATTCTCTTTATCACTGAAAGGCAGAGCTGAGGAATGGTATAAAACACTGAGGGATGGTAGATCTATTGACTGGGAGGAAATTGTATCTCTCTTTTATTCGAAATTCTATCCTTCTAGTCAGGTTTATAAAGATAGGAATTACATTTATAATTTTCATCCGCATGAGGGAGAAAGCATTGCCCAAGCGTGGGGAAGATTGAAGTTACTAATGCACAAATGTCCTATTCATGATCTTCCCCGTAATATTGTTATTAATAATTTTTATGCAAAGCTTTCAGGATATTACAAGGACTATCTAGATGCATGCTTTGATGGGTCTTTCACAAGCAAGGATGTTGACACCAAGTGGGATCTGCTTGAAACAATTCAAAACAATATTGAAGGTTGGGATAGCGACAAAGGTAAAGGATCAGGTATGAATTACGAGTTTGATTGCATTAAGTCTTTCGCTGAAACTGCTAATTTTCAAGAGCTTAGTGCTAAATATGGCCTTGATCCTCAAATTATGGTTGATTGCTTTAAAGCCTTTGCTTCCCATATGAATGTTCCTAAAGGAAATGGGGACGTGTATCATGAACCTTTTAAGGACACTTGCATAGAAAGTGATATTGTTATTGATGATTGCAATAAACATGCTCAAACTTCTAAAAGTCCTATTTCTTATAAGCATGTTAATTTTTGTGGAGTACATAGACCTTGTGAACAGAGTTACAACAAGGAAGATTGTTGCATCACCCACGCAAATGAAGAAACCAGTATGTGGCTCAAGGATCTAGATGTGCTTGGTGAAAGGGTTTGTGAGCTTTATCCTTTTCTTTGTGAACTTTGCGGTAAAAAGGGTCACTTTAATTTTCAATGCCCAATTAATCGAACGAGTACCGCAGATTTGTATTGTGATGATAAGATTACTTTCCATCAGTATGATGAGCTTACTTTGTTCTTGAATTGTGAAGAGATATCTAGAAAGATTTCTTTGGTTGATATGAGAGATGTTGACATTAATAGCACCCTTCGTGGTTGTCGTCTCTATTGTGCCAAAGATTGCCTTGCAAATACTTACTTACAAGATCTTATAAAACATGATGTTTTACCAAGCTATGACAGGACTAATAGATGTTTCAATCTTATTAATAGAGAGGAGGAATCCTCCAAAGTTTCTTCTGTTGTTTCTGTCAGCGAATCAGATTATGTGGAGAAGATGCCTTTCCCTCCTAAAGAATATGTGGAGAAGATGCCCTTCAAGTCTCTCCCTCCTAAAGGAGAGAGTAAGAAGAGTATGAAGAAGAAGAAGAGGAGTAAAAGGCGAGAGGACACGGTATCTTCCCCTAAGCATTATGATCCTGCTATAGATTATGATAATTCTGATTGGGATGATGTTCCCATGCCTATTACCAATGTTAGTGCTCATGATTGGGAAAAGCACTCTACTTTTGATATTGAAATTTTTTTGGGTACCAATTCTAAGGTTAATAATTGTTGTACCATTAGTACTATCCATGTTCCTTCTTATGATGATATGTTTGATGAGTATGCTTTGCGAAATAGTTGCTCTCTAGCTTGTGATGATACTAAATCTCTAGTTTATGATGGTTATGATGATGGGTATAATATTTTCAGTTCACCTACTTTTGAGGAGAAAACTAGTTATAATTACAATATGCCTCCTGTTTTTGATGATTATGGTGATGAGAATAATTATTCTATTGAATCTGCTCCTACTACGATTGTTCATGTTGGGAATATTAATTCTTTTATGCATGTAGCTCATGATAGGGAAGCTTTATGTGATAGTTATATTGTTAATTCTATTCATGATGCTACTGAAAGTTATTATGAGAGAGGGAAATATGGTTTGATGGATCTCAACAATATTGAGTTTCCCCTCTTTATGTTGCAATTCTTGAAGTTGTACTTGTTTTGCCTTCCTATGCTTTTTGCTTTGCGCTTTCATGACTTGTCTCTTTACAAGACTATTTTTCATAGGAAGTGGTTCAGATTTAAATGTCTTTCACATTTACTTTTTTATGCTCTAAATTGCTTTAAGTTCCTATATGGCGCCTTTGCCTGAAGCTCCTATATGGCGTCCACATGAGCATCTTTGCAAATTACTGCGCCTAGCTCAAAGGCGTTAAAGAAAAGCACTTTTGGGAGATAACCCATTGTTTTATTTTCAGTACTTTTTCTTTTATTTGAGTCTTGGAAGTTATTACTACTGTAATAACCGCTCCTTATCCTTTTTATTTCGTTTTTGTGCCAAGAGAAGCCTCTAATTTGAGTGAGGTAAGATTTGGGGATGTTGCTGTCCTGAAACAGTTTTTGGTGCTGCACCGTAAAAATTCGTGAAAATTCTCTGTATATCTTTTGGACCTGCGATTTCTTGTGCATATGCCCCAGGTTATATGCAAACTTTCATGAGTTGAACACTTTTTGATTTCAGCAACAGAAAACCCACTAAAAATTCGACCTTTGTCAGCTGTTCTGTTTTGACAGATTTCTGCCAATATTTGTGTTTGCCGCTTTATCGCTTTCTTTTTGAGTTCTTTTGATCACGGAACTTTTGGGGAAGTTGCTACAGTAATTTATGCTTTATATGTGGTGGTTTTGTGTTGAAACCTGAAGCAAAAAGGGTTGATTCATTATTATGCTTACACTAATGTTGCTAATAGATTTGTGTTTAGTTTTGTATGAAGGAAGTTTTCAAGTGTAGGGATTGGAGAATGATGAGATGAGATGAAGAATGGACAAAAGCTCAAGCTTGGGGATGCCCATGTCACCCCAAGAAATATCCAAGAAGTACAAGCGTCAAAGCTTGGGGATTCCCCCGAGGCACCCCCTTCTTCATCGGCAAAAATCAGGTCACCTTTCAAGACACTCTATTTTTATTGCTTCATGCACTATGTGTTTTTCTTGGAGCGTCTTTACTTTTGCTTTCAGTTTTTTTTTGTTTTGTTTGCTGCAATAAATGTTTAGATCACATCATGTTTCTTTTGGAGGATATGAACTCGCTTTTCATTTGCCAAGAACACTCTAGTTTTCACTCTTATCGTTCAATGCGTGTTCTCTTTTTCTGCTACTGCGTTTAGCTTGCATTTTTCGCCTTGATTTTTGTTCAGATCTTGTTTTATCTTTGCATCAAGGTGTATTTTGACCTCTGGTATATGTTGGTTTTCCTCAAAAGAGTTTCCTCAAAAAGGTTTGAATGGTGTTGGAAAAGAGAAAAAGTTTCATGCAAAAAAAAGTGGTACAAAAAGGAGCTTGTGTAGACTGCGGCCTAGACTTTTGCATGTCGTGCTTGATGTCTTTTTGATAGTATGCTTAGTGGTTTTGCTGTAGCATGAATTGTCTCAAATAACTGAGATTGCTTAATGAGCCTTTGAAAAAATCATGCGTTGTTTAAATTATTTAGAAGCATTATTTTGGTTTTCTCCTTGATGCTTTATTTGGGTTGACTTGGCGCATGCTCACACATGTTTGACTCATAAAAAGTCGCCATTGCCTCTATGATCATTTAGTTTTTGACTTTTGATACCATCTTATGCTTATTTTAATGTCGCTTTGTCGCTCTGCATGATTATGGCCATTATTGCTCTCTTAGTTGGTCGCTCCCAGTCTTTTGCTAGCCTTCATTTTGTACTGAGTATGAGCTCTACTCGTGCATCCAACTCCTAAAAACCAAGTTTGCCATTGTGTCCACCATACATACCTATTAGCAATTTGCTATTCCAAAGTACATTTGACTTGCTTTTATCTACTCTTCAAATTAAACTCTTACCAGTGTTATGCGAAAATTGGTCAGTAAAGCTCTCACGAACCGGATGGCACACTTTACTTTATCGTTCTAAAAAATTTGATATTGTGATATCTTATGTTGAGTTGTTATGCTTGCAAGTTGTAAGTTGGAGACTAGCCCAACCATGCCGTCATGGGGCAGGCTTTCAACATTGCACTTCTTATTTGAGTTGATATCGTGATCTTTTGTTTATGGATACTCGCGATGTGAAATGAATTGGGAATCTTGCGGGATACCATGTCAAGCTTTATGCACTAGCCAACGCAACCAAAAGTCCGAACTGATGGAAATGACTTGTACAATCCATATATATACTTCAACAGCTTGTACATACATATCCATACCTCTGCATTGTTCTTCACAAGTGAGCGGTCAAAGTTGTGACATGTCTAACTATTTTCTTGAGCCGAGGCACTGAAAGACAGTACCAAACCATGTAGCACTCACCAGTCACTAGAGACATGAAATCCGTTCTATCACGTGTGGAACTTTCTTTATTCAAATAATGCATCTTTTAGACCGTATTACTGAATTCAGTGGTATTATCTAGCCCCAGCAGCTCAGTGTTGAGTGGCTGCGTTGTAAACTCAAAACTTTGTGTGTTATGACTTGGATATCCATGATGCACGCATAGAAGTAAGCGATGTCCTTTTTTCTTTTGAATTATTTTTTTTGCAAGTGAAACAGTGGACTCAAATATATTGAAATCCAATATATTTCTACTTGTCAACCGGCAAAATAACGATGAAAATAACATATTTTTATGGTAAAAGATATAATTTTTTAGAACTGTAGGCAGTCCGTTGCAATGCACGGGGTGCTTTGCTAGTTACTAGTAATTACTCCGGTCGTCGGCCAAGAGTCGCGTATGCCAACCATGGACTGACCAGAAAGTTGTAACAAATCGCGTGTTGATGCATGGTGTGCCTCACAACAGCGATATTTCTGTGTGTATGTTGGCATCAATTGTTATCAATAGATGAAGTGCTAGTGTAGTGGTTATTTTGTAGGCACGGGCACAACTCATAGAAAACATAGGACAACTCATTTATTTATTTATTCGAACGCGGTACAATACACACACTTCAACATCCGTAACCCGTCACATACTGCTCTTGACTGGTATCACAATACTCAGTACCATGGTACGGTACAACAACGTAGCAGCATGCAGTACTGGCCCTGCTACGTTCAATTATTTATGCATGTGGTAGTACTCCACATGTAGATAGGTAGAACACACACATAATGGAGGATAAATATTTACTGAGGGGCTGGCAGGTCTTCTTCTTTGGTCTCATACTGGAGATTGAAGGTACTCATCCCAGTGTACAGGCCATCGTGATGCTGGGTAACCCTCACCGCTCCGGTGGGCAGAACTTCCTTCTGTGTGTAGGAGAATGGCACATCACTCTTGGCCTGTGACGCGATGGCACTCACCGTCACTTTCTTCATCTTTGGCACGACCACATCATAGACGATCTCCTGCTTCGTCTCTTTCACCTCGGTTTCACCCCACTTATGCTTGGCGGCGATCTCCATGCTGATTTCCGTCGACGCGCCATCCACTTCCGGGACCCCGGCGGTGATGGTGGTTTTGACGCCCGTTGTGAGCGAGACGCTCGAGTTCCAGGTGCTGGTCTGCTTCTCCGTGACCGTCAGGGATAGCTTGACGTTGTTGTCCTCGGAGGTGCGGTTGACTGCAGACGAGGTGGCCATGGTTATGGTCTTCATGTCATACACCCTGGCCTTCTCTATCCCATGGTACACCACGTTGTAGATCTCCCGTGATAAGATTGGCTCCACCACCCACAGCCTGGTATGGTCGGTGATGTGGGGCTCGGAGGCGTTGAGGCAATCTGTCTTGCCATCCTCGGTGAGCCCCCTGCAGAATTTCTGGTTTCCCATGCTCTTGAGAGCATAGAAGCCGGCGACCTTGAGCACCTTGAACAATGTGTCCTTGTCCCTTGCCCTGTCACGTCCGTCGGCCATGATCCAATTCGTGTCGAATCTCATGAACTTATTGTATGAATTGGACTTGAGACGGACGGTGCCGTCGTGGTTGTGGTAGGTGGTGAACGTCACGCTCTTGCCGGCGATGTCGTCCCCGGAGAACTGCAGGTACGGGCTGCCCTTGACTTCACCTGCACTTAGGTACTTGCCGTTCTCGCCCTTGAAGGCAACAAAGCGAGGCAGCACGACAACAGCCGTCATAATGCTGGCAACAAACTCGTCGTAAAGCTTGGTTTCTTTGTCACCATCTCCAAAGACATCCGGTCCCAATATGACGGCCTTTTTTTCTTGCCGGGGATCATAGAATCTGTTGGCGTGCTTAGAGAATTAGTTAGTTTTCACTTTTCAAACAACAACTTATTCAAACTGCCAAGTGACAATAGTTTTCTCTAACAGCCACGGACCTAATTCCAAAATCCAAATCCTTGCTTTAATGCATCCATGACCATTCAGTTTTTTCCCTACATTTTGCTAGAGGTTTTCTCTCGGGTAGAGTGGCTGAGTTAATTCGTGAGGAATCTTGTTTAAAACTAAAGTCTAAAACAATTAACAAATTAATTCATTTCGATCACCATCTCCTCTGACTAACGATAAATTCTAGTTAACCAGACTTTAATTAAAATTTAACCTAGGCTGGGTTCTGGGCCTGAAGATGCTCTTCAGCTGCTTGATCTCGACCTCTCTGTAAACCGGCCTGCTTAATAAAGTTCCTATTTTATCCGTAAAAAAACTTTAAAAAAGTAGAAGAGTCCTAACAAATTTAAAATGGAGAGCAGGCAGCGTGGTAGAAATGTCTGTACCTTGCGCCGTAGGTGTCTGTGCCCTGGGCTTTGAGATCGACCGCGAACAGCGTGCACAATGGCTTACCCAGGTCCTCCTCTTGCTCGGTTGCGGTGTTAGTGATGAGAATGTCGCCGTTGTCGGCATCCACTGGTTGTTTGGCCGTCCAATACTTGTTGTTGTAGCCGCATCTGATGTGGAGGAGACGGCGCCCGTGCTTCTTGGATAGCTCGAAGTGGAACAAGCTGGCCTGCGGGTTCGTCAAGATGCCGTCCAGCTCCTTGTCGTTCTTGAGAGCCCCCACCACAAGATCACCATCACTGGCGTCTACTGGCTGGCCCCAATAGGTTTCTAGAGAAATGCGTCTCGGCAGGTACAGGTCCTTCGGCAGATCGGAGAATCGAACAGCGGGAGTTGGCGTGGCCATCTCGCTCTTGTGTGCCAAGCTTGTGTTTGGATGTGTATGACAGTATGAGTAGGGGCGAGATGAAGAGGAAAGATATGGGAGCATATATATACAGGAGGCCAGGCCACCATTATAGTGTGTATGCACGCGGACGAAGGCTGTGCGGCTCGTTCGAGCGCACGTCCGCCGTCAGATACTGAATTTCTGATCCGGTGCGCTAGGTAGTTGAAATAAAAGATGCACGATCCTCCAGCCACAAAATCCTTATCGATCTACCGCCGTTCTCCTCATTCCCATCCAACTACATCGATCCCCTCCTCAACCGTCACACTAGCATACGGGGGCGGAGCGGCGCCGGAGCAAGGTGCCGGGGCTGCCGTGACCAAAACTTGTGCAGATGTGGAACGGAACATAGATTAATCAGAGTTAGTGAATTAGCATAGTTAGAGCATCTCCATCGGCGCTTCCAAAACGGCTTCCAACCTCGGGTCGGCACTGTTTTTAGGCTCGGGACCGAAATTAGTGCACCACCGGCAAGCCTAAAATTGGGCCGGCGCCCGCTGGATCCCAAATAAACAGCCGGTGCTCCCGCGCCGGCCCCTGCGCGGCAGACCCTATCGGGAGCACCAGCACCGCGCGCCACGTTGGAAAAATGGCCCTGGCCCCGCTTGGCAGGCAAAATCCATCCCCAAACCCTGTCTTCGCCCGCCTCCCATCCTCTGGAGCAACCGCCGCCGTCGACAACGCGCCCCTCCCTTGGTCCCTCCCCCTCCACCGGCCAAACAAATTTGCTCTCTAGCCCGTCGGCGCTACCCCGCCGTCGTCTGGCAAGGTTTCCGCCGCCTCTGCTGCTGGTAGCGGCAGCGCACTCACAGGCGATGCCCCACTCCGCCCCCAAGGTGTTCGGCCGTTTGCCTCGCCGACGGCTATGGAAAGCGACACGAGCTTACGATGGAGGTAATGCAAGAGGATGAAGCGAAAGCCGCCTGATGTCTACGCACTTCTATTCTTGTAGACACTTGTTGGGCCTCCAAGTGCAGAGGTTTGTAGAACAGCAGCAAGTTTCCCTTAAGTGGATCACCCAAGGTTTATCGAACTCACGGAGGTTAGAGGTCAAAGCTATCCCTCTCAAGCAACCCTGCAATTACGATACAGAAAGTCTCTTGTGTCCCCAACACACCCAATACACTTGTCAGATGTATAGGTGCACTAGTTCGGCGAAGAGATAGTGAAATACAAGTAGTAGTAATGATTATAAGTAGCAACTGCAATATGGAATAAAAATCGCTGCGAGCAAACAAGTAACAAAACTGCAAGTAAACGGTGTGCAATGCTTGGAAATAAGGCCTAGGGATCATACTTTCACTAGTGGACACACTCCCAACAATATAACATGATTGAACAAATAAACAACTTCTCTCCACTATGGTACTCTAAATTACTCTCCTATTGAACAACACTAATCATTGTGTAGTGGCTACAGAAGCACCCCTTAAAGTTCATCAAGTATTTGACAAACACCACTCATAGAGATATCCAAATCAGATCACAATTCAAGATAGATATCATTGCAACTTAGACCAAGTACTAACACGGTGCACACACTGTCAACATTACACCATGAAAGGAGGAATCGATCACTCAAACTATCATAGCAATAATTATTCTCATAATCCACAAGAGATCACAATCATAGCCTAAACCAAGGACCACCATGATGCACACACTGTCACCGTTACACCAAGGCAGGAGGAATATATTACTTTAATAATCACCACTAGAGTACACATAACATCTGAATAATAACATCTACTTGTTCAACATGATACAAAGTTGACGATCACATAAAGATCACATCATGGGAGAGAGAGGTGAACCACATAGCTACCGGTAGAGCCCTTAGCCCCGGGGATGAACTACTCCCTCCTCATCATAGGAGACATCAAGGTTGATGGAGATGGCGGTGAGGTCGATGGAGACGGCGGAGACGGCGATGGAGACCGATGGAGATGGCTCCGGGGGCACTTCCCCGTCCCGGCAGGGTGCCAGAACAGAGACTTCTGTCCCCCGAAATTCGTCGACGGCGGCGGCGGAGCTGCGGAGCTGCTTTTGGAAAATTGCCGAATCCTTTAGGGTTTTCCGTCCCAAGGCTTCTTATAGGCGAAGGGGCGATGTCAGAGGGCTGCCAGGGCCTCCTCACACAGGGGCGGCGCGGCTAGGGCCTGGGCCGCGCCAGCCCTGTGTGAGGGAGGCCTGTGGCCCCTCTGCTTCCTCTCTTCGGATGTCTGGATGCTCCCGGGAAAAATAAGACTTCTGGCTTTTGTTTTGTCCAATTCCGAGAATATTTCTTGTGTATCACTTCTGAAACACAAAAACAGCAGGAAACAGGGAACTGGCACTGTGGCACTTGTTAATAGGTTAGTTCCGGAAAATGCATAAAAGTGCCACGAAGTGTAACGAAACACAAAGCAAATGGTGTAAAAACAAGCATGGAGCATCAAAAATTATAGATACGTTTGAGACATATCAGCATCCCCAAGCTTAACTCCTGCTCGTCCTCGAGTAGGTAAGTGATAACAAAAGAAATAATTTTTGAGGTGACATGCACCATCACAATCTTGATCATATAGGTAAAGCATTTGTGAGCTGGGATCATAAGAACTTAAAACATGGGCATGAAAGATATAATCTTGACAATAAGAACTTAGCAACCATGTTGTGAACATGCAAATGAACACAAACAAAAGATCATGAAAATGAAACAATGAAAGTCAAACGTGTGTCCAAATCATAAGGAAAAACATACAAATGGTTTTCAGCTTGTCCTTCAAAGAGAGCAAAACATAAATGCATAGGACACCTTCAAGTTTAAGAGGGCGACTAGATACAAATAATTTAAGAACAAGTGAAACCATGATCATGAGTCAATCAATGAAAACTTTGGGACAATGCACATTATACTCAGAATGACAACTATGCTCTCTTAATGGTGCATAAAGGTAGAAGGTGGTGACTCAACATAAAAGTAAAAGAAAGGCCCTTCGCAGAGGGAAGCAGTGATTAAACATGTGCTAGAGCTTTTCATTTGTAAAACAGAGAGATAAAACTTGAGTTTTGAGAGGTGGTTGCTTTTGTCAACGACTAGCAATAGGGTTCTTACTATCTTCCATACAAAAATGAAGCAAGTTTTTGAGAGAGAGATTGGCACTTTTGTGCTCTTTTATAAAGCTTGGCACTCCTCCCCACCTTTTTTCCTTTCTCAAACCATGGCTAACCGATTCCATCGGGTGCCCACCAACATTCACATTCCATGGAGGAGTGCCTTTTTTCTTTTCTTTTTTCCTTTTTTTTGGAATAAGCAATATGGAAGATAGCAAATCCGACCACTACGTCCCCATGAGCTAAAAACAGTGGCACAAAACGAGAAGTAGTTGAAAGTTTTTGAAAGGTAGCACATGAAAATTTACTTTGGAATGGCTTACAAATACCATGCATAGGAGTTTATAGTGGACACAATGGCAAACTTGGTTTTTGGGAGTTGGATGCACGAGTAGAGCTCATACTCAGTACAAAATGAGGGCTAGTAAAAGACTGGGAGCGACCAACTAAGAGAGCAATAATGGCCATAATCATGCATAGCGACAAAGCAACATTAAAAGAAGCATAAGATGGCATCAAAAGTCAAAAACTAAATGATCATAGAGGCTATAGGCGACTTATTTTATAGTCAACATGGTATAAGCATGTGCCAAGTCAACCCAAATAAAGCATCAAAGGAGAAAACCAAATAAATGCTTCCATATAATAAAAACAACGCATGATTTTTTTTTCATAGGCTCATTAAGCAATCTCAGTTATTTGAGACAAGTCATGCTACAGCAAAACCACTAAGCATACTATCAAAAAGACATCAAGCATGACATGAAAAAGCCTAAGCCGCAGTCTACACAAGCTCCTTCTTGTACCACTTTTTTGCACAAAGCTTTTTCTCGTTTCCAACACCATTTGAAATTTTTATAGACACCTCTTTTGATGAAAACCAATAAAGATCAGAGGCAAAAATACACCTTGATTCAAAGATAAAACAAGATCTGAACAAAAACCAAGGCGAAAACGAAAAACAAAAAGCAGTAGCAGAAAAAGAAGAACACTCATTGAAACGATAAGAGTGAAAACTAGAGTGTTCTTGGCAATGAAAAACGAGTTCATCTCCTCCAAAAGAAACATGATGTGATCTAACCATTTATTGCAGCAAACCAAACTAAACTAATAAAGAAAACTAAAACAACTGATGCTCCAAGAAAAACGCATAGTGCATTAAGCAATAAAAATATAGTGTTTTGAAAGGTGACCTGATTTTTGCCGATGAAGAAGGGGTGCCTCGGGGGCATCCCCAAGCTTTGACGCTTGTACTTCTTGGATATTTCTTGGGGTGATGCATGGGCATCCCCAAGCTTGAGCTTTTGTCCATTCTTCAACTCATCTCATCATTCTCCAATCCCTACACTTGAAAACTTCCTTCATACAAAACTAAACACAATTCTATTAGCAACATTAGTGTAAGCATAACATATAATCAACCTCTTTTTGCTTCAGGTTTCAACTCAAAACCACCACATATATAGTAGATACTACTGTAGCAACCTCCCAAAAAGTTCCGTGATCAAAAGAACTCAAAAGAAAGCGATAAAGTGGCAAACACAAATATTGGCAGAAATCTGTCAAAACTGAACAACTGACAAAGGTCGAATTTTTGAGGGGTTTTCTGTTGCTCAAATCAAAAAGTGTTCAACTAACAAAAGTTTGGATATAACCTGGGGCATATGCACAAGAAATCGCAGGTCCAAAAGATAAACAGAGAATTTTCACGAATGTTCACGGTGCAGCACCGAAAACAGTTTCAGGACAGCAACATCCCCAAATCTTTACCTCACTCAAATTAGAGGCTTCTCTTGGCACAACAACGAAATAAAAGGATAAGGAGCGGTTATTACAGTAGTAATAACTTCCAAGACTCAAATAAAAAAAAAGTACTGGAAATAAAACATTGGGTTATCTCCCAAGAGTGCTTTTCTTTAACGCCTTTGAGCTAGGCGCAATAATTTGCAAAGATGCTCATGTGGGCGCCATATAAAAGCTTGAGGCAATGGCGCCATATAAAAACTTGAAGCAATAGAGAGCATCAAAAAGCAGATGTGAAAGACATTTATATCTGAACCACTTCCTATGCATAGGAATCTTGTAAGAAAATAAATCAACGAGGCACATAGTAGCAAGCATGGATAGATAAAACAAGTGCCACTTCAAGAATTGCAACATAAAGAGGGGAAACTTAATATTGTTGAGATCCATCAAACCATGTTTTCCCCTCTCATAATAACTTTCAGTAGCATCCTGAATAGAATTAACAATATAACTATCACATAAAGCATCCCTATCATGAGCCACATGCATAAAAGGATTAATACTCCCTACATGAACAATAGTAGTAGGAGCAGATTCAACAGAATAATTATTCTCATCACCATAATCATCAAAAACAGGAGGTATATTGTAATCATAACTAATTTTCTCCTCAAAAGTAGGTGAACTGAAAATATTATACTCATCATCACAAGCTAGAGAACTACTATGTCGCAAAGCATACTCATCAAACATATCATCATAAGAAGGAACATGGATAGCACTAATGGTACAACAATTATTAACCTTAGAATTGGTACCAAAAAGATTTTCAATATCAAAAGTAGAGTGCTTTTCCCAATCATGATCACTAACATAAGTAATAGGCATAGGAACATCATCCCAATCAGAATTATCATAATCTATAGCAGGATCATAACGCTTAGGGGAAGATACCGTGTCCTCTTGCCTTTTACTCCTCTTCTTCTTCTTCTTCTTCTTCTTCTTACTCTCTCCTTTAGGAGGGAGAGACTTGAAGGGCATCTTCTCCACATATTCTCTAGGAGGGAAAGGCATCTTCTCCACATAATCTGGTTTGCTGACAGAAACAACAGAAGAAACTTTGGAGGATTCCTCCTCTCTATTAATAAGATAAAAACATCTATCAGTCCTGTCATAGCTTGGCAAAATATCAAGTTTTATAATATTTTGAATGTAAGTATTTGCAAGGCAATCTTTAGCACAATAGAGACGACAACCACGAAGGGTGCTATTAATATCAACATCATTCATATCTATCAAAGCAATCTTTCTAGATATCTCGTCACACGCCAAGAACAAAGTGAGCTCATCATGCTGATTGGGAGTAATCTTGTCGTCACAATACAAACTTAAGGTACTAGAAGAGTAACTATTAGGGTTTGAGCATTGGAAATTAAAATGACCTATGTCATCGCAATGTTTACAAAGAAAAGGATAAAGCTCACAAACCTTTTTACCGATCTCACCTATATCCTTGTACCACATACTGGTTTATTCATTTGCGTGGGTGATGCAATAATCTTCCTTGTTGTAACTCTATTCACAAGGTCTATGTACTCCACAAAAATTAACATGCTTATAAGAAATAGTACTTTTAGAAGTTTGAGCATGTTTATTGCAATCATCAATAACAATATCACTTTCTATGCAAGTGTCCGTAAAAGGTTCATGATACACGTCCCCATTTCCTTTAGGAACATTCATATGGGAAGCAAAGGCTTTAAAGCAATCAACCATAATTTGAGGATCAAGCCCATATTTAGCACTAAGCTCTTGAAAATTAGCAGTTTCAGCGAAAGACTTAATGCAATCAAACTCGTAATTCATACCTGATCCTTTACCTTTATCGCTATCCCAATCTTCAATATTGCTTTGAATTGTTTCAAGCAGATCCCACTTGGTGTCGACATCCTTGCTTGTGAAAGACCCATCAAAGCATGCATCTAGATAGTCCTTGTAATGTCCTGAAAGCCTTGCATAAAAATTATTAATAACAATATTACGGGGAAGATCATGAATAGGACATTTATGCATTAGTAACTTCAATCTTCCCCAAGCTTGGGCAATGCTTTCTCCCTCATGCGGATGAAAATTATAAATGTAATTCCTATCTTTATAAACCTGACTAGAAGGATAGAATTTAGAATAAAAGAGAGGTTCAATTTCCTCCCAATCAATAGATCGGCCATCCTTCAATGTTTTATACCATTCCTCAGCTCTGCCTTTCAGCGAAAAAGAGAATAGCTTCTTCTTAACTTGGTTCATTGAAATACCTGCACACTGGAACAACTCGCATAATTCATGTATAAAAAGCAAATGATCACCAGGATGGACAGTTCCATCTCCTAAATAGCAGTTATCCCTAACATGTTCAATAATCTTCGTAGGTATTTTAAAAGGATGAGGAGCACAAGCATCATCAGAAACATCACATATGGGAAACAAAATATCATCGGAGCAAACTTTCTCCACTAAAGCTGGGGAACTAAAAATATCATACTTAACAAAACCAGCTTCCCCAAGCTTAGACTTTTCTATAGCATTAGCATTAACGGTATTCAAAGCATTCGTACTAATAACATTGCTATGCGAAATAAGCTCCAAAGGATTTTCAATTTTCTCTTCAAATCTAAAATCAGGAAAAAGACTAAAGAACTCTTTATTTTCCATTAAGCCTAACTAGTGAAAATAAAACAAGAAACAAAAAGATGTAATTGCAGAATCTAAAGGAAATAACTCCGAGCACTCACACAGGAGGATGCGAGTACCTTTTACCTTACCTCCCCGGCAACGGCGCCAGAAAAGAGCTTGATGTCTACGCACTTCTATTCTTGTAGACACTTGTTGGGCCTCCAAGTGCAGAGGTTTGTAGAACAGCAGCAAGTTTCCCTTAAGTGGATCACCCAAGGTTTATCGAACTCAGGGAGGTTAGAGGTCAAAGCTATCCCTCTCAAGCAACCCTGCAATTACGATACAGAAAGTCTCTTGTGTCCCCAACACACCCAATACACTTGTCAGATGTATAGGTGCACTAGTTCGGCGAAGAGATAGTGAAATACAAGTAGTAGTAATGATTATAAGTAGCAACTGCAATATGGAATAAAAATCGCTGCGAGCAAACAAGTAACAAAACAGCAAGTAAACGGTGTGCAATGCTTGGAAATAAGGCCTAGGGATCATACTTTCACTAGTGGACACACTCCCAACAATATAACATGATTGAACAAATAAACAACTTCTCTCCACTATGGTACTCTAAATTACTCTCCTATTGAACAACACTAATCATTGTGTAGTGGCTACAGAAGCACCCCTTAAAGTTCATCAAGTACTTGACAAACACCTCTCATAGAGATATCCAAATCAGATCACAATTCAAGATAGATATCATTGCAACTTAGACCAAGTACTAACACGGTGCACACACTGTCAACATTACACCATGAAAGGAGGAATAGATCACTCAAACTATCATAGCAATAATTATTCTCATAATCCACAAGAGATCACAATCATAGCCTAAACCAAGTACCACCATGATGCACGCACTGTCACCATTACACCAAGGCAGGAGGAATAGATTACTTTAACAATCACCACTAGAGTACACATAACATCTGAATAATAACATCTACTTGTTCAACATGATACAAAGCTCACGATCACATAAAGATCACATCATGGGAGAGAGAGGTGAACCACATAGCTACCGGTAGAGCCCTTAGCCCCGGGGATGAACTACTCCCTCCTCATCATAGGAGACAGCAAGGTTGATGGAGATGGCGGTGAGGTCGATGGAGACGGCGGAGACGGTGATGGAGACCGATGGAAATGGCTCCGGGGGCACTTCCCCGTCCCGGCAGGGTGCCAGAACAGAGACTTCTATCCCCCGAAATTCGTCGACGGCAGCGGCGGAGCTGCGGAACTGCTTCTGGAAAATTGCCGAATCCTTTAGGGTTTTCCGTCCCGAGGCTTCTTATAGGCGAAGGGGCGATGTCAGAGGGCTGCCAGGGCCTCCTCACACAGGGGCGGCGCGGCTAGGGCCTGGGCCGCGCCAGCCCTGTGTGAGGGAGGCCTGTGGCCCCTCTCCTTCCTCTCTTCGGATGTCTGGATGCACCCAGGAAAAATAAGACTTCTGGCTTTTGTTTCGTCCAATTCTGAGAATATTTCTTGTGTATCACTTCTGAAACACAAAAACAGCAGAAAACAGGGAACTGGCACTGTGGCACTTGTTAATAGGTTAGTTCCGGAAAATGCATAAAACTGCCACGAAGTGTAATGAAACACAAGGCAAATGGTGTAAAAACAAGCATGGAGCATCAAAAATTATAGATACGTTTGAGACGTATCACCGCCGCCCATCTACGATGCTGGAATATGGGGTCCACCTTCCTCCTTCAACTCCGGCAGCAGATGAACAACACCGTTCCCCGCCTGGGCGGCTCGGTGCCTTGGAAGGCGCCGACAAGAATCGTCGTAGGGACGCCGGCGCCTTGCTGCTGCACTCTGACTAATTTGCAAATGATGCAACAAATACACCGAAGGAATTTCGGTGACGCTTTAGGATGAACAAGGATCTGTTCATGAAGATTGTGCAAGACGTGAGAGAGTACGACGACTACTTCAAGTACAAGAAAGATTGCACCGGAAAGTGGGGGTTCATGTCTGTTCAGAAATGCACGGCATTGCACATAGAGCTCCGCCAGATAAAATAGTGGACTATCTAAGAATGACCGAGTTGACATCTACAGATAGTGGCTTCAAGTTTTGTCAGGCAGTTGTGGCAGTGTTTGGTCCAACTTATCTGTGACAACCAAATGAAGAAAACACTGCCCAAATCCTTGCACAAAATGCAGCGAGAGGATTTCCTAGGATGCTTGGTAGCATTGATTGCATGCATTGGGCTTGGAAGAATTACCCGTTTGCTAGGCAAGGGCTGTACAAAGGCCGCAATGGGGAATGCAATGTGATCCTGGAAGCTGTCGCCAATCACGACCTGTGGATTTGACATTCTTTCTTCGGGATGGCGGGAACCAACAATGACATCAACGTACTGCAGCGATCTCCTATGTTCGCAAGACTGATGGAGGGACATTCTCCTCCGGTTAACTTCGAGATCAATGGAAAGACCTACACCAAAGGGTACTACCTCGCTCATGGTATCTATCCATCTTGGGCTACATTTGTGAAGACAATTTCTGGGCCAACTTCGAAGAAGCAATCTTGGTTTTCCAAGTGTCAAGAGGCAGCTTGGAAGGATATTGACCGGGCATTTGGTGTGCTTCGGGCATGTTTTGCCATTGTCAGGTACCCAACTCTTACTTGGTCGGAATCTCAGATGTGGGAGGTGATGAACTGTTGTGTGATCTTGCACAACATGATTATTGAGAGTGAGCGGGCTGAACCAGATAATGATCATGCATAGGACTACATAGGTCCTCTTGCACAACTTGATGA
Organism: Dactylis glomerata; assembly: GCA_007115705.1. Taxonomy (NCBI): domain Eukaryota; kingdom Viridiplantae; phylum Streptophyta; class Magnoliopsida; order Poales; family Poaceae; genus Dactylis; species Dactylis glomerata. The sequence continues at coordinate 2,297,979 of QXEO01001328.1, read as the reverse complement.
CCAGGTGCCCGCTCAGTTTTCTGCTTTCCTCGCCATGCATATGAAAATCTGCAATGCCGAGGAGCATCATTGAGACTGAACGGGTGGAGCACCTTTGGTTGCTCAAAGGAAACACATCATTTGCCACAAGTTTAATTTAAATTTTATGTTTGAGTTTTCTATTTGAATAAGGTTTGTAACAAACTATTTGTTTGTGTAAGCTATGTAATATTGCTTAAATTTTTATTTGATAACATATATGTATTGCTATTTATGAAAAAACAATTGTCATCTCAATTTTTCTAGGTCGATGTGGGAGCCTGGCCCCAGTTTTCAGGGAGGGAATACCGGCGCTCCCAAAACGGCTCAGTCGGCGCCTCTGCCAACTATAAATTTGGGTGCATCGGTGAAGATTGATACGTTGCAAACATATCTATAATTTTTGATGCTCCATGCTTGTTTTACACCAGTTGCTTTATGTTTTGTTTACACTTCGTGGCATTTTTATGCATTTTCTGGAACTAACCTATTAACGAGATGCAACAATACCAGTTCCTGTTTTCTGCTGTTTTTGTATTTCAGAAAAGTTATACATGATATATTCTTGGAATTGACGAAACAAAAGCCGAAGTTCCTATTTATCTGACATGAAGACGGAGTTCAAAGGAGAGATGGAGCAGGGCCAGGAGGCGGCCGCACCATGGGGTGGCGCGGCCCCACCCCTGGCCGCGCCGGCCTATGGTGTGGGCCCCCAAGGCGCCGTTTGACATCGCTCCTCTGCCTATAAATTCACTTCATCGGGAAAACCCTAGGCCCGAACATCTATCCACAAAAAGTACTGTAAGCCACCGCCGTCGTCGACCCGAGTTCGGGAGGGTCCAGAAGCTCTTCCCGGCACCCTGCCGGAGAGGGGAATCATCACCGGAGGCCTTCTTCATTACCATGCCTGCCTCCGGAGTGATGCGTGAGTAGTTCACCTTTGGACTATGGGTCCATAGCAGTAGCTAGATGGTTGTCTTCTCCAATTTGGGCCTCCATGTTTAGATCTTGTGAGCTGCCTACATGATCAAGATCATCTTTATGTAATTCTACATGTTGTGTTAGTTGGGATCTGATGAATATTGAGTACTATGCTAAGTTGATTATTGATTTATCATGTCTATGTTATTTGTGATCTTGCATGCTCTCCGTTACTAGTAGATACTTTGGCCAAGTAGATGCTTGTGACTCCAAGAGGGAGTATTTATGCTCGATAGTGGGTTCATGCCTGTAGTAATCTGGGAGAGTGACAATAGCTTCTAAGGTTGTAGATGTGCTGTTGCTACTAGGGAGAAAACAACAATCTTTTTTTTCAAGGATAATTGTATTGTTTACATTACACACTTTGCTTAAGGCGATAATCTGTTGCTTGCAACTTAATATCCAAAGGTTGTTCGGATGATATCCCGAGGGTGGATTATTAGTCATAGATGCAGTTGGATTAGGTCTATGTATTATGTTGTAATGCCCAAATGAATCTCATAGTGTTCTTTATGACATGTACATGCATTGTTATGCATTCTCTATTTTGCCAATTTGTGACACCCACGAATTTATAGCAAATTCGAAGTGCCCGTTATGTATTCCATCACAATCCCAGAATCATTGTTGTGATATACATAACGTAGTTGGTAACCAGTTCCAGCTATAAATGGTAAATAAAGGGGATTACATAGGTGGTCGTACAGACCAAACCTTACAATACATCCATATGCAGCGGAATAACACGTCGGGTCCATATCATCAAGCTTCAACCGCACAGGCAGAGCCGACAGTAGGAAACGAGCCTAATTCGCAAAGTCGTCCACGATTCCTTCCTTCTTGATTTTTCTCCTTCAAGTCTGGCCAAGTTAATAGCCAGACAGAGCCATGAGTACATTGCATGCACTCGCAAACCATCTTATAAATAAATGAATAGAGAATGCATAGTTCATATAGTGGTCTAAGCTCTAGGTTCATTTGCATAAAGCAGAATTTCCTTTCAAAGATCTTTTATTTAAAATGGTAAGAAAACATTTAGCTCTTTATAAATCTCTAGATGAATCCCCCCAAATGTCAACTCTTTTGTTCACCAAGTCACCTCCATGGTTATCGAAATTCATTGTCAAGTCACCTTTCTCAATCATTTTCAAAATAAAACCTGACAACGGCCAAGTACAACCAATCCAACCGTCCATGACCGCGGACGCGGCTATTCGAATAGTTTTACACTCTGCAGAGGTTGTACACTTTACCCACATCATCCGACTACTCATCGTGTGGGCAACTTCCCTGCATAACGACATATGCCACGATAAGCAGCCGACCATTAATGTTTCACCTGCCCGCCTTAGCATAAACACTACCGCCTAGAGATGTACCCCCCAACACCGGGGTCCAAGAAGCTGTCCAGAGTGTGCAAAGTTCCCAGCCGCTTGACCCACCGGAATGCCACTAACCGAGGTAGAGTCCTACACCCGGTAGTCCATTTTCAATGAGGGCTCCTTGGCTTGTACCCCAACCACCTGAAGAGGAGGACAAGGCAAACCTAGGCCGCAGCCATCGGGTGCCCTGGAAGAGGAGTCCCTGGTCGGACTTCCACTACATTTGTAGGGTCTACACTAAGACGAAACAAACTACTCCACTAAGCCCCGTCCCATACCAGGGTAATGTGGCCGTACTGTATGGTTGGTCCAGTATGGTACCCCACACATTCATCGTTTTTGTCAAACCTTCATGTCACCATTTTGTAAATAGTTTTCAAAGTCACCCTTGGGTAAGGTTGCCCGTCTCCAAGGTTTGTATTGCAAAATCATCCTTGGGCAAGGTTGCCCCTTTCCAAGGTTTTCATTTCAAAACCTTCATGATCTTCATTGGGGTTCCCACCTAGTCATTTTCCATGAATGCCTTCAGCTCAAGCATAATCCTCATGAGGGCACAAGGATCTAGGTAGGTATATTGGATAGGCTTAGCTTGATGCTCTACTTAGCATCCACTAAGGAAAGGGGTTCTCAAAGGTAGGCTAGGTTTGATGCCCTTGATGTCATCCACGAAAAAAAAGGTTGGATGCACTTGTTAAGAAAGACATCTCTACTCATTTGCAACTTGGTAACAATTATTTTAGCATGCACTTTTATTTAAAAGCAAGTAAATAAGCATTATAAAACTGGGTAATGGTATGATCAAAAGATGGCTTGCCTGGCTTGGCAATGTCATAGGCTTCTTCATCTTCATCTCGGGTTGTGTAGTCTCCATCACCATTGCTTGGTTGACTTCGGGATCCATTCTCCTTACTCTCGTTGTCGTCTAATCGTCGAAAATCAAATAAGCATACAATCACCACACAATTCCCAAACAACACATATTCACTCAAATAAGGATAGTTGGGGTAAGGGAAACTATCTAGGAAGTCTATGGAGAGTGGTTTCGAAGATAATTGAGTTCCGATGGATGAGATTATTGAGTTGTTGTATTTAAGTAGGGTTTATTTATTTTGGATGATGAAAATATCTCCTGCAAGTCCTTATTGACCAAGGTCATGGACTAATGTAGATATTTAAGATTAGGGTTTTCAATACAGTGGTGTCATATAACTTTGATTTATTTTGAATTATTGGTGCAAGTTTCAATATGGGGATCACTAATACTTAGGAGAGGAAACATCAAATTATTATGGCTACAAGTTAAAACTGAACAAAGTCAATTTCCTCATATGTATATTTTAATTTTTGCATTGACATAGGTGGTGTCAACTCATTTTGATTTGGGTCTATGAATTTCCTAACTTAGAAAGGTGTACTTAATCAAATTTTAATCCCAAATATTCTAGGTAACTATAAAGTCGGATTTATTTGCAGCTACTGGTAGGTATTTCCATTTGTGATTTTTGAGAACTGGATTCATATGATTTGAGATTTTATTTGATTTTATATGATTTTTCTAAGGTTGCAAAGCTCATGTTTTGTTATTTTTACTAGATAAAATATATAATTATAAATGGGTTTAAACCACATCCAGAGGCTAGAAAATATTCTAAGCTTTCCAAAAAGTATTTATTTGCTATTTTTGGATTCTTAAATCTCTGGGACTTAAAGTTGTAAGTTGCAGTAATTCAAAGAAAATAAATAAAAGTTTTCCCAAAAAAAAAAAAAACTATGCCGACTGGATTTATGCGGGCCGGGGGGACGAACTTGGGCCGGCCCAGCTAGGGGAACCCGGGTGCGCGCGGGAGAAAAAAAAGGGCTGACAGGCGGGGCCTGCCGGTCAGGGGTTTCATAACCCGAAGGGGTACGGGCTAACGTGAGCTGTCCGATTAGGACAGGATCCAACGGCCTGGGGCCGTCTTCTCCGCCTCGACACGGACGGGAGCGAGGGAGGTCGCTGGGAGGCGGCGGTGGTTGGGAAGCTCACCTGGGAGGATGGCGGCGGCGGGGAGGTTGTCCAGGCGGTAGCGGGGGCTCCTCTCGGCCACCTCCCACAAGATCTGCGTCGAGAGAGGCTCGGGGGCACCGGGAATGGGCGATGGTCTGTGGAGCGGTCGGGGTCGCCAAGCGCGACCTAGGGCATGATAGAGAGGGAGAGGTTGTCTAGGAGGTAGAGTGAGGTGGTGTGAATCTTTTCAGCCAAGAATGGTGGCCTTTTATAGGCGGGAGAGGGAGCATGAGGTGAGTGGATCGGCGGCCAGAGCACGGGCGGTGTCGGCTAAAGAAGGGACGAGGCGGTCGGTGCTTTCGGCGGAGGGCTGCGGCGTGCTGTGGTGTGCTGCTGGCGCGTTTGCGGGCGGCGGGGTGGTCTGGTGCAGAGGGGGCAAGTGATGCCTGGGGGACGTGGTCGGGCGACTTTCTTCCGGGTCTCATGGTCGGGGTTCGGGCAGGGAGATGGGGAGTCGACAGCAGGGCGAAAGGGGAGGTCCACAGGTACTGCTATGTGGGCTAGGGCGTACGAGGAAGCCGTCATCTACAGCAAATTAGGTGTCCCCGATTTCTGCCCACAAGGTGTTCGGCCAAATGCCCGAATGAAATTCAAATTTGAATTTTTGAAATCTGCCACCGTGGGTTTTCAAGATATTCAGTAAGGTTTCCAAATCTATTTTTGTTATGAAGAAAGATGATGTTTTGCAAAAATTTGAATTCGAAATTAGGGTTTGGTCACTGATTCAGATTCTGATTTTGGCAGATGTTTGAGTGGGGTTATGATGTGAATTCTGGTTTGAAAATTCTTGGTTGAGTAAGTAGGTAGTTTGGTCTTGCTAACCCAACTGATCCCACCTTCAGTTGAGTTGAGGATTTCTTAATCTAGGAGTCCAAAGTAGGGTAGTCAATAACATTTTCTAGATCGAACTTTTCTTCTCTTTTCTTTATTTCTTTTGCTTCTGGTTTCTTTAGTCCTTGTGGTTCTTCTCTAATGCTTCTGTTGGTTAAGTGTGGATTAACTAAACATTGCACAAAACATTATAACACACATGAAATCATAAAGGACATATATTGGAAATCTATGCATACATGCAATATGAAGTGCAAAAGTTTTATCTTGGTCCAAAGGTGTTGGTTTTCTTGGAGATGACATGGAGTTGGGAATGACCTCTTATTTGAATTCAAACTTTGGCAGAATATTTAATAGAGTTCCAAGTTGATTTTTGTTTCAAACTTTATTGTATTTGATTCTTTGTAACTTGTTCTTAGTGGTGGTGGAGAGATGCATGATGGTATAGTTCAATTATTGCTTAATATATAAGTGCAAAGTAGTGTAACCAGTAATTTTTTTAAGATCACTACTTCCTCTTTTCTTACTTAGGTTTTTGTGTTGCGGTTTATTTTCTTGATTCTTTTCTATTTGTTTGTGATTGCTTGACTTAATTTTGGTTTGGCAATTGACCCAAATGGGTTTAGCATGTAACCATGCACAAAATTTAATAGTTAGAAAACTATTTCAATTTAACAAAAACATTTTACAGGTATCATTATTTGTTTATCCAAAACATGGCTAAAGAAAATATTTGGGAGTTTTTCAAAGTTTTGAAAATAAGTTTTCGAAATGTTGATTCCAACATTTTTGGAAATGTCAACCTGAGAAATGATAAATAGTAATTTTTGAAATGGGATATTTTTATTCTCCTCTTTTTAAAACAAAGATAGGTTTCTTGAGAATAATGGTTTTACCTCTATTCCAAATATTTCCTTTCTAAACGATTAAAAATTTGGACTCAAAGGATTTGTTTTAAAACCCTTCTCATACTCTTTTTATTTGAAGCATGGGAGCAAATTCTCAAATTCACAAGTTTTTAAAAGACAAGAAATTAATCTTGTATTTTAAAATAAAAGTTTTTGTTGTCTCCAAAATTTGGTATTTTAATAAATCCATTTATTTCTATTTCCCAAAAATTTGGGTTGTTACACAATTGCCCAACTGTAATTTGTTTACCCAGCATGTTATATCTTTATGGAGAGACACCTCTAGTGAACTGTGGACCCCGGTTCATTCTTTTACATTTATATTATCATCTACTGCAAGCACTGTTTACTTTCCACAAGTATTATTTTACTTCACCGCAAACAAACATCTCTTTCCACACTGTACGTTTAATCCTTTGTTTTTAGCAAACCAGTGAGATTGAGAACCTCACTGTAAGTTGGGGCAAAGTATTTTGGTTGCGTTGTGTACAGGTTCCACGTTGTTGACTGACGCCGGTAGTGCGCCCTACCACAAGTCAGCTAGCAGCAACCTTCAGAAGTGATTTTTTTTCCTACAGGTCGATTAAACTATGGTTTCATACTAAGGGAAAACTTACTGTTGTGCTCGTCATACCTTCCTCTTGGGGTTTCCCAATGGGTCCTCTGAGACATCAAGACGGTTTTCTGGCACCGTTGTGATACGTCTTAAACGTATCTATAATTTTTGATGCTCCATGCTTGTTTTTACACCATTTTCCTTGTGTTTCGTTACACTTCATGGTGTTTTTATGCGATTTCTGGAACTAACCTATTGACAAGATGCCACAATGCCAGTTCCCTGTTTTCTGCTATTTTTGTGTTTCAGAAAAGCTACACAGGAAATATTCTCGGAATTGGACGAAACAAGTTCCAGAAGTCTTATTTTCCCCGGAAGCTTCCAGAGAACCGAAGAGGAGGCGGAGTGGGGCCACAAGGGCCCCACACACTAGGGCGGCGCGGCCCAGCCCCTGGTCGCGCCCCCTATGTGGGAGGAGCCCCTGGCAGTCCCCTGACGATGCCCCTTCGCCTATATAAAGCCTCATGACGGAAAACCCTAGGGGAGTCGGCAATTTTCCAGAAAGAGTTCCGCAGCTCCGCCGCCGCCATCGACAAATTTCGGGGGACAAAAGTCTCTGTTTTGGCACCCTGCCGGGACAGGGAAGTGCCCCCGGAGCCATCTCCATCGGTCTCCATCGCCGTCTCCGCCGTCTCCATCGACCTTGCTGTCTCCTATGATGAGGAAGGAGTAGTTCATCCCCGGGGCTGAGGGCTCTACCGGTAGCTATGTGGTTCACCTCTGTCTCCCATGATGTGATCTCTTTGTGATCGTGAGCTTTGTATCATGTTGAATAAGTAGATGCTACTCTTCATCATTATGTGTACTCTAGTGGTGTTATTAAAGTAATCTATTCCTCCTGCCATGGTGTAACGGTGACAGTGTGTGCACCGTGTTAGTACTTGGTCTAAGTTGCAATAATATTTATCTTGAGTTGTGATTTGATTTGGATATCTCTATGAGTGGTGTTTGTCAAGTACTTGATGAACTTTAAGGGGTGCTTCTGTAGCCACTACGCAATGATTAGTGTTATTCAATAGGAGAGTAATTCATAGTAGCATAGTGAAGAGAAGTTATTTATTTGTTCAATTATGTTATATTTGTTGGGAGTGTGTCCACTAGTGAAAGTATGATCCCTAGGCCTTGTTTCCAAGCTTTGCATACCATTTACTCGCTGTTTTTTTACTTGTTTGCTTGCTGCCATTTTTATTCCAGATTGTATTTACTACTTATAATCATCCATACCACTTGTATTTCACTATCTCTTCGCCGAACTAGTGCACCTATATATCTTACAAGTGTATTGGGTGTGTTGGGGACACAAGAGACTTTCTGTATCGTAATTGCAGGGTTGCTTGAGAGGGATAGCTTTGACCTCTTCCTCCCTAAGTTCGATAAACCTTGGGTGATCCACTTAAGGGAAACTTGCTGCTGCTCTACAAACCTCTGCACTTGGAGGCCCAACACTGTCTACAAGAATAGAAGCGTGTATAGACATCAAGCTCTTTTCTGGCGCCGTTGCCGGGGAGGTAAGGTAAAAGGTACTCACATTCTTTGGTTGCTAAGTCTTTTAGTTGCTGGTGAGTGCTCGAAGTTATTTCCTTTAGATTCTGCAATTATATCTTTTTGTTTCTTGCTTTTATTTTCACTAGTTAGGCTTAATGGAAAATAAAGAGTTCTTTAGTCTTTTTTCTGAGTTTAGATTTGAAGAGAAAATTGAAAAACCTTTAGAGATTATTTCGCATAGCAATGTTATTAGTACGAATGCTTTGAATCCCGTTATTGCTAATGCTATGGAAAAGTCTAAGCTTGGGGAAGCTAGTTTTGTTAAGCATGATATTTTTAGTTCCCTAGCTTTAGTGGAGAAAGTTTGCTCTGATGATATTTTATCTCCCATATGTGATGTTTCTAATGATGCTTGTGCTCCTCATCCTTTTGAAATACCTATGAAAATTGTTGAGCGTATTATGGATAACTGCTATTTAGGAGATGGAACTGTCCATCCGGGTGATCACTTACTTTTTATACATGAATTATGCGAGTTGTTCCAGTGTGCAGGTATTTCAATGAACCAAGTTAAGAAGAAGCTATTCTCTTTATCACTGAAAGGCAGAGCTGAGGAATGGTATAAAACACTGAGGGATGGTAGATCTATTGACTGGGAGGAAATTGTATCTCTCTTTTATTCGAAATTCTATCCTTCTAGTCAGGTTTATAAAGATAGGAATTACATTTATAATTTTCATCCGCATGAGGGAGAAAGCATTGCCCAAGCGTGGGGAAGATTGAAGTTACTAATGCACAAATGTCCTATTCATGATCTTCCCCGTAATATTGTTATTAATAATTTTTATGCAAAGCTTTCAGGATATTACAAGGACTATCTAGATGCATGCTTTGATGGGTCTTTCACAAGCAAGGATGTTGACACCAAGTGGGATCTGCTTGAAACAATTCAAAACAATATTGAAGGTTGGGATAGCGACAAAGGTAAAGGATCAGGTATGAATTACGAGTTTGATTGCATTAAGTCTTTCGCTGAAACTGCTAATTTTCAAGAGCTTAGTGCTAAATATGGCCTTGATCCTCAAATTATGGTTGATTGCTTTAAAGCCTTTGCTTCCCATATGAATGTTCCTAAAGGAAATGGGGACGTGTATCATGAACCTTTTAAGGACACTTGCATAGAAAGTGATATTGTTATTGATGATTGCAATAAACATGCTCAAACTTCTAAAAGTCCTATTTCTTATAAGCATGTTAATTTTTGTGGAGTACATAGACCTTGTGAACAGAGTTACAACAAGGAAGATTGTTGCATCACCCACGCAAATGAAGAAACCAGTATGTGGCTCAAGGATCTAGATGTGCTTGGTGAAAGGGTTTGTGAGCTTTATCCTTTTCTTTGTGAACTTTGCGGTAAAAAGGGTCACTTTAATTTTCAATGCCCAATTAATCGAACGAGTACCGCAGATTTGTATTGTGATGATAAGATTACTTTCCATCAGTATGATGAGCTTACTTTGTTCTTGAATTGTGAAGAGATATCTAGAAAGATTTCTTTGGTTGATATGAGAGATGTTGACATTAATAGCACCCTTCGTGGTTGTCGTCTCTATTGTGCCAAAGATTGCCTTGCAAATACTTACTTACAAGATCTTATAAAACATGATGTTTTACCAAGCTATGACAGGACTAATAGATGTTTCAATCTTATTAATAGAGAGGAGGAATCCTCCAAAGTTTCTTCTGTTGTTTCTGTCAGCGAATCAGATTATGTGGAGAAGATGCCTTTCCCTCCTAAAGAATATGTGGAGAAGATGCCCTTCAAGTCTCTCCCTCCTAAAGGAGAGAGTAAGAAGAGTATGAAGAAGAAGAAGAGGAGTAAAAGGCGAGAGGACACGGTATCTTCCCCTAAGCATTATGATCCTGCTATAGATTATGATAATTCTGATTGGGATGATGTTCCCATGCCTATTACCAATGTTAGTGCTCATGATTGGGAAAAGCACTCTACTTTTGATATTGAAAATCTTTTTGGTACCAATTCTAAGGTTAATAATTGTTGTACCATTAGTACTATCCATGTTCCTTCTTATGATGATATGTTTGATGAGTATGCTTTGCGAAATAGTTGCTCTCTAGCTTGTGATGATACTAAATCTCTAGTTTATGATGGTTATGATGATGGGTATAATATTTTCAGTTCACCTACTTTTGAGGAGAAAACTAGTTATAATTACAATATGCCTCCTGTTTTTGATGATTATGGTGATGAGAATAATTATTCTATTGAATCTGCTCCTACTACGATTGTTCATGTTGGGAATATTAATTCTTTTATGCATGTAGCTCATGATAGGGAAGCTTTATGTGATAGTTATATTGTTAATTCTATTCATGATGCTACTGAAAGTTATTATGAGAGAGGGAAATATGGTTTGATGGATCTCAACAATATTGAGTTTCCCCTCTTTATGTTGCAATTCTTGAAGTTGTACTTGTTTTGCCTTCCTATGCTTTTTGCTTTGCGCTTTCATGACTTGTCTCTTTACAAGACTATTTTTCATAGGAAGTGGTTCAGATTTAAATGTCTTTCACATTTACTTTTTTATGCTCTAAATTGCTTTAAGTTCCTATATGGCGCCTTTGCCTGAAGCTCCTATATGGCGTCCACATGAGCATCTTTGCAAATTACTGCGCCTAGCTCAAAGGCGTTAAAGAAAAGCACTTTTGGGAGATAACCCATTGTTTTATTTTCAGTACTTTTTCTTTTATTTGAGTCTTGGAAGTTATTACTACTGTAATAACCGCTCCTTATCCTTTTTATTTCGTTTTTGTGCCAAGAGAAGCCTCTAATTTGAGTGAGGTAAGATTTGGGGATGTTGCTGTCCTGAAATAGTTTTTGGTGCTGCACCGTAAAAATTCGTGAAAATTCTCTGTATATCTTTTGGACCTGCGATTTCTTGTGCATATGCCCCAGGTTATATGCAAACTTTCATGAGTTGAACACTTTTTGATTTCAGCAACAGAAAACCCACTAAAAATTCGACCTTTGTCAGCTGTTCTGTTTTGACAGATTTCTGCCAATATTTGTGTTTGCCGCTTTATCGCTTTCTTTTTGAGTTCTTTTGATCACGGAACTTTTGGGGAAGTTGCTACAGTAATTTATGCTTTATATGTGGTGGTTTTGTGTTGAAACCTGAAGCAAAAAGGGTTGATTCATTATTATGCTTACACTAATGTTGCTAATAGATTTGTGTTTAGTTTTGTATGAAGGAAGTTTTCAAGTGTAGGGATTGGAGAATGATGAGATGAGATGAAGAATGGACAAAAGCTCAAGCTTGGGGATGCCCATGTCACCCCAAGAAATATCCAAGAAGTACAAGCGTCAAAGCTTGGGGATTCCCCCGAGGCACCCCCTTCTTCATCGGCAAAAATCAGGTCACCTTTCAAGACACTCTATTTTTATTGCTTCATGCACTATGTGTTTTTCTTGGAGCGTCTTTACTTTTGCTTTCAGTTTTTTTTTGTTTTGTTTGCTGCAATAAATGTTTAGATCACATCATGTTTCTTTTGGAGGATATGAACTCGCTTTTCATTTGCCAAGAACACTCTAGTTTTCACTCTTATCGTTCAATGCGTGTTCTCTTTTTCTGCTACTGCGTTTAGCTTGCATTTTTCGCCTTGATTTTTGTTCAGATCTTGTTTTATCTTTGCATCAAGGTGTATTTTGACCTCTGGTATATGTTGGTTTTCCTCAAAAGAGTTTCCTCAAAAAGGTTTGAATGGTGTTGGAAAAGAGAAAAAGTTTCATGCAAAAAAAAGTGGTACAAAAAGGAGCTTGTGTAGACTGCGGCCTAGACTTTTGCATGTCGTGCTTGATGTCTTTTTGATAGTATGCTTAGTGGTTTTGCTGTAGCATGAATTGTCTCAAATAACTGAGATTGCTTAATGAGCCTTTGAAAAAATCATGCGTTGTTTAAATTATTTAGAAGCATTATTTTGGTTTTCTCCTTGATGCTTTATTTGGGTTGACTTGGCGCACGCTCACACATGTTTGACTCATAAAAAGTCGCCATTGCCTCTATGATCATTTAGTTTTTGACTTTTGATACCATCTTATGCTTATTTTAATGTCGCTTTGTCGCTCTGCATGATTATGGCCATTATTGCTCTCTTAGTTGGTCGCTCCCAGTCTTTTGCTAGCCTTCATTTTGTACTGAGTATGAGCTCTACTCGTGCATCCAACTCCTAAAAACCAAGTTTGCCATTGTGTCCACCATACATACCTATTAGCAATTTGCTATTCCAAAGTACATTTGACTTGCTTTTATCTACTCTTCAAATTAAACTCTTACCAGTGTTATGCGAAAATTGGTCAGTAAAGCTCTCACGAACCGGATGGCACACTTTACTTTATCGTTCTTAAAAATTTGATATTGTGATATCTTATGTTGAGTTGTTATGCTTGCAAGTTGTAAGTTGGAGACTAGCCCAACCATGCCGTCATGGGGCAGGCTTTCAACATTGCACTTCTTATTTGAGTTGATATCGTGATCTTTTGTTTATGGATACTCGCGATGTGAAATGAATTGGGAATCTTGCGGGATCATGGAGTTTGTATATGTGTTAGAGAAACGCCTGGGCCGCCAATCTAAGCCATGCATAATTCATGGTGGAAATTTGCAGCATGCCCATAGTGGACATTTGACGACGCATCTCAAAATAAAAAGCTATACAAATGGTAAATAAAAGAGATGTCGAGGTGTTCATTGTCTGCTTGTCCTGTCATTTTGATGTGGGCTTGTTCCATGTCATCGAGCACGGAGGTACCCCGTTGGCGGTTCTCGATGATACGTATATACTTACAATGACAAGAGCCTTGCTTGGGACTCTAAGTAAAGTAGCATGAGGTTTGGGTACTCGTATTCATGGGACACGAGGTTTTCAACTTATGATTTGTCAAGCATATGCAGCATAAGTGTTCTCACATTAACTTTAACCATTCAAGATGCTTATGATGGGGGCAATGAGAGCTCAAAGCCGGTAAGTACCATAATTTTTGAAGGTTTATAAAACTTGCAATCACTGCTTCCCTCCGCGAAGGGCCTTTCTTTTACTTTTATGTTGAGTCACCACCTTCTACCTTTTTGCACCATTAAGAGAGCATAGTTGTCATTCTTAGTATAATGTGCATTGTCCCAAATTTTTCATTGATTGATTCATATTGTTGGTTTCACTTGTTCTCAAATTATTTGTATCTAGTCGCCCTCTTAAACTTGAAGGTGTCCTATGCATTTATGTTTTGCTCTCCTTGAAGGACAAGCTAAAAACCATTTGTATGTTTTTCCTTATGATTTGAACACACGTTTGACTTTCATTGTTTCATTTTCATGATCTTTTGTTTGTGTTCATTTTCATGTTATAACATGGTTGCTAAGTTTCTATTATCAAGATTATGTCTTTCATGCCCATGTTTTAAGTTCTTTGATCTCAGCACTCAATGCTTACATCGATGATCAAGATTGTGTAGGTGCATGTCACCTCAAAAATTATTTCTTTTGTTATCACTTACCTACTCGAGGACGAGCAGGAGTTAAGCTTGGGGATGCTGATACGTCTCAAACGTATCTATAATTTTTGATGCTCCATGCTTGTTTTTACACCACTTGCCTTGTGTTTCATTACACTTCGTGGCGTTTTTATGCGATTTCCGGAACTAACCTATTGACAAGATGCCACAGTGCCAGTTCCCTGTTTTCTGCTGTTTTTGTGTTTCAGAAAAGCTACACAGGTGAAAGGACGAGATGTCGCCTAGAGGGGGGGGGGGGGTGAATAGGCGTTTTAAAAACAATTACGGAATTGGCTTGAAGGAATGCGGAATTAAACTAACGTTTATTTTCTTCAAGCACAAGACCTAAATATGCTAGGCTCAACTAAGTGCAACAACAACAACTAGATATAAGCAAGATAGCACAAGATATAATTCACAAGTGATAAACAAGATATAAGTACTTCAAGCACGATGGCTATCACAAGGAAATAAACTCGGGTATAGAGATAACCGAGGCACGTGGAGACGAAGATGTATCCCGATGTTCACTTACATAAAGTAAGCTAATCACCGTTGGAGAGATGCGGGTAACCACGAAGGCCCCCGAACGCCACGAAGGCTCACCTTCTTCTCCGAGTCCCCCACGAAGCTAGGGACCCCTTCTTATGGTTAGCTTTTCCTCCACTCCGGAGATGGCAAGCTCCACAACCACTTCACAACTCCCACGAAGGGGAATCCCGGGCCTCTTCACAAACTTCCACGAAGAGGTCACCGAGGCACCAACCGCCAAGCCAACTAGGAGGTCACCCTCCAAGAGTAACAAGCTCACGGTCTCTCACTCGAACAAATCGTAATGGAGAGCTCAACACTATGCAAGGATGCAAAGCAAGAACACAAGGGAAAGTGCTCAAATCCTTCTCTCTCAAATCCCACCAAAGCAACAAATGCTATGGAGGAGTTAGAGAGGAAGAACAAGGGTGGAGGTCAACCAATGACTCCAAGATCTAGATCCAATGGGTTACCCTCACTTAGAGGAGGAATTGATTGGTGGAGTTGTAGATCTAGATCTCCTCTTCCAAATCCCTCAAAAATATGCAAGAATCATTGGAGGGAAGAGAGAGGGAGCAAGCTCAAGAGAGGCAACAATGGAGGTGAGAGAAAAGCTCAAGAACACTTTAGAACACATATCTAACCGTTGGGGAAGAAGCCCCCTTTTATAGGGCAACAAAACTGCCCGTTACAGAGATTTTTTGGTCATCCTGGAGCAGCCCGGAGCAGCCCGGAGCAGAGCCCGGAGTGGCTCCGGCCGATACTCCGGAGCGAGTACCCGGCCACTGCTCAGCCCGGAGCAGCCCGGAGCAGCTCCGGATCTCACTCCGGATTTGCAAAACAGCAAAACCATTCATACGAAAAACGCGATAACTTTTGCATCCGAACTCCGTTTTTAGCAAACTTGGACTTTTTGAAAAGCTTAGAAAAAGTTATACAACTTTATGCAGAGAAACACCAAGAAAAGTCAAGAGGAAAAATACGAAATGTGGAGAGGTGTGAAACCTTCCAAAGTGAAGAACCGGTAAAACCTCTCAACTCGAAAATGCAATAGAAGATGCATTTGGATTCCGTTTTCGATGAACTTGGACTTGTTGGAAAGCTAGCAACAAGCACAAGAACCTCACATGGAGAAACACCAAGAAGCAACAAACTAGGAAGATGCAAAGTATGCAAAGGATTGAGCTCCCTATGACGATGTGATCAAGTTACCCAACCGAAAGCCCCTCTTGATAGTGCGGCTATCTATCCTATAACCCGGTCTCCCAACAAACACCTTGAGACCGGTAAAAGGAAAACCTAGCAAGGACATACCTTTGCCTTGAGCATCCTGCTTGATCTTGATGATGATGCTTCATGCTCTCATCAAGCCGGAATGCTACACTTGATCATTGTTGCTTCGTGAAGACTTTAATTTGCTCCCCCATAAACCATTATGGGATAGCTTTGTTAACACTCATCTTCACAAGTCCATTATCACCAAATGGATGACAAGCTTCAAACATATGATCTTCTTGAGATGCTTATCTTGAACTTTCACAACTCAACCTTGATAAAGAACATCATTTTATTTCATTCTCCCCTGGGCCATATTGAATTCTTCTTTTGATGTAAGCCCATGGGAAGATACTTGATTCCACTATTCTCTCTTCATCTTGGTCAACCTTGTATCTACTCAAGCTCTATCGAAACTCTCTTAAGATGCATAGGGAATTCTTCATTTGATTGCATGCTCTAAGTCTTGGTCAACCATGGCTCAACATGAGACCATCGTGACCTCGACATAGAGCCATAACTTGAGTTCTACACAAGAACAACATCTTTATTTCTTCTTCTTGATCATATTGGATTCATCTCTTCTTGTTCAATGATCTTGATGCCAATACTTAAGATATATTGTTATCTTCATGGCATCCAAGCCTTGAATCCAACACATGGACTTCAAGCAATTCCTATGAACAATTCCTTCACAAAAAGCTCAATGAGAATATTAGTCCATAGGGATTGTCATTAATTACCAAAAACACACTTAGGGGCAATTGACCCTTACAATCTCCCCCATTTTGGTAATTGATGACAATCTCAACAAGAGGGTTTATATAATGAATGATAGAAACTAATATGCAACTTATCCAGGAATAAATTTCATACAAGAGGTTGTATTTGATATGGTCAAGTAACACAAAGCTACTACCGCATATCAAAATCAATTGTACTCACATAAACTACAACAAATATGGTTGATGTGAGTGCAACCAAAATATATAGAGCAAACTCCCCCACAATATATGCACGTGTGATGAACTTGAATTTCATTGCATACATTGTCAAGATAAACCTTTGATGGAGTTTACACTATATATTCAACCATGCAAAACATCTAACAAAGAAGAGATGCATGAAAGGTAAAACACTTAAGCACAAACCAAACTTAAGTATAAAAACCATTTCCCTTAAACCCTCTAAACTTCTCCCCCATTGGCAACGATTGCCAAAATGGATGAAGGAATTTAGAAGGCCAATATAGTATGAGTTCCTCCCCAAGATATGCATTTCTCATAAAAATGAGTGAAATCATATGCACTTATCAAATTAACAATATTTGGAGGAAGTCATACCATATTGAGGATCAAAGATTGCAAAAAGATGACATAGTGAAGGAAACTTCAACGAATGAAGCAAGCAAGCAATCAAGAGACCCAAAGAACCAATTGGACACAAGGAGATGTGATAATAAGAGCAACTAGGTGATTTAAATAAAATAAGGAAGCTCCCCAAGGTCCATGCATAAATTTGAATTTTTGTTGCATTTGAATACAATATGCACAAACATGGAATCCTCACTTCCTCTATATCATTTAAAAAACAACCATGAGCATGAGAGAATACAAAAGAATCAATACGCTTATCAAAGTGAACTTTAGTCCAAAAGGATTCACGAGATATGAGTGCGAGAAGAAGCAATAAAGAATAAACAAGCACTCATAAATCAAGTTCTTACCAACACCATCAAAAACCAAATGAATAATAAAGATGGTCGGCAAGAACGAGGATATCAAGGGAAGAAATTAACACTCTTATGCATATACATTTCTAAGTGGACAAAAAATCATGATGAACAATCCACATAGAAACCTGTATACACAAAAGGTTAGTTGAATAAAAGAGAGACATGATATCCAAGAGAGAGTCATAGAATATACCAAATAACTTTGCTAGAAAGCATATATAGCTCAAGGCTCCATTTTCCATTATGGTATATTAATGAACTCCCCACACAAAATCATCAAAGCCATCGCAACTAGCAATAAGGGATCAAAAGATAGTTGGGATGCTTTGAAAGGCAACAAGCATAATAAAGAAGGGTACAACTTGCAACATTATCTATATAGCACATGAGAGAGCGTTGAGGAATTAATATGCAATAAATTGCTAAAATGGCATATTTGGGATTGGTGAATCATAAACATGATTTTATATACTTCCCATCATATGCAATCATCTCAATTTGCTCACATATGAAATAAAGATATTTCTTTATAAGACCTTTGCAAGAACCGCAACATTTGCAAATAAATATTATCATGCCAAGAACCAACCTACAAGAGTTGGGATGCTAGAAAAGTATGCATGAATGTTATACTTGTTACCGAGATAGCAATGGTGTGATGTAGTAGATAAGAGTTCACCGATCGATCATCCTAGCTTGGCTCCAATAATCATATGGTGACAACACCTTCCTTATAAATGAGACAAGCATCCATTGCATCTCCAATGTACCTAAGACAACATTTAAGTACATCTTGGTCCCCAAACTTATTGGGTCCAAAGTGGTTAGACTAACCACAATACATATGATAGACTCCATAAAAATATGTGCATAGTTAAAGATGAAATTTGAATTTCATGCACATCTTAGCCATTTAGGATTTGATGGAGTATAACATATATATTGGATCAAAGAAAGCAACTAAGATACAAAAATAAGCATAAAGAGAATATGCATGCACCTATCTTTCAAGATCCAAAGAAGATACGATTTAGACAAAAACACCAAGAATACAAGGAGGTATAAAAGGTGTGGCAAAACACATTATTTGTCCAAATGACATCACGGGAACAAATCAACAAATGATTTATTCATAAAATTCAACAAATGAACCTAACAACTTATTGAGCATGAAAGAATAAATAAATAAAAGCATGCTCAACAATTTATCTCATTCGAGCAAATAAATCATAGAAGAAGGAATGAGATAACTAACTCCCAAAAGAGCAAGGTTCCAACAAATAAACCAAACCCTCTACACTTTTCACAATGGCATAAGTACCGAAAAGAAAAGGTTTGTCTTACAACAACACACACTTGATGGGGATCAAGAGATGAGACAAAGTCAAACAAAAAGATCCTCAAGAAGACAATAAGACAATGGGAGTCAAAATAATTTCTTGGCAAGAAATATGGGCAATAAGATGCAAATTCCAAGGTGAAGATGATCTAGAGGAATTACCACACATATATACGAATACCAATTGTCAAAGACAAGAAGTTCATATTGGAATTATTTCCCGGTGGTGTATTGCAAAGATATTCAAGATCAACTTCACAATAAAAGGCATATGGTTAAATATTCAAATTAAGCACCATGCACAAAAAAGGATTCTTGGTAGCTCCAAAAATAGTCAAACAGTCATGCAAAGCAATGATTAGAGTAACTAGAAGCAAACGGCTTCCTACTTATGATATACACATAAATATATTTGAGTGAAACCGCACCAAGAATTCTTACTCAAACCAAGACCAAAGAAATGAGCTATAAAATCTTTTAAGAGAGAGCGGAGCTTGTTTGAGCAAACATGCCACCTAGGAGCAAGATAATTAACAATATCAACTCTAAGTGGCAATACATCAAATGTTCACATTTCCTAGGCTTGTGATATGCATAAGACATATTACCCCCCCCCATAATGTGATATTAAATTCTTTTCAACAAAAGGCAAACAAAATCCAACTAGAGATAATTAATGGAGATATAGAATTTGAATTTCTCATGAGCATGGCATACCACATAGTGACTAGATAATCTTGCAATATCAATACTAAGTGGTATTACTCATGTGCACACATTTATAGGATTGTGAGGTGCGAAGCAAATCACTCCCCCAAAATGGGATGTTCCATTAATCACTCAATAAGAGCCAAATAAGATATCAACAAGATGCATTAGAGGCTCAAAGCAAACACACAAGTATATGATGTGCCAAACAACCAACACCTACTTGAATACACAAGATAAGTAGGTATAAGGAACAACATATACAAACACATACTTGGTACAAAACCAAAAACATGCAAAGGGGCAAGTAGCTTACAATGTAAAGAGGTTAAGTACAAGTTACCACAAAGAGGCACATTGGATATAAAATGATAGTGTTAATAACTTGGCTTGATGAAATAAAATTAATGAAGATCCCTTAATTCTTCATGAGGTAGCCAAGTCTCCAATGCCCTCCAAAAACACCTATTGATCAAGTTTTAGCTTGTTGGTACCCAACCAAGTTGGGTCCTAAGAGGTTAGTAACAATAGGCTTGGCAACCCAAATGGTTCTTTTCTTGACACCACTTTGAGTTCCAACAAACTTGGCAAACACATTGCCATCCTTATCTTTTCTAAGAGAATAATCATCATCAACAATGATAGGATTAGATAAGGTACCGCTTAAGCATGAAGAAGCAAAGTGCCCCTTCTCATGGCAAATATAGCAACAAGTGCTTCCCTTTCTCTTCTTCATTGATTTCTTGATTTGGGAAGCTTCATCTTGTTTCTTCTTGGGAAGTGGCCTATCTTCAACTTGAGGTCGTGCTTGAGCTTGAACTTGTGGCCTCTTCCCTTGTTGCTTCTCACTCAAGTGCTTCTTCTTCAATGGGCAACATCTCACATGATGCCCTTCAATCTTGCACTTGAAGCAAACAATCTTGGCCAAATTCTTGACTTGGTCTTGGCCCTTCTTCTTCTTGTTGCTCTTGGACTTGTTCTTGTCATTGGAGTTGAATCCAAGTCCACTCTTGTCATTAGGGGATTTTTGCACACTCAAAATATTATCGAGTGTGGATTTCCCTTCATGACGCTTATCCAAGTCTTTCTCCAAACTAGTGACTTGGGCCTTGAGCTCTTTGATTTCCTCTACAAGGTTAGTAGTAATACAAGTACTAGAGGAGGTAGAAGCTTCATTATTAGAGCAACAAGGCATAGCAAGTAATTCATCACAAGATGTAGCAATATTATGCCTAGACAAATTACTTGGACTAGCACAAGATAATATAGCATTTTGGTTCAAAGTAGTGCTAATGTCCAAATGAGGCTCACAAGATGTTTTCTTAGAGATACTTGCCTCATGAGCTAACTTTAGCCCATTATAAGAGATTAAGAGATCCCCATGAGAGCCCGAGAGCTTTTCATGGCTTCCCTCCAATTTCTTATAATTGCTTGTTAGGAACTCAAGTTGAGCCCTTAGCTCAACATTCTCCTTTAATATAGATGCTTCACAATAAGTGGAGTTAGTAGCACAAGCATCATTAATAGATTTAGCATTTGTAAGCTCATAAGATTTAATAGATTGAGATAGGCAAGAATTAGTATGCTTCTCTTCGGATAGCTCTTGCTTGAGGAGATTGAATCTCCGTTTCCCCTCATTAACAAGGGAGTTCAATTCCTTAATGCTCTCCTTGTGGTCAAACAAGGTTTCCATTAAGTGTTCGACTTTAGCACGAGCATCATTATTACCACGAAGAGAGGCATACACAATTCCCATCTCATGCAAGAAAGCTTCATTATCATCATCATTATCATCATCATCATCACTCTCATCATAAGGAGATGTGTCGGGATTCAAAGTAGGAGTTACCTTTGAGCCGCTTGCCATAAGGCACATGTGAACTTGCGTAGATGATGAGGGAGCATCAATTGAAGCACATTCTTCATTTTCGAGTGTAGGACAAGCTCTTGCGAGATGTCCATACTCGTGGCATTCATAGCATTGCCTTCTCTTGATAGAAACCTTCTTGGTTCTTCTATTGATTTCTTATTTAATTATGTGACCCAATTTTTCTTTAATTTCCTCTACATGGTTAGTCATACAACAACTAGAGAAAATAGAATCATTTTGAGTATGGTCACAACTAGAAACAAGCATATCATCACAAAATTTAATCAAGCAAATTTTAGGAGATATGCAAGGACCTTTAACACAAGAATGAGTAAAGAATTTCTTGCAAGAAGTGTTTAGGTCCAAACTCTCTACACCATTAGGATTTATAGAAATAGAATCATTGGTGCAAAGAACAAGACTACCAACATCACATATGATTTCTTCACTCACCGTATCATTACCTTGTGACAAGTCACATGTTGGTGAAGTGGAAGAACTTGAACAATCATCACGACCGGATGTGGAAGCAACTTGGAGCTCTTCATGATGTGAAGGTGAAGAGAGCTCCTTGGGTTCACTTTCAACCTCAAGAGAAATGGACCCACCAAATGACTCTTCTAGCTTGGTCCATATCTCATGAGACGTCTTGCACTTTGAACCCATCAAGCAAACATAAACTATGGAGCTCACAGACAATAAAATTTCATTAAATACTTGAGCTTCTAGATGTAAATTTTTCTCATCCTCTATAGATAGACTTTGAGGATCCATCGGAGGAGAAAAGCCTACATCTAGAAATCGCTCTATATTTGGACACAAAGTCCGAAGATTAGAAAGCATGCGATTTCTCCATAGCATATAATTTGTGCCATCAAAAATAATTGTGTCATTGTGCACTAAATAACTAGCCGACATCTTTACTCTCAAGGCGGTGAAGCCTAAACAAGGAGAGACCTTGGTCTGATACCAATTGAAAGGACGAGATGTCGCCTAGAGGGGGGGGGGGGTGAATAGGCGTTTTAAAAACAATTACGGAATTGGCTTGAAGGAATGCGGAATTAAACTAACGTTTGTTTTCTTCAAGCACAAGACCTAAATATGCTAGGCTCAACTAAGTGCAACAACAACAACAACTAGATATAAGCAAGATAGCACAAGATATAATTCACAAGTGATAAACAAGATATAAGTACTTCAAGCACGATGGCTATCACAAGGAAATAAACTCGGGTATAGAGATAACCGAGGCACGCAGAGACGAAGATGTATCCCGATGTTCACTTACATAAAGTAAGCTAATCACCGTTGGAGAGATGCGGGTAACCACGAAGGCCCCCGAACGCCACGAAGGCTCACCTTCTTCTCCGAGTCCCCCACGAAGCTAGGGACCCCTTCTTATGGTTAGCTTTTCCTCCACTCCGGAGATGGCAAGCTCCACAACCACTTCACAACTCCCACGAAGGGGAATCCCGGGCCTCTTCACAAAATTCCACGAAGAGGTCACCGAGGCACCAACCGCCAAGCCAACTAGGAGGTCACCCTCCAAGAGTAACAAGCTCACGGTCTCTCACTCGAACAAATCGTAATGGAGAGCTCAACACTATGCAAGGATGCAAAGCAAGAACACAAGGGAAAGTGCTCAAATCCTTCTCTCTCAAATCCCACCAAAGCAACAAATGCTATGGAGGAGTTAGAGAGGAAGAACAAGGGTGGAGGTCAACCAATGACTCCAAGATCTAGATCCAATGGGTTACCCTCACTTAGAGGAGGAATTGATTGGTGGAGTTGTAGATCTAGATCTCCTCTTCCAAATCCCTCAAAAATATGCAAGAATCATTGGAGGGAAGAGAGAGGGAGCAAGCTCAAGAGAGGCAACAATGGAGGTGAGAGAAAAGCTCAAGAACACTTTAGAACACATATCTAACCGTTGGGGAAGAAGCCCCCTTTTATAGGGCAACAAAACTGCCCGTTACAGAGATTTTTTGGTCATCCCGGAGCAGCCCGGAGCAGAGCCCGGAGTGGCTCCGGCCGATACTCCGGAGCGAGTACCCGGCCACTGCTCAGCCCGGAGCAGCCCAGAGCAGCTCCGGATCTCACTCCGGATTTGCAAAACAGCAAAACCATTCATACGAAAAACGCGATAACTTTTGCATCCGAACTCCGTTTTTAGCAAACTTGGACTTTTTGAAAAGCTTAGAAAAAGTACTACAACTTTATGCAGAGAAACACCAAGAAAAGTCAAGAGGAAAAATACGAAATGTGGAGAGGTGTGAAACCTTCCAAAGTGAAGAACCGGTAAAACCTCTCAACTCGAAAACGCAATAGAAGATGCATTTGGATTCCGTTTTCGATGAACTTGGACTTGTTGGAAAGCTAGAAACAAGCACAAGAACCTCACATGGAGAAACACCAAGAAGCAACAAACTAGGAAGATGCAAAGTATGCAAAGGATTGAGCTCCCTATGACGATGTGATCAAGTTACCCAACCGAAAGCCCCTCTTGATAGTGCGGCTATCTATCCTATAACCCGGTCTCCCAACAAACACCTTGAGACCGGTAAAAGGAAAACCTAGCAAGGACATACCTTTGCCTTGAGCATCCCGCTTGATCTTGATGATGATGCTTCATGCTCTCATCAAGCCGGAATGCTACACTTGATCATTGTTGCTTCGTGAAGACTTTAATTTGCTCCCCCATAAACCATTATGGGATAGCTTTGTTAACACTCATCTTCACAAGTCCATTATCACCAAATGGACGACAAGCTTCAAACATATGATCTTCTTGAGATGCTTATCTTGAACTTTCACAACTCAACCTTGATAAAGAACATCATTTGATTTCATTCTCCCGTGGGCCATATTGAATTCTTCTTTTGATGTAAGCCCATGGGAAGATACTTGATTCCACTATTCTCTCTTCATCTTGGTCAACCTTGTATCTACTCAAGCTCTATTGAAACTCTCTTAAGATGCATAGGGAATTCTTCATTTGATTGCATGCTCTAAGTCTTGGTCAACCATGGCTCAACATGAGACCATCGTGACCTCGACATAGAGCCATAACTTGAGTTCTACACAAGAACAACATCTTTATTTCTTCTTCTTGATCATATTGGATTCATCTCTTCTTGTTCAATGATCTTGATGCCAATACTTAAGATATATTGTTATCTTCATGGCATCCAAGCCTTGAATCCAACACATGGACTTCAAGTAATTCCTATGAACAATTCCTTCACAAAAAGCTCAATGAGAATATTAGTCCATAGGGATTGTCATTAATTACCAAAAACACACTTAGGGGCAATTGACCCTTACAACAAGAAATATTCTCGGAATTGGACGAAACAAGTTCCAGAAGTCTTATTTTTCCCAGAAGCTTCCAGAGAACCGAAAAGGAGGCGGAGTGGGGCCACGAGGGCCCCACACACCAGGGCAGCGTGGCCCAGCCCCTGGCCGCGCCCCCTATGTGCGAGGAGCCCCTGGCAGCCCCCTGACGACGCCCCTTCTCCTATATAAAGCCTCGTGACGGAAAACCCTAGGGGAGTCAGCAATTTTCCAGAAAGAGTTCCGCAGCTCTGCCGCCGCCGTCGACGAATTTCAGGGGACAGAAGTCTCTGTTCCGGCACCCTGCCGGGACGAGGAAGTGCCCAGGAGCCATCTCCATCGGTCTCCATCGCCGTCTCCGCCGTCTCCATCGACCTTGCTGTCTCCTATGATGAGGAGGGAATAGTTCATCCCCGGGGCTCTACCGGTAGCTATGTGGTTCACCTCTCTCTCCCATGATGTGATCTCTATGTGATCGTGAGCTTTGTATCATGTTGAATAAGTAGATGCTACTCTTCATCATTATGTGTACGCTAGTGGTGTTATTAAAGTAATCTATTCCTCCTGCCATGGTGTAACGGTGACAGTGTGTGCACCGTGTTAGTACTTGGTCTAAGTTGCAATAATATTTATCTTGAGTTGTGATTTGATTTGGATATCTCTATGAGTGGTGTTTGTCAAGTACTTGATGAACTTTAAGGGGTGCTTCTGTAGCCACTACGCAATGATTAGTGTTATTCAATAGGAGAGTAATTCAGAGTAGCATAGTGAAGAGAAGTTATTTATTTGTTCAATTATGTTATATTTGTTGGGAGTGTGTCCACTAGTGAAAGTATGATCCCTAGGCCTTGTTTCCAAGCTTTGCACACCATTTACTCGCTGTTTTGTTACTTGTTTGCTTGCTGCCATTTTTATTCCAGATTGTATTTGCTACTTATAATCATCCATACCACTTGTATTTCACTATATCTTCGCCGAACTAGTGCACCTATACATCTGACAAGTGTATTGGGTGTGTTGGGGACACAAGAGACTTTCTGTATCGTAATTGCAGGGTTGCTTGAGAGGGATAGCTTTGACCTCTTCCTCCCTGAGTTCGATAAACTTTGGGTGATCCACTTAAGGGAAACTTGCTGCTGCTCTACAAACCTCTGCACTTGGAGGCCCAACACTGTCTACAAGAACAGAAGCATGTGTAGACATCAAGTTGCTGGGGAGAAAGAGGATTTCTGCAAGGGGAGTCTCTCACTTCCAATCATTTTACTTTGTTATTGTTTTGCTTAGTTTCTTTACTTTATTTTGTTTACTAATTTTTATCAAAAATACAAAAAATTTAGTTCCTTTATAGTTGTTATTTTTGTTTGCCTATTTTAATCTGGCTAAAATGAGTAATCCTGAGAACACCAAGTTGTGTGACTTTACTAGCACAAATACAATGATTTCATCTGTACACCTATTGCGCCACCTGCTCCTGAAGCAAATTTCTATGAAATTAAACCTGATTTGTTAAATCTTGTTATGAAAGAGCAATTTTCTGGTGTTAGGACTGATGATGTTGCTGCTCAGCTCAATAATTTTATTGAGCTATGTGAGATGCAAAAATATAAGGATGTAGATGGAGATATTATTAAGCTTAAATTGTTTCCTTTCTCTTTGAGAGGAAGAGCTAAAGATTGGTTGGTATCTTTGCCTAGTGATACGTCCATTTTGCATCACTATTTTGTATCAGAATTTGATGTTATTCATTGATATATTTCATATTTAGAGATGATACTTATGTTATTTCCTCTGTTTTTACATGTTTGATGATCATTGGAGGATTTGCTGCCGGAGTCAGGATTCTACTGGAAAAGGACCGTCAAGACACCATATTTTAGGAGATCTGGAAAATTCCAGAAAAATACTAGAAAATTATATTTTACCAAAAGACTCCGGAAGCCAGAAGGAGAAGGAGAGAGGAGCCAAGGGGCAGCCTCACGCACAGGGGGCGCGGCCTGGCCCCTGGCCACGCCGGCCCTGTGTGATGGTGCCCTGGCCCACTTCTGGTCTCGCACCTTTGCGTACTTCATCGTCCCTGAAAACCTAAGTCAAGGGGGGGGCCTCAGAGATAGACACAGCCGCCTCTGCGGGGCGGAAAACACCAGAGAGAGAAAAGCTCTCCGGCAGGCAGAAATCTGCCGGGGAAATTCCTTCCCGGAGAGGGGAGATCGTCGCCATCGTCATCACCATCGCACCGGACTTCATCGGGATCATCATCATCATCATCATCTCCATCACCAGCACCTTCATCTCCACCATCACCACGCCATCCCGCTGCAACATCTTGAGTTGGATCTTGTTATATTCTTAGGGGAAACTTTCCCGGTGTTGATTACTCTTGTAGTTGATGCTATTGAGTGGAACCATTGAATTAAGGTTTATGTTCAGATTGTTATTTACCATTATTTCACCTCTGATCATGATCCATATGATGTCTTGTGAGTAGTTCGTTTAGTTCTTGAGGACATGGGAGAAGTCAAGATGTTAGTAGTGAATTATTGTTGAGAAATATTTAATGGTTTGATATTGTTGTGGTGCTATTTCACTAGTGGTGTCATGTGAACGTCGACTACATGATACTTCGCCATTTATGGGCCTAGTGAGATGCATTGTGTATTTTGCTACCAATTGTGGGGTTGCTGGAGTGACAGAAACCTAAACCTCCGTTGGGAAACCATTGCACCAGGGAGCATAGGATCTTAGAGTTTAAGGTTATGGTTAGATTTATCTTAATTACTTTCTTGTATTTGCGGATGCTTGCAAGGGGTATAATCACAAGTGTGTATTTATCCTAGTAAGGGTAGTGCGCTAGCACAGGTTCACCCCCATAACACTTATCAAACCAATAAAGACTACTTAGCGGTATGAAGCGAAAGCTCTTGACAGAAACTCCCGTGTGTCCTCAAGAACGTTTGGTTATTATAAGTTATACAACCGGCTTGTCCTTTGCTGAAGAAAGGATTGGGCCACTTGCTGCAATTATTACTACTATCTTTTATTTATTTGCACTTTATTTATTTGCATTACCAAATACCCCTGAAAACCCGTTTGCTAGTATTTACAGTGAATCCTTGATCAAAACCACTAGTCAACACCTTCTGCTCCTCGTTGGGTTTGGCACTCCTATTTATCGAAAGTACTATGATACACCCCCTATACTTGTGGGTCATCAAGACTATTTTCTAGCGCCGTTGCCGGGGAGCAATAGTGTGTGGGTGAATATTCTTGTGTGCACTTGTTTGCTTTATCTCTAAGTAGTTGTTTACTTTCAGTTTTAAGTTGTTCTCTATCTTTGTATGGATAGGGAATGCAAATTACAAAAAAAATTAGTTGTACTTGTTACCTAAAAATGTTTTCAAAAAGGAAAGTGATTGGAAAGATGAGTAATGGTTAAGTGGGGGTCGACCTTGAACAGTTGTGTTCATGCCTATGAAACCAAAACAAATCTTTCCATGGAAGCTTTTCAGTTAAAAACTTGTACATATTGTGTATATTGTATATATTGTACATATTCCTCTGTACCATAAAAGTAAAGTAATAATTGTAGTTCCTAGTTACTTGGAAGTTGATAGTTTTGCTTTGCTGTCCAAAAACAGATTTTCTGTGCTTCACCGTATAAAATGTTCAAAATCACCAGAACGTGATATTGACCTGAAATTTCTTGAGTGCAAAGTAATGCTTATTGTCTTTCTTTCATTAGACTAACTTTTTCTGATTTGAGTTACGTAGTTGTCTTAAAAAATTCGATTTTCACCGACTGTTCTGTTTAGACAGATTTCTGTGCTTCACAATAAAAAATCGTGAAAAATCTTAGAATAGTGTTTTGATCTGAATTTTTGTGTGCATAAACCTGAGATTATGATCTGTCTTTCTTTAGTTTGGAGTTTTTCGATTTGAGCTACTTAACTATCTCGTTGAGTGTCATCTTTACAGACTGTTCAGTTTTGATAGATTTCTTAGTTTATTCAATTTATACTTGGTGTTATTAGTTTCATTAGTTTTTCGACGGACAACGGAAATCATGAATACCTTAGTATATATAGTGGCTAATGTTGAGTATAGATTATGAAACTTGTCAATGCTTGAAAATTAGTGGATTTTATTTAATGAGTACTAACCCTACTAATGAGTTTTGTGAAGTTTTATGTGGATGTAGCTTATAAGTTCTAATAAATATGGTGATATGAGTTGAACAAGAAGACACAAGAGCTCAAGCTTGGGGATGTTTAGGTGCATCCCAAGAACATGTCCAAGAAGATACAATCATCTAAGCTTGGGGATGCTCGACTCATCCCCCTATTCATCAACTAACATGAGGTTGTCTCCTTCATACTCTATATTACGCATCCACATGATATGTATTGTGTTAACTTGTATTATAATTGTTTTTTATATATCTTGGTTTTATCTTCTTTAATTTTATCAGGCTCTTTATTTTGTTTTTATTGCTTCTTTACTTTCACTTATAAATTGAAAACAACAAAAATATTTCCTTTTGTTTTGCTTCTTTGTTTTGTTCTCTATTTTGTGCCTAGCTGAAAGGCGTTAAAGAAAAGCACTCTTGGGAGATAACCCATTGTTTTATTTTCAGTACTTTTTATTTTATTTGAGTCTTGGAAGTTATTACTACTGTAATAACCGCTCTTTATCCTTTTTATTCCGTTGTTGTGCCAAGAGAAGCCTCTAATTCGAGTGAGGTAAGATTTGGGGATGTTGCTGTCCTGAAACAGATTTTCGTACTGTACTGTAAAAATTCGTGAAAAATCTCTGAAAATATTTTGGACCTGCGATTTCTTGTGCTTATTCCTCAGGTTATATCCAAACTTTCGTTAGTTGAACACTTTTTGATTTGAGTAACAGAAAACTCCTTAAAAAATCAACATTTGTCAGCTGTTCTGTTTTGACAGATTTCTGCCACTATTCGTTGTTGCCTCTTGAACGCTTTCTTTTTGACTACTTTCGATCACGGAACTTTTGGGGAAGTTGCTACAGTAGTATATGCTTTATATGTGGTGATTTTGAGTTGAAACCTGAAGCTAAAAGGGTTGATTCATTATTATGTTTATGCTAATGTTGCTAATAGAATTGTGTTGAGTTTTGTATGAAGGAAGTTTTCAAGTGTAGGGATTGGAGAATGATGAGATGAGTTGAAGAATGGACAAAAGATTAAGCTTGGGGATGCCCATGCAACCCCCAAGAAATATGCAAGATGTACAAGCGTCAAAGCTTGGGGATGCCCCCGAGGCACCCCTTCTTCATCGGCAAAAATCAGGTCACCTTTCAAGATACTATATTTTTATTGCTTCATGCACTATGCATTTTTCTTGGAGCGTCAGTTGTTTTAGTTTTCAGTTTAGTTTAGTTTAGTTTGCTACAATAAATGGTTGGACCCCAGCAAATATTTTTTGAAGGAGATGTACTCGTTTTCATTTGCCAAGAACACTCAGTTTTTCACTCTTATCGTTCAACGAGTGTTCTTCTTTTTCTGCTACTGCGTTTAGTTTTCAGTTTTCGCCTTGATTTTTGTTCAGATCTTCTTATATCTTTTTATCAAGGTGTATTTTTTCCTCTGGACCATATTGGCTTTCATCAAAAGAGTTGAGTTAAAAAAGTTCGAATGGTGTTGGAAAAGTGAAAAAGATTTATGCAAAAAAGTGGTACAAAAAGGAGCTTGTTTAGACTGCGGCTTAGACTTTTGCATGTCATGCTTGATGTCTTTTTGATAGTATGCTTAGTGATTTTTGCTGTAGCATGACTTGTCTCAAATGACTGAGATTGCTTAATGAGCCTTTGAAAAAATCATGCGTTGTTTTTATTATTTGGAAGCATTATTTTGGTTTTCTCTTTGATGCTTTATTTGGGTTGACTTGGCGCATGCTCACACATGTTAGACTCATACAAAGTCGCCATAAGCCTCTATGATCATTTAGTTTTTGACTTTTGATTCCATCTTTTGCTTCTTTTAATATTGCTTTGTCGCTTTGCATGATTATGGCTGTTATTGCTCTCTTAGTTGGTCGCTCCCAGTCTTTTGCTAGCCCTTGTTTTGTACTGAGTATGAGCGCTACTCGTGCATTCAACTCCTAAAAACCAAGTTATTCCAATGTGTCCACTATAAATTCCTATGCATGGTATTTGCAAGCCATTCCAAGTAAAATTTTCATGTGCTACCTTTCAAAAAAAACCTTCAAAATACTTCTCATTTTGTGACACTGTTTTCAGCTCATGGGGACGTAGTGGTCGGATTTGTTATCTTCCATATTATTTTATTCCAAAAAGAAAAAAAGAGAAAAAAGGAAAGAAAAAAAGGCACTCCTCCATGATATGTGAATATTGGTGGGCACCCGATGGAATCGGTTAGCCATGGTTTGTGAAAGGAAAAAAAGGTGGGGAGGAGTGCCAAGATTTATAAAAGAGCACAAAAGTGCCAATCTCTCTCTCAAAAACTTGCTCATTTTTGTATGGAAGATAGTAAGAACCCCATTGCGATTCGTTGACAAAGACAACCACCTCTCAAAACCAAATTTTTATCTCTCTGTTTTACAAATGAAAAGCTCTAGCACATGTTTAATCACTGCTTCCCTCTGCGAAGGGCCTTTCTTTTACTTTTATATTGAGTCTCCACCTTCTACCTTTATGCACTATCTAAGAGAGCATAGTTGCCATTCTGAGTTTAATGTGCATAGTTCCAAAGTTTATCATTGTTTGATTTATGATTATGGCTTCACTTGTTCTTAAATTATTTATATCTAGTCGCCCTTTTAAACTTGAAGGTGTCCTATGCATTTATGTTTTGCTATTCCATGAAGGACAAGCTGAAAACCACTTATTATGTTTTTCCATATAATTTGAACACACGTTTGACTTTCATTATTTCATTATTCATGATCTTTCGTTTGTGTTTCTTTTCATGTTATAACATGGTTGCTAAGTTTTTATTGTCAAGATTATGTCTCTTATGCCCATATTTTAAGTTCTTTGATCCCAGCACTCAATGCTTTACTTAGATGATCAAGATTATGATGGTGCGTGTCACCTCAAAAAATATTCTTTTGTTATCACTTACCTACTCAAGGACGAGCAGGAGTTAAGCTTGGGGATGTTGATACGTTGCAAACGTATCAATAATTTTTAATGCTCCATGCTTATTTTACACCAATTGCTATATATTTTATCTACACGACTTTTATGATTTATTTGGACTAACCTACTAATAGTTGCAAAAGTGCAAAATGTTCTTGTTTCACACTTTGATGTGTAAGAATTACCAAGAATACAAGTAGAAACCTTGTTGGAGTCAAATTAGGACTTTCCAGAAATCTGTGCCAGAACTCTTTTCGAAGATGGTCACGTTACGGGTCGAATACGGCATCAAACGGAAAACTCTTCAATTACAAAGTTGTAGGGAATTTCACGGCGAACGTTCTGGACATAAAATTCACCTGATTCCAAGTCCAGACGGCCGAGCTAAGCCTGCTCCATTGCGGCCCAAGATGGGGAGACGGGAATCCGAGAGACTATATAAAGGGAGGAACCCTAGCTCGTGGGGGACACCTCCACCCATGAATTTGCAGCCACCAGAGCCACGTTTTAGCCTCCCCCATGGATCCCATCTCCATGGGGGAGGGATCCCATGAAGCCATGAAGGAAGGGGGCTAAGGGGCGGCGCTGCCCCATGATGCCGGCGGCGGGGAAGGAGTCCCCCGCGCCGCCGCCCGCGCCGCTGCTGCCACGCCGCTGCCGCCCGCGCCCTCGCTGCTCCTCTCCACCATCTTCACCACTATCTCCATCACATATGCAGTGGTTCATCCTCCCATACACCTCTGTATCATCCTATGTAAACATGGTGTTTGATGCTATAATATTTATCCTATGATCTATGTCATGTTTCCATAGTTTATTTGTTCTTAGATTGATTTGTTGAATGTCTTTGGTTCATTAGAGTTGTATGTTGATATGGTACTGTCCTTTGGTGTCCATTATATTTATGCGCGCATGGATTAAACATTATAGGGTTTGTAGTATGTGTAAGAGGAAGGGGGAAGTTCTGTCGAAGTGACAGAAACCTGAGGACGCGAACCAGAATGTTGCACGTATGGGAGTAAGAGGACCATTAACTTCAGGCTATGGTTGGAGAAACCTTAATGTATTGTTAGTATTTGTGGATGCTTGCTAACAATCCAATCATATAGTACTTGTATTTCCAAGTAGTGAAGTGCACGTATATTTAGCCTCTCCCACATAGAAAACTGCATCAAAGACAATGGACCCGATTTATTTGCTAATTGAACTTAGACAAAGCCACCACCATTACCACCACTTTTCCACACTCATGGTACTGTTAGTTTATGGTTACTTAGTATATTTTATTACTGCAGCACTAACAATTACTTTCTTGTATTTATTATCTTGCAAAGCTATCTCTCATACCCGTATTGTTGCTCTAGTTTTATTTCCTAGATAATGCAAACGTTTAGTATGCGTAGAGTTGTATCA
Source organism: Dactylis glomerata (assembly GCA_007115705.1). NCBI lineage: Eukaryota > Viridiplantae > Streptophyta > Magnoliopsida > Poales > Poaceae > Dactylis > Dactylis glomerata. The sequence goes on along the minus strand of QXEO01001328.1, from coordinate 2,264,816 downwards.
TTGGTTGATAGAACTTGAGAGAACATTTATCCTACCTTTAGCTCCTCGTTGAGTTCGACACTCTTACTTATCGAAAAGGCTACACACGATCCCCTATACTTATGGGATATCAAGACCTTTTCTATTTTCTGGCGCCGTTGCCGGGGAGTGTAGCGCTATTGAAGAGTGGAATTGGTAAAGGTAACCGTCACTGTGAGTATTGTTTTATTTTTGTCTTTTATTTTTATTTTACTCTGCTATGGAGAATTCTACATTTTGTTTCCTATTTGGGAACACTTCTACCACTGCTGCACATGTGGATGAACCACCACCACCACCACCTGCTGAAGTTGATCCTTTTAAAATACCTATGAAAATTGTTGGGCGTGTTATGGATAACTGCTATTTAGGAGATGGAACTGTCCATCCGGGTGATCACTTACTATTTATACATGAATTATGCGAGTTGTTTAGGTGTGCAGGTATTTCACCAAGCCAGGTTAAGAAGAAGCTATTCTCTTTATCATTGAAAGGCAGAGCTGAGGAGTGGTATCGACTGCTCCAAGATGGTCCATCTATTACATGGGAGGAAATTGTACCTCTCTTTTATTCCAAGTTTTATCCTCCAAGTGAAATCCATAAAGACCGTAATCAGACATATAATTTTTGGCCTCATGATGGAGAAAGTATTGCCCAAGCGTGGGGGGAGATTGAAGTTACTAATGCTCAAATGCCCCATTCATGAGATCCCCAATAATATTGTTATTGATAATCTTTATGCGCGGCTTATTCTTCCTGATAAGGATTATTTGGATGCTTCTTGCTTTGGATCATTTACTCATATGAAAGAAGATGCTAAGTGGAAACTCCTTGACCGTATACAAGAGAATGCTGAAGGATGGGAAAACGACAAAGGTAGGAAGTCAGGTATAAACTATGATTATGAATGCATTAAAGCTTTTATGGGAACCGATGACTTTCAAAGTGTTAGCACTGCTTATGGTCTTGATTCACAAATACTTGCTAATTGTTTTAAGGCCTTTGCCTCTTATCTTGATGTTCCAAAGAAAGATTGGAACAAATATCATGCGCCTTATAAAGATTCTATTAGTCATATACCTGCTGCAGCTACTGAAGTTTGTACTGTTGATAGTATTGTGCCTGAACCTTATTTTGAGAAGACACCTTTCCCTGCTAAGGTAAAGAAGTATTCTACTTTGGTAAGTGTGTCTAATAAAAGTACTAAGAAAGCTGCAGAACCTGATGAGCAAATTACTATTAAGTCTCCTGTAGCTATATTGAAGGATCTTGTTACTAAAGATGTTGGGGATGAATATATTCTTTTTTGTGAAGATGCTTCTAACATTATTTCTCATCCTAAAAAGCATAGGAAAACAAGTGTTCCTGTTATTTCTGTTAGGATTGGAGATCACTGCTATTATGGTTTATGTGATATTGGTGCTAGTGCAAGTGCTATTCCTTTAGAACTTTACAAAGAAATTATGCATGAGATTGGAGCTTGTGAACTTGAAGATATTGATGTGGTTGTTCAGCTTGCTAACAGAGAGACTATTTGGCCTCTTGGTATTGTTCGAGATGTGGAAGTTCTTTGTGGTAAGACTAAATACCCTACTGATTTTCTAGTACTTGGTAAGGAGGCTAGTAAAACTTGCCCCATTATTTTTGGTAGACCCTTTTTGAACACTTGTGGCGCCATGATAGATTGTAAGAAGGAGAATTTTTTACTAAGTTTAATGGAGAGTCTTATGAGTTTAATTTTTCCAAGTTTGCTAAGACTTCTTATGAAAATGACACGCCTAATGAAAATTTTCGAGTTGAACAGCTTGCTTCTATTGCTCTTGCTCCTAATAATACTTTGCAGCAATTCATGGAAGATCACAAAAGTGATGTTTTCAGTAAGGAAAGAGAAGAGATTGACGACATTTTCCTTCGTCAACAACCGCTGATCAAGCACAACTTACCTGTGGAGGATCTTGGTACCACTTTGCCACCTAAGGAAGACCCAGTGTTTGAATTAAAGCCTTTGCCTGATAATCTTAAATATGCTTATATAGATGATAATAAAATATATCCTATTATTATTAGTTCTAAACTTTCAGGAAAGGAAGAAGAAAGATTATTGGAGATATTGAGGAAACACCGAGGAGCTATGGGATATACTCTTGATGATTTAAAAGGAATTTGCCCCACTTTATGTCAGCATGCCATTAATATGGAGAAAGACGCGACGCCAGTTGTGGAGCATCAACGCCGCTTAATTCCCAAGATGAAGGATGTGGTAAGAAATGAGGTATTAAAGCTACTTGATGCTGGTATTATTTATCCTATTGCTGATAGTAGATGGGTTAGTCCTGTTCATTGTGTTCCTAAGAAAGGAGGTATGACTGTTGTGCCTAATGAGAACAATGAGCTTATTCCTCAAAGGGTAGTAGTTGGTTATAGGATGTGCATTGATTATAGGAAGGTAAACAAAGTTACTAAGAAAGATCATTATCCTTTACCATTTATAGATCAGATGCTAGAAAGGTTATCTAAGAAGACTCATTTTTGTTTCCTTGATGGTTATTCTGGCTTTTCTCAAATTGCTGTTAAAAAGGAAGATCAAGAGAAAACCACTTTTACTTGTCCTTATGGAACTTATGCTTATAGACGTATGCCGTTTGGTTTATGCAATGCTCCTACTACTTTTCAAAGATGCATGTCTGCTATTTTTCATGGCTTTTGTGAAGAAATTGTGGAGGTTTTCATGGACGACTTCTCCATCTATGGAACTTCTTTTGATAATTGTTTGCACAACCTTGATAAAGTTTTGCAGAGATGCAAATAAACTAACCTTGTTCTTAACTGGGAGAAATGCCACTTTATGGTAAATGAAGGAATTGTCCTTGGACATAAAATTTCTGAAAGAGGTATTGAAGTTGACAGAGCAAAAGTTGAAGCAATTGAGAAAATGCCCTGTCCCAGAGATGTTAAAGGTATTCATAGTATTCTTGGTCATGCTGGTTTCTATAGGAGGTTTATTAAAGATTTCTCTAAGATTTCAAAGCCTCTTACTAATCTTCTTCAAAAAGATGTACCATTTGTCTTTGATGATGATTGTAAGGAAGCTTTTAAAACTCTTAAGAAGGCTTTAACTACTGCTCCTATTGTTCAACCACCTGATTGGAATTTACCCTTTGAAATTATGTGTGATGCTAGTGATTTTGCTGTTAGTTCTGTTCTTGGACAGCGCGTAGATAATAAGTTGAATGTTATTTATTATGCTAGTAAGACTCTTGATGCTGCTCAAAAGAATTATGCTACTACTGAGAAAGAGTTTCTTGCTGTTGTTTTTGCATGTGATAAGTTTAGATCTTACATTGTTGATTCTAAAGTTACTATTCATACTGATCACGCTGCTATTAGATATCTTATGACTAAGAAGGATGCCAAGCCTAGGTTTATTAGATGGGTGTTGCTTTTACAAGAATTTGATTTGCATATCGTAGATAGGAAAGGTGCTGAAAATTCTGTGGCTGACAACTTGTCTAGATTGGAATACATTTCTTTTGATCCTATTCCTGTTAATGATAGTTTTCCAAATGAACAGTTAGCTGCTGTAAGTGTAACTTCGCGAGACCTTCCTTGGTATGCTGATTATGCTAACTTTATTGTTTCCAAGTATTTGCCTCCAACCTTTACAGCTCAGCAAAGAAGAAAATTCTTCTATGATTTGAGGCATTACTTTTGGGATGACCCACACTTATATAAAGAAGGAGTTGATGGTATTATGCGAAGATGCGTACCAGAATATGAGCAACAAGAAATATTGAGAAAGTGCCATGGAAGCGCTTATGGAGGGCATCATGCTAGAGATAGAACCGCACAGAAGGTTCTACAATCAGGTTTTTATTGGCCAACCCTTTTTAAAGATGCTAGAAGGTATGTTTTATCTTGTGATGAATGTCAAAGAGTTAGTAATATTTCTAGACGCAATGAAATGCCTATGAATTACACTCTTGTTATTGAACCATTTGATTGTTGGGGATTTGACTTTATGGATCCTTTTCCTCCTTCAAAAGGCTATACCCACATACTTGTTGCTGTTGATTATGTTACTAAATGGGTAGAAGCCATACCTACAAAGAGTGCCGATGGTGAGACCTCGTTAAAAATGCTTAAAGATGTTATTTTTCCTAGGTTTGGTGTGCCTAGATATCTTATGACTGATGGAGGTTCTCATTTTATTCATGGCAGTTTTAGAAAAACTCTTGCTAAATATGATGTTAATCATAGAATTGCTTCTGCTTATCATCCCCAAACTAGTGGGCAGGTAGAGCTTTCTAATAGAGAAATCAAGTCTATCTTGCAGAAGACTGTCAATAGATCTAGGAAAAATTGGGCTAGTAAGTTAAACGATGCTTTATGGGCTTATAGAACTGCTTATAAGAACCCCATGGGAATGTCTCCTTATAAGATGGTTTATGGAAAAGCGTGTCACTTGCCCTTAGAATTAGAACACAAAGCTTTTTGGGCAGTGAGAGAGCTTAATAGAGATTTTAAACTAGCCGGTAAGAAAAGGTTGTTAGATTTGAGTTCTCTAGATGAGTGGAGAAACGAAGCGTATGAGAATGCCAGACTTTTCAAAGAGAAAGTCAAGCAATGGCATGATAAGAGAATTCTTAAGAGAGAGTTTCATGTTGGTGAGAAAGTTCTATTGTATAGGTCTCGTCTCAGATTTTTTGCAGGGAAATTACTCTCTAAATGGGAAGGACCATATGTTATCGTGGAAGTATACCGCTCAGGTGCTACTAAGATTGCTTCATTGAAAGATGACTCTACACAAGTGGTGAATGGGCAAAGACTCAAACATTATATCACTGAAGATTCTTATAATGAAGATGTTGATGTAATTGAAACAGTTTCTCCAGAAGAATTCATCCAAGACAAATTGCAGGTACCTGCAGAGTTCGTTTTTGAATAGGTAACAGTTCTAGTCAGAGAAGGTTCGTGAAAAACTCTTCCTTTATTATTTTTGCTGTTTTTACTAAATATGAAAAATCACGAGACGAATACGGGCAGGAAAAGGAGTCCGTGTGCTCCTCACACACAGGGGGCGCGGGCCCACCTCTGGCCACGCCGCCCTAGTGTGAGAGCACCTCAGAACTTGTTTCCGTCCCGGTTTCCTCCTGTGATTTCGTTTCGATGTATAATTTTTGCTTATATAACCCCCCGGAGTACCCGAGGTATGTATATCGTTTTCTCGTCGTGTTTTGTTTCGAGCTGTTTTCTGTCAGGGATTGCTCTCAGCTTTGGAGTTACAATGTCTTCATCCGGTCCATCCGAGGAGAACCCTCTTGCGGATTCCATCAATCCATATATGAGGGAGCTGAAGATGCATCCGAAGGAGTTGTCACTCAAGGATGGGGAGTTGCAGATTAAGGATGTTCAAGGACCAAAGGAAGAAGGGAGTCTCGAAGCCAGGATGGAAGCACTGGAACAAGAAGTTTTCAAATATAAGAAGATGGCGGAACGCGAGGTGGAAATCATCCATAGGATTAATCAAGAGCTTGTTACCAAGTACAAGAAGGAGACTACAGAACTGTGGAAGGACATCTTTTCGCTCCATGAGACCACCAATCAATTACAAGCGCAACTCTACGACTTGCAGAACCAAAACTGTGAGTATGAAGCTAGGTTTAAACAAATGAGTGCTGCTGCAAGTTTCAGGACATTGGAGACTAAGACATCCTTCCTCGACGGAGGACCCCTGCCTTGGAAGTATGACAACGATGAAGACTCGCCGCCGCCAAAGGAGTAATTCGTCATCGGTATAGGCATCCCCTTGGCTTGTTCCAAGCTTGGGGGAGTGCCGCGGTATCACATCATTACCTTTTACTCATTTACTTTTCAAGTAGAGTCATATCATGAATAGAGAAATTATCCAATAGAATAGTTCGCAGTGTGGAAGTATCCTCCTTAGTTGGTTATCTATGTATCCCTTGGTGTGAGTTGCAGTAATGAAATATTAATGAGAAGTTTTATCGTTTACTTTCCGCACACTTTATTTTAGTTTGCAATGTCTCTTATATGACTAGTCTTGTTGATTAGTATTGGTATCACTTTGGGAGCATGAGTAAATTTAGTTGGTTTTGGCAAACTTAGCTTGGTCAGTAGCAGCATTACCTTGAGGTTTGAGTAGAAAAGAATAAAGAAGTATTTGTAGCTACATCACTTCAGTTTACCCTTCATATTTGGCTTATAAGCATTGTTATTCTCAAAGTTAAAATTGTTGTACCTTCAAGGGAGTTTGCATGATTGTTCTTATTATATGTATGTTTGTTTGTTTCATGCAATTCTTATGCATGCTACCCAGCCTTGCTAGCCAAAAACCTGTACTGAGAGGGAATACTTCTCGTGCATCCAAATCCTAAAAGCCAAGTCACTTCCAAAGAGTCCACTATAAATTCCTATGCATGGTATTTTAAGCCATTCCAAGTAAATTTTCATGTGCTACCTTTCAAAAACCTTCAAATACTTCTAATTTTGTTCCACTGTTTTTAGCTCATGAAGACGTAGTGGATGGGTTTGTTATCTTCCATACTAAATTAAGTATCCCTCGACTAGGCCGCTTCATCTGCTCGTCATTAATTTTGCAAGGGAGCTGGTCAGACCATTATAATTTCAAAAAGAACAGAAAAAGAGCACTCCTCCATTGTATGTGAAAGTTGGTTGGCACCCGATGGAATCGGTTAGCCATGGTTTGAGAAAGGAAAAAGGTGGGGAGGAGTGCCAAGCTATAAAAGAGCACCAATGTGCCAATTAATCAAACATCTCAGAACCGCTCTCACTTGTTTAGTATGGAAGATATCAAGAACTCCGTTGCTAGTCGTTGACAAAAGCAACCACCTCTCAAAACAATTTTTACCTCTGTTTTACAAATGAAAAGCTCTAGCACATGTTTAATCCCTGCTTCCCTCTGCGAAGGGCCTATCTTTTACTTTTATGTTGAGTCAACCTATTCCCTTCTATCTCAAGCAAGCATTTGAGTTGTTATGTTTCACTCATCCATATGTTGATCCGTTTAATCATGTTTAGTATCTTCCTTGTTTTGTACAATGCTTTTATCTGAAGGAATATATCTTTGAAAGTTTTCTATGAATGCAAAAAAAGTTTGTTTCGTCGAGCATATGGTTTTTGCTATATTAGCTCTATTTTAAAAAGGCTCCATTCAAAGGCTAGTATAGTTGTTCATTGTTCTCTGACCAAGAACTAAGGTTTGCCATCACCAATTATAGTTTATTTTGTGCATCTTTATATGTGATTCCCTTTACTTATTGCAAGCCTATATTATAAAGGGGAGTTGCTGTCTATTATAACTTGTGCCTTTGGTGAATGTGATGCTTCTTGTCCGTATTTTGATTATCGACACTTCACTCCATAAACCTGTGGTCATGTTTACCGAGTTTAGTTTTTGCTTGGGGACAAGCGAGGTCTAAGCTTGGGGGGGTTGATACGTCCATTTTGCATCACTATTTTGTATCATAATTTGCTGTTATTCATTGATATATTTCATATTTAGAGATGATACTTATGTTATTTCCTCTGTTTTTACATGTTTGATGATCATTGGAGGATTTGCTGCTGGAGTCAGGATTCTGCTGGAAAAGGACCATCAAGACACCATATTTCGGGAGATCAGGAAAATTCTAGAAAAATACTAGAAAATTATATTTTACCAAAAGACTCCGGAAGCCAGAAGGAGAAGGAGAGAGGAGCCAGGGGCAGCCTCACGCACAGGGGGCGCAGCCTGGCCCCTAGCCGCGCCGGCCCTGTATGAGGGCGCCCTGGCCCACTTCTGGTCTCGCCCCTTCGCGTACTTCATCGTTCCCGAAAACCTAAGTCAGGGGGTGCCTCAGAGATAGACACAGTCGCCTCTGCGGGGCGGAAAACACCAGAGAGAGAAAAGCTCTCTGGCAGGCAGAAATCTGCCAGGGAAATTCCTTCCCGGAGAGGGGAGATCGTCGCCATCGTCATCACCATCGCATCGGACTTCATCGGGATCATCATCATCATCATCTCCATCACCAGCACCTTCATCTCCACCATCACCACGCCATCCCGCTGTAACATCTTGAGTTGGATCTTGTTATATTCTTAGGGGAAACTTTCCCGGTGTTGATTACTCTTGTAGTTGATGCTATTGAGTGGAACCATTGAATTAAGGTTTATGTTCAGATTGTTATTTACCATTATTTCACCTCTGATCATGATCCATATGATGTCTTGTGAGTAGTTCGTTTAGTTCTTGAGGACATGCGAGAAGTCAAGATGTTAGTAGTGAATTATTGTTAAGAAATATTTAATGGTTTGATATTGTTGTGGTGCTATCTTATATTTACTAATTGGAGGCACCATAGGAGCCAGCACGTTAATCCTAACCACAAGATTTTAATTGTACGGTTACGATTGAATAACGGGACGAAGAGTTCTATTTCAGCACGATTGGAGTCCTAGATGCATGGCTCCTTGCTCCGATCGGCCCAGTACCTAGAAAATATACGTATCTGATACAGATGCATGTGAGCTGGCACTGTGTAATTTTTTCGTGATCTACGACTACGACGCGGCCATGTCGCCGATGCCGAGGACAATCCCGCCGGAGGCGACGTTCCATTAGCTAGAGCCCCGATGCTGAAGGCAGTCACGTTTTATGAGTCAAGAGAGAGCTATGTCGCTGATGCTTTGATGCTGGAGGTAGTCCCGGCGGTGGCGACGTTTCATGTTAGATCTATTTCCGCGACTCTACAGGAAGTCCCTAGACGGAGGGTTGTCTATACAGAATAATTTTAGTTTTATGTTGGGCACAAATCAGCTGGATGTGTCCATGTTGTTCAAAGCGTTCAGGATATCGATGTATACATCTACATATGGCGAATGGCTACCGGAAGAGCACCTGCTGTAAAAAACCTAACATGGTGATCAAGCCCTGGTCTGGATTCACAAAAACAGGACAGCAAGTGCACGTTGCTATCATCAAAGTCTGATGGGCATCATATTTGCCAGATCTGTCCTCAAACGGTTCTGGACATTAACAGTAGTACCAAGTTTCTGTGTACTCCTAATATATTTCAGGCGTGTCTTTCTAATCTGTACAACAATTTCTTAAGTTCTTTTTTCATTACATGCACGATCTATATATACGCATGCATATGCAGGTTTATATCATGCATGCATAGATCGATTTATTATATGGTACCATCATATATCCCCTTATATCATTGTTTACTCTCTTGGCAAGGACCATAACCACCTTTCAGTGACACGGCAGGTAAAAGATGCAGTGAAATTGCAAGTTATAAATAAAATTTATATGACACATGATATTTGATTGACGTGCAGAAGACTACTCCCAGGCATCCTCTCGCCCTCCTCCGTTCAGTGCAGTGCTAAGCATTATAGCATGGAGGAGGTGATGCACAGCGGCTGGTGGAGTTTGGCGACAAATGAGCTACAAAAGCTACTACCATCTATGTATCTTCTAAATTGAAAATTCTTTAGTACTCACGTGCTGATAGCCTAGCTGAATACTATAGAATGTTACAGTCAAACAAGTTCTTCGCTTCGACATTCTGTGATTATATAAATTGCCATCTAATTACTAGAGTTATTCACAGGTGGCTGCAGTCCAAAATTCACAAGGATGACACATAAAAGTTTTGCAATAATAGTTGATTTATTTAAGTGGATATTGTCCATTATTTGTCTTATTTTTCGGATTGCTGATCTGTTGGTCGCAAAGGATCTTGGGTCATATCTAGATTCTACGGAAGGTAATAATTGAGAATCAATGGACAACGTCTTGATTTTCGAATTTAGTAGTTACTCAATCATTAACACTATTTGTGTCTTTTCTTCATCTGTTACGTTCAGATAAAATTATTTACTTGGATGTCTAAACTATTTTATTGTGCTCAGTTGCTAGACAGTTGATATTTATTCATGATATATATATATATATATATTAGTGCTTCCAAAATTTGAAGTAGCTCAATAATAACAAAACGGAAAAATTAAAATGTTGCTATCCTTTGAAGACATAAACACAAATACTCTAATTAGTAACTAATTGAACAAACATAAATTTCAATCATATGAATTACTGTGCAAATTATTATATGCTTTGGAAGGCAATCTTTAAAAATTTAATTTTTAATGCTCTTATTTATGTTCCATGTAAAGTATATTAAGAAATGTTGATACATTTAAATAACTACCTTTTGTCGAAAAAATACTAGCCCGTGCTGATGCACGGGTTAATGACTAGTTTCACTAGTGGTGTCATGTGAACGTCGACTACATGATACTTCACCATTTATGGGCCTAGTGAGATGCATTGTGTATTTGGCTACCAATTGTGGGGTTGCTGGAGTGACAGAAACCTAAATCTCCATTGGGAAACCATTGCACCAGGGAGCGTAGGATCTTAGAGTTTAAGGCTGTGGTTAGATTTATCTTAATTACTTTCTTGTATTTGCGGATGCTTGCAAGGGGTATAATCACAAGTGTGTATTTATCCTAGTAAGGGTAGTGCGCTAGCACAGGTTCACCCCCATAACACTTATCAAACCAATAAAGACTACTTAGCGGTATGAAGCGAAAGATCTTGACAGAAACTCCCGTGTGTCCTCGAGAACGTTTGGTTATTATAAGTTACACAACCGGCTTGTCCTTTGCTGAAGAAAGGATTGGTCCACTTGCTGCAATTATTACTACTATCTTTTATTTATTCACACTTTATTTATTTGCATTACCAAATACCCCTGAAAACCCGTTTGCTAGTATTTACAGTGAATCCTTGATCAAAACCACTAGTCAACACCTTCTGCTCCTCATTGGGTTTGACACTCCTATTTATCGAAAGTACTACGATACACCCCCTATACTTGCGGGTCATCACCTAGAAATAGTATTGATTCTTGGGTACAATGCAAAGATGCTTTTATTGGAAAATATTATCCTCCTGCCTAGATTATATCCTTGAGAAGTGACATAATGAAGTTTAAACAATTTGATAATGAACATGTTGCTCAAGCTTGGGAAAGAATGAAATCTTTGATAAAGAATTGTCCCACTCATAGACTGACTACTTGGATGATCATCCAAACCTTTTATGCAGGACTAAATTTTTCTTCAAGAAACCTTCTGGATTCAGCTGCTGGAGGTACCTTTATGTCCATCACCTTGGGCGCCGCAACAAAGCTCCTTGATAATATGATGATTAATTATTCTGAATGACACACCGAGAGAGCTCCACAAGGTAAGAAGGTAAATTCTGTTGAAGAAACCTCTTCCTTGAGTGATAAGATTGAAACCATTATGTCTATGCTTGTTAATGGTAAAGCACATATTGATCCTAATAATGTTCCTTTAGCCTCTTTGGTTGCTCAAGAAGAGCATGTTGATGTGAACTTCATTAGAAATAATAATTTCAACAACAATGCTTATAGGAATAATGTTGGTAGCAACAATTATAGGCCATATCCTTCTACTAATGGTAATGGTAATTCTTATGGTAATTCCTACAACAACAATAGGAGTGCGCCCTCTGATCTTGAAGTCATGCTTAAGGACTTTATTAGTAAACAAACTACTTTTAATAAATTTGTTGAGGAAAAGTTTGGTAAATTTGATGTTTTTGCTTCTAAAGTTGATAGCTTTGCTCTTGATGTTGAACTTATGAAATTAAAGGTTATGCCTCATAATGTTTAAGAAAGCAATATTTTGAATGCCATTCAAGTTAGAATTGATGACAATGTTAGGATGTTAGCAGAATTGCATGCTAGGTGGGAAAGAGAGGATGAAATTGCTAGAAACAATAATATGACTAAAGTTTGTACTATTACCACCACTAGTAATGTTGAAGTTTCAAATGCTAGCAAACCTCCTTCTATTAATGGTAAAATGATTAGTGTAGAAAAAGTCCCCACTCCTTCTGCAAAATTTCCTAAGACTACTGAAACTTTTTCTAATAAAAGTGCTGAAATTTTTCGAAGTATGGGAGACAATGGTCCTACTACCTTTGATAGTAATGATTTTGATCTTGATGGGTGCAATATCTCTGAAGTAATTATGTTCTTACAAAATCTTGCTAGAAGTCCTAATGCTAGTGCTATGAATATGGCTTTCACAAAACATATTACAAATGCTCTCATGCAAATTAGAGAGGAGAAGTTAAAACAAAAAGTTTCTATTCCTAGGAAGTTAGAAGATGGTTGGGAGCCCATCATTAAGATGAAAGTGAATGATTTTGATTGTAATGCTTTATGTGACCTTGGTGCCAGTATTTCTGTTATGCTTAGAAAAATTTATTATATGCTTGGTTTACCACCTTTAGAAAATTGTTATTTGGATGTTCCTCTTGCTAATACTGCTAAGAAGAAATCTTTGGGGAGGATTAATGATGTTCTTATTATGGTTAACAATAACCTTGTTCCCGTTGATTTCTTTGTTTTGGATATTGAATGCAATGCTTCTTGTCCTATTATTTTGGGAAGAACTTTTCTTAGAACTGTTGGTGCTATTATTGATATGAAAGAAGGCACTATTAGATATCAATTCCCACTCAAGAAAGGTATGGAACATTTTCCTAGAAAGAGAAAAAAGCTACCTTTTGATTCTATCATTAGAACAAAATATGATCTTGATGCTTCTTCACTTGAAAATACTTGATTCTTACTTTCTGCGCCTAGCTCAAAGGCGTTAAAGAAAAACACTCTTGAGAGATAACCCATTCTTTCAGTAATTTTTATTTTGTTGAGTATTGGAAGTTGTTACTACTGTAATGACCTCTCCTTATCCTTTTTATTTCGTTTTTATGCCAAGAATAGCCTCTAATAGGAAGAAGGTAAGCTTTTGGGAAGTTGCTGTCCAGAAACAGATTTCTGCGCTTCGCTGTAAAAATTTGTGAAAAATCCCGGAAGGTCGTATTGATCTGAAATTGTTTGTCCACATGCCCTAGGTTATTATATAACTTTCTTTAGTTTTGTACTTTTCTATTTGAGCAGCAGAAGATTTTCTAAAAAATCAATCTTTACCTGTTTTTCTGTTTTGACAGATTTCTGCCACTATTTGCATTTGCCTCTTGATCTCTTTCTTTTTGAGTTCTTTTGATCGGAAGAGCTTTTAGAAGAAGTTGCTATAGTAGCTAATGTTTTAACTTTGTACTTGAGTTAAAACTGAACCAAAAGTGGATCTACTATCTTGCATAAACTAATGTTGCTAATGAGAATTGTGTGAAGTTTTGTATGAAGGAAGTTTTCAAGTGTAGGGAAAGGAGAATGATGAGATGAAGGATGGACAAAAGCTCAAGCTTGGGGATGCCCATGTCACCCCAAGAAATATCCAAGAAGTATAAGCATCAAATCTTGGGGATGCCCAAGGAACCCTCTTCTTCATCAACAAAAATATCAGGTCATCTTTCAAGACACTATATTTTTATTGCTTCATATGCTATGTGTTTTTCTTGGAGTGTCTTTATTTTTGCTGTTAGTTTTCTTTTGTTTTGTTTGCTGTAATAAATGGTTGTACCCCAGCATATTTCTTTTAGAGAATACACACTCCGTTTTCATTGCCTAGAACACTCTAGTTTTTTTTCTTATCGTTCTGCAAGTGTTCTCTTTTGCTAGTACTGCGTTTAGCTTTTGTTTTTCACCTTTATTTTTGTTCAGAACTTGTTAGTTCTTTGTAGTTGGGTGTGTTTAGACCTCTGGTATTTTTAGATTTTTATCTTTGAGAGTTGTTTCAAATAGGTTGATTGGTGTTGGAAAAGAGTAAAATGTTTCATGCTTATAGTGGTGCAAAAGGAAGCTTGTTTAGACTATGGCTTAGACTTTAGCATGTCATGCTAGATATTATCTTGATTATATGCTTAGTAGTTATTGTTGTAGCATGACTTGTGTCAAATAACTGAGAGTGCTTAATGTGCCATTGAAAGAATCATGCGTTGTTTTTTATCATATATAATCATAATATTGTGGTATTCTCCTTTGATGCTTTATTTGGGTTGACTTGGCACATGCTTACACCATGTTATGACTGTAAACAAGTCACCTCAAGCCTATATGATCATTTATTTTTTGACTTGTAATATCACTTAATGCTTTGATTAATAATGTTTTGTCGCTATACATGATTATGGCCGTTATTGCTCTCTTAGTTGACCGCTCCTAGTCTTTTGCTAGCCTTCATCTGTACTGAGTATGAGCTCTACTCGTGCATCCAACTCCCAAAAACCAAATTTTGCCAATGTGTCCACCATATCTACCTATTAGCATTTTTCTATTCCAAGTATATTCATCATGCTTTTATCTATCTTCCAAATTAAATTTTTTGTTATGAGAAAATTAGTTAGTAAAGGTCTCATGAACTTGATGGCACATTTACTTTCTTGCACTTAATAAAATTGACCATTGTGATTCTCTTATGAAGTTTATATGCTTGCAAATTGTAAGTTGAGAATTAGCACATCCATGCTTTCATGGGGCACGTTTTCAACATTGCACTTATTCCTATTTTAGTTGATATCATGATCTTTTGTTTATGGATGCCTAGCGATGTGAAATAAGTTGGAAACTTGTGAGCTCATAGAGTTTGTATATGTGTTAGAGAAACGCCTGGGCCGCTAATCCAAACCATGCATCATTCATGGTGGAAATTTACAGCATAACCATAGTGGACATTCGATGACGCATCTCAAAATAAAAAGCTATACCCAATGGTAAATAAAAGAGATATCGAGGTGTTCATTGTCTGTTTGTCCTGTCATTTTGATATGGGAAAGCTTCCATATCATCGGGAAGGAGGTACCCCATTGACGTTCTCGATGATACATGTATGCTTACAATGACAAGAACTTGCTTGGGACCTAAGTAGAGTAGCATGCGGTTTAGGTACTCATATTCACGGGACATGAGATTTTCAACTTATGGTTTATCAAGCATATAACTCATACTTGTTCTCACATTAACCTTAACCACTCAAGATGCCAATGATAGGGGCAATGAGAGCTCAAAGCTAATAAGTACCATAATTTTTGGAAGATTTATAAAACTTGCAATCACTAGTTCCCTCTGCGAAGGGCCTTTCTTTTACTTTTATGTTGAGCCTTCATCTTCTATCTTTATGCACCAATTAAGCGATCATAGTTGTCATTCTGAGTATAATGTGCATAGTCCCAAAATTTATTATTGATTGATTCATGATTATGGTATTGCTTGTTCTCAAATTATTTGTATCTAGTCACCCTTTTGAACTTTGAAGGTGTCCTATGCATTTATGTTTTGCTACTCCATGAGGGACAAGCTGAATACCACTTTGCTATGTTTTCTCTATGCTCCAAACAAACAAATAACTTTCAATGAATTATTATTCATGATCTTTTGTTTGTGTTACTTATCATGTTGTAACATGGTTGCTAAGTTCTATTGTTAGAATTATATCTCTTATGCCCTTGTTTAGAGTAATTTGATCTAAGCTTGCAATGCTTTACATTGATTTGATCAAAATTGTGTTGGCTGCATGTCACCTCAAAAATTATTATTTTTGTTATCACTTACCTACTCGAGGACGAGCAAGAGTTAAGCTTGGGGATGCTTGATACGTTGCAAACGTATCTATAATTTTTTGATGCTCCATGCTTATTTTACACCAATTGCTTTATGTTTAGTTTACACTTCGTGGCATTTTTATGCATTTTCTAGAACTAACCTATTAACAAGATGCCACAGTGCCAGTTCCTGTTTTCTGTTGTTTTTGTATTTTAGAAAAGTTATACAGGAAATATTCTGGAATTGGACGAAACAAAAGCCGAAGTTCCTATTTATCTGACATGAAGACGGAGTCCAAAGGAGAGACGGAGCCGAGCCAGGAGGCGGCCACACCATAGGGTGGCGCAGCCCCACCCCTGGCCGCGCCAGGCCCTGGTGTGGGCCCCTCCAGTGCCTCTGACATCGTCCTTCCGCCTATAAATTCACTTCATCGGGAAAAGCCTAAGGGCCCGAACATCTATCCACGAAAAGTACCGTAGACCCTAGTTCGATAAGTTCCAGAAGCTCTTCCTGGCACCCTGTCGGAGAGGGGAATCATCACCGAAGGCCTTCTTCATTGCCATGCCATGTCTGCCTCCGAACTAATGCATGAGTAGTTCACCTTTGGACTATGGGTCCATAGCAGTAGCTAGATGGTTGTCTTCTCCAATTTGCGCCTCCATGTTTAGATCTTGTGAGCTACCTACATGATCAAGATCATCTTTATGTAATTCTACATGTTGTGTTTGTTGGGATCCGATGAATATTGAGTACGATGCCAAGTTGATTATTGATTTATCATGTCTATGTTATTTATGATCTTCCATGCTCTGTGTTGCTAGTAGATACTTTGGCCAAGTGGATGCTTGTGACTCCATGGTGGCTCGGTGTTGATGATGTAAATGACCGGCCAGTTGGGAACCCCAAGAGAAGGTGTGATGAATATAGCAGCAAGTTTTCCCTCAGTTATGAAACCAAGGTATGTCAATCTAGTAGTAAAAAGCCAAACGTCTAAAGGTGATGCCTGCTAGCTGCGTGACACTCCAACAAGGGCGCCGTTAACGATTCTTATTAGCGCATCTTCAATTAGTAGCAACGCGGAACCTGCACACAACACAACCAAATACTTTGCTCCCAACTTACGATGAGGTTGTCAATCTCACCGGTTTGCTGTAAACAAAGGAATGAGCGTATCGAGTAGAAAACAGTAGTAGTAGTATGCGAGAAAATAAACAGTGCGAGTAAAGTAAACAGGTGATAGCAATGTAAAGGAAATTGGACCGGGGTCCACAGTTCACTAGTGGTGTCTCTCCATAAAATAAATAACAACATGCTGGGTAAAAAAATTACAGTTGGGCAATTGATAGAATAAAGATAACGTACATATGTCGAGAGGATCACTATGAGATTTACTCTGGGCATTACAACAAGATACATAGACCGCCATCCAACTGCATCTATGACTAATAATCCACCCACGGGGAATCATCCGAGGACCCCGTGAATATTAAGTTGCGAACAACAGATAACTGCATTAAGCAAAGTGTGTAATGTAAACAAAACATATGTCCTTGGACATAAGAATGTTGTTTTCTCCCTAGTGGCAACAGCACATCTACAACCTTAGAGGTTTCTTTAGTCACTCCCCCAGATTAAATAGAGGCATGAACCCAACTATCGAGCATAAATACCCCCTCTTGGAGTCACTAGTATCTACTTGGCCAAGATAGCTACTAACAACGGAGAGCATGCAAGATCATAAACAACATAGAGATAACATAAGATAATATTCAGCACATCAACTCAATCATAACACCAATATTCATCAGATCCCAACAAATACAACATGTAGAATTACATAACGGTGATCTCGATCATGTAAGGCAGCTCACAAGATCTAAACATGAAGCACATGGTGGAGAAGACAACCATCTAGCTACTGCTATGGACCCATAGTCCAAGGTAGACTACTCACTCATCGGGCCGGAGGCAAGCATGGCGATGAAGAAGACCTCCAGTGGTGATTCCCCTCTCCGGCAGGGTGCCGGGAAGAGCTTCTGGACCCTCCCGATCTCGGGTCGACGACGACGGCGGATTGCGATGTGTTTCTGGAAAATTGATCGGGTATTTAGGTTTTTCCCATCAGGGGGTCTTTATAGGCGAAGGGGCAGCGTCAGAAGTGGACCAGGGCGGTCACACACATAGGGGGCGCCGCCAGGGGCTGGGCCACGCTGCCCAGTTGTGTGGTCGGCCCGTGGCCCCTCTCCGTCTCCTCTTCGGACTTCTGGAAGCTTCGGTAAATTTCTGGACGTTCGGCTTTTGTTTCGTCCAATTCCGAGAATATTTCCTGTGTAACTTTTCTGAAACACAAAAACAACAGAAAATAGGGAATTGGCACTGTGGCATCTTGTTAATAGGTTAGTTCCAGAAAATGCATAAAAACGCCACGAAGTGTAACGAAACACTAAGCAAATGGTGTAAAAACAAGCATGGAGCATAAAAAATTATAGATACGTTTGAGACGTATCACTCCAAGAGGGAGTATTTATGCTCGATAGTGGGTTCATGCCTCTAGTAATCTGGGAGAGTGACAATAACTTCTAAGGTTGTAGTTGTGCTGTTGCTACTAGGGAGAAAACAACAATCTTTTGTTCAAGGATAATTGTATTGTTTACATTACACACTTTGCTTAAGGCGATAATCTGTTGCTTGCAACTTAATACCCAAAGGTTGTTCAGATGATATCCCGAGGGTGGATTATTAGTCATAGATGCAGTTGGATTACGGTCTATGTATTATGTTGTAATGCCCAAATGAATCTCATATTGATCTTCATGACATGTACATGCATTGTTATGCATTCTATATTTTCCATTGCCCAACTGTAATTTGTTTACCCAGCATGTTATACCTTTATGGAGAGACACCTCTAGTGAACTATGGACCCTAGTCCATTCTTTTACATTTATATTATCATCTACTGCAAGCACTGCTTACTTTCCGCAAGTATTATTTTACTTCACTGCAAACAAACATCTCTTTCCACACTATACGTTTAATCCTTTGTTTTCAGCAAACCAGTCAGATTGACAACCTCACTGTAAGTTGGGGCAAAGTATTTTGGTTGTGTTGTGTGCAGGTTCCACGTTGTTGACTGACGCCGGTAGTGCGCCCTACCACAAGTCAGCTAGCAGCAACCTTCAGAAGTGATTTCTTTCTCCTACTGGTCGATTAAAATTTGGTTTCATAGTGAGGGAAAAATTATTGATGTGCTGATCATACCTTCCTCTTGGGGTTTCCCAACGGGTCCTGTGAGACAATGATACGTCTCAAATGTATCTATAATTTTTGATGCTCCATGCTTGTTCTTACACCATTTGCTTTGAGTTTTGTTACACTTTGTGGCATTTTTATGCATTTTCCGGAACTAACCTATTAACAAGATGCCACAGTGCCAGTTCCCTGTTTTCTGCTATTTTTGTGTTTCAGAAAAGTTACATAGGAAATATTCTCGAAATTGGACGAAACAAAAGCCAAACCTCCTATTTTTACCGAAGCTTCGCGACGACCGAAGATGAGACGGAGGGGGGTCAGGGGCCAGCCTCACCACCAGGGGGCGCGTCCCAGCCCCTCGCCACGCCCACCTGTGGTGAGACCACCTGGTCCCACTTCTGACGCTGCCCTTTCGCCTATAAAGTCCCCTCGACGGGAAAAACCTAAAGGACGGATCGCTTTTCCTCGAAACATACTGCAAGCCGCCACCGTCGTCGAAGCGAGATCGGGAGGATCCAGGAGCTCTTCCCGGCATCCTGCCGGAGAGGGGAATCCCTACCGGAGGCCTTCTCGACCACCATGGTCGCCTCCGGAGTGATGTGTGAGTAGTCTACCTTGGACTACGGGTCCATAGCAGTAGCTAGATGGTTGTCTTCTCCACCATGTGCTTCATGTTTAGATCTTGCGAGCTGCCCTACATGATCAAGATCATCTTTATGTAATCATACATGTTGTGTTTGTTGGGATCCGATGAGTATTGGTACTATGTCAAGTTGATGTGCTGAATTATATATTTTATGTTATCTCTATGTTGTTTATGATCTTACATGCTTTCTATTGCTAGTAGCTATCTTGGCCAAGTAGATGCTAGTAACTCCAAGAGGAAGTATTTATGCTCGATAGTTGGGTTCATGCCTCTATTTAATCTGGGGGAGTGACTGATACCTCTAAGGTTGTAGATGTGCTGTTGCCACTTGGGAGAAAACAACATTCTTGTGTCCAAGGACATTTGCATTGTTTACTTTACGCACTTTGCTTAATACAATTATCTGTTGTTCACAACTTAATACTTAAGGGGTCCTCGGATGATTCCCCACGAGTGGATTATTAGTCATAGATGTAGTTGGATTACGGTCTATGTATTTTGTCGTAATGCCCAGAGTGAACCTCATAGTGATCCTCGTGATGTATGTATGTTATCTTTACTCTATCAATTGCCCAACTATAATTTGTTTACCCAGCATGTTGTTATTTATCTTATGGAGAGACACCGCTAGTGAACTGTGGAGCCCGGTCCAATTTCTTTTACATTGTTACACCGTTTTATGTTACTCGCACTGTTTACTTTTACTTGCAAACTATTATCCTTTTACCACTCGATACGCTCAATCCTTTGTTTATAGCAAACCGGTGAGATTGACAACCTCATCGTAAGTTGGGAGCAAAGTACTTGTTTGTGTTGTGTGCATGTTTCACGTTGCTGCTGGGTGAAGACACACCAACAATATTCCTGGCGCCATTGTCCGGAGTGTCACGAAGCAAGCAAGCATCACCTTCTTAAGTTTGGTTCTTTCTCCTACTGGTTCGATAAACCTTAGTTTCATAACTGAGGGAAGACTTGCTGCTATGCTCATCACACCTTCTCTTGGGGTTCCCAACTAGTCGGTCATCTACATCAACACCGCACCATCAGACATCAGGTATATATATTACCCGTAGCGCACCAACATGTCCATGCGCTATGGGTACCTTTTTTCAAATATCGAAAATATAACTATTTATAGTTGCTTTTATTTACTTGCTTTTAGTTTTGCTAGAATGGGTACTCCTGAAAACACCAAGTTGTGTGACTTTACTAGCACCAAAAACAATGATTTTATCTGCACTCCTATTGCGCCACTTGCTCCCGAGGCAAATTTTTATGAGATCAAACCTGCTTTGTTAAATCTTGTTATGAAAGAGCAATTTTCTGGTGCCAGTTCTGATGATGCTGCAGGTCATCTCAACAATTTTGTTGAGCTATGTGAGATGCAAAAGTATGAGAATGTAGATGGTAATATTATTAAGCTTAAGTTGTTTCCTTTCTCTTTAAGAGGAAGAGCTAAGGATTGGTTGCTATTTTGCTTAGAAATAGTATTGATTCTTGGGATAAGTGTAAGGATGCTTTTATTGGCAAATACTATCCTCCTGCTAAGATTATAGTATTGATTCTTGGAAATAGTATTGATTCTTGGGATAAGTTTAGACAGTTTGATAATGAACATTTTGCTTAGAAATAGTATTGATTCTTGGGATAATTTAGACAGTTTGATAATGAACATGTTGCTCAAGCTTGGGAAAGAATGAAATCTATGATAAAGAATTTCCCTACTCATGGACTGACTACTTGGATGATTGTCCAAACTTTTTATGCAGGATTGAACTTTTCTTCAAGAAATCTATTGGATTCAGCTGCTGGAGGCACTTTTATGTCCCTTACCTTGGGCGCCGCAACAAAGCTTCTTGACAGCATGATGGTAAATTATTCTGAGTGACACACCGAGAGAACTCCACAAGGTAAGAAGGTAAATTCTGTTGAGGAAACCTCCTTGAGTGATAAGATTGATGCTATTATGCTTATGCTTTCTAATGATAGAGCTCATGTTGATTCTAATAATGTTCCTTTGGCCTCTTTGGTTGCTCAAGAAGAGCATGTTGATGTAAACTTCATTAGAAATAATTTCAACAACAGTGCTTATAGGAACAATTTTACTAGCAACAATTATAGGCCGTTTCCTTCTAATGGTGATAATAGCTATCCTCGTAGACCTAAAATGCCTAGTGAAGAAAGGATTTTAGAAGTTGAAAGGGCTACTAAGAATTTTATGAAGATGCAATATGAGCAGAACAAGGTGTTTACCAAGACCATGGAGGAGCAATCTGCCTTGTTGAAGACTATTAGTCATCAACTTGATAATTTGAACAGGGCTATTCCTGAGTTGCAAGCTAAGGTTTCTAAAGCTGAAACTGATATTTCATCTTTGTCTGATGCGCAATCCTCCTTTATTAATAGAATGTCTGCTAGACCTGATCCTTTTGCTACTACTAATGCCATTCAAGTTAGAATTGATGAAAATGTAAGGATGTTAGCAGAATTGCATGCCAGGTGGGAAAGAGAAGATGAGATGGCTAGAAAGATGAAGGTATGTACCATTACTACCTCTAATGATGTTGTTCCAAATGCTAGCAATCCTCTTACTTTGATTGGTGTAGAGAAAACTCCTACTCCTTGTGCTAAAAAGCCCAAAACTGCAAAAACTTTTTTTACAAAAAGTGCTGAAATTTTTCGGAGTGTAGGAGATGATAGCTCTATTTCTTTTAATGATTTTGATGTTGATGGCTGCAATATATATGAAGTTATATTGTTCTTACAAAAGCTTGCTTTGAGTCCTAATGCTAGTTCTTTGAATATTGCTTTTACAAATCATATTACAAATGCTCTCATGAAAATTAGGGAGGAAAAGTTGAAGCAAAAAGCTTCTATTCCCAAGAAGTTAAAAGATGGTTGGGAGCCCATCATTGATATGCATGTTAATGGTTTTGATTGCCATGCTTTATGTGATCTAGCTGCTAGTATTTCTATTATGCCTAGAAAGATTTATGACATGCTTGGTTTACCACCGCTTGAAAAGTGTTATTTTGATGTTCCTCTTGCTGATGTTGCTTAGAAGAAACCTTTGGGAAGGATTAATGATGTTCTTATTATGGTTAACAATAACCTTGTTCTCGTTGATTTTCTTGTTATGGATGTTGAATGCAATGCTTCATGTCCTATTATTTTGGGAAGACCTTTTCTTCGAACTGTAGGTGCCATCATTGATATGAAGGAAGGCACCATCAAATACCAATTCCCACTCAAGAAAGGTATGGAACACTTCCCTAGAAGGAGGAAGAAATTACTTTTTGACTCTATCTTAGAGCAAATTATGAACTTGATGCTTCATCGCTTGATATTACTTGATTTGCACTTTCTGCGCCTAGCTCAAAGGTGTTAAAGAAAAGCACTCTTGGGAGATAACCCAATTTTCTTTTTAGTACTTTTTCTTATGTTTGAGTCTTGGAAGTTATTACTACTGTAATAACCACTTCTTATCCTTTTTATTTCGTTTTTGTGCCAAGAAGAACCTCTAATTTGAGGGAGGTAAGATTTGGGGAAGTTGCTGTCCTGAAACAGATTTTGGTGTTGTACCGTAAAAATTCGTGAAAATTCTCAGAATATCTTTTTGACCTGCGATTTCTTTTGCATATGCCTCAGGTTATATCCAAACTTTCATTAGTTTTGCACTTTTCGATTTGATTAACAGAAGGTCCTCGAAAAAAATCGACCTTTGTCAGCTATTCTGTTTTGACAGATTTCTACCACTATTTGTGTTTACCTCTCGATCGCTTTCTTTTTGAGTTCTTTTGATCACGGAACTTTTGGGGAAGTTGATACAGTAGTATATGCTTTATATGTGGTGTTTTTGAGTTGAAACCTGAACCAAAAAGGGTTGAATCACTATTATGTTTATGCTAATATTGCTAATAGAATTGTGTGAAGTTTTGTATGAAGGAAGTTTTCAAGTGTAGGGATTGGAGACTGATGACATGAGATGAAAAATGAACAAAAGCTCAAGCTTGGGGATGCCCATGAAACCCAAGAAATATCCAAGAGGTACAAGCGTCAAAGCTTGGGGATGTCCCCGAGGCACCCCTTCTTCATTGGCAAAAATCAGGTCACCTTTCAACACACTATATTTTTATTGCTTCATGCACTATGCATTTTTCTTTGAGCGTCTTTACTTTTGCTTTCAGTTTTCTTTTATTTTGTTGGCTGCAATAAATGGTTGGACCCCAACAAATTTCTTTTGGAGGAGATTTACTCGCTTTTCATTTGCCAAGAACACTCCGTTTTTCACTCTTATCGTTCAATGAGTGTTCTCTTTTTCTAGAACCGCGTTTAGCTTTCATTTTTCGCCTTGATTTTTGTTCAGATCTTGTTTTATCTTTGCATAAAGGTGTGTTTGGACCTCTGTTCTATGTTGGTATTCATCAAAAGAGTTGTCTCAAAAAGGTTTGAATGGTGTTGGAAAAGAGAAAACATTTCATGCAAAAAAAGTGGTACAAAAAGGAGCCTGTTTAGACTGCGGCTTAGAATTTTTCATGCCATGCTTGATGTCGTTTTGATAGTATGCTTAGTAATTTTTGCTGTAGCATGACTTGTCTCAAATGACTGAGATTGCTTAATGAGCCTCTGAAAAAAACATGCGTTGCTTTTATTATATGGAAGCATTTATTTGGTTTTCTCCTTGATGCTTTATTTGGGTTGACTTGGCGCATGCTTACAACATGTTTGACTCTTACAAAGTCACCATAAGCCTTTATGATCATTTGGTTTTTGACTTGTGATGCCATTTTATACTTCTTTAATGATGTTTTGTCGCTATGCATGATTATGGCCGTTATTGCTCTCTTAGTTGGTCGCTCCCAGTCTTTTGCTAGCCCTCACTTTGTACTGAGTATGAGCTCTACTCGTACATCCAACTCCCAAAATCCAAGTTATTCCAATGTGTCCACCATACATATCTATTAGCAATTTTCTATTCCAAGTACATTTGACTTGCTTTTATCTATCCTTCGAATTAAACTCTTTAGGTGTTATGCGAAAATTAGTCAGTAAAGCTCTCACGAACCTGATGGCACACTTTACTTTTTTTGCTTTTAAAATTTTGATATTGTGGCTCTTTTATGTTGACGTTATGCTTGCAAGTTGTAAGTTGGAAATTAGCCAAACCATTCCGTCATGGGGTAAGCTTTCAACATTGCACTTCTTATATGAGTTGATATCGTGATCTTTTGTTTATGGATACTCGCGATGTGAAACAAGTTGGGAATCTTGCGGGACCATGGAGTTTGTATATGTGTTAGAGAAACTCCTGGGCCGCTAATCTAATTCATGCATCATTTATGGTGGAAATTTACAGCATGCCCATAGTGGACATTCGATGACGCATCTCAAAATAAAAAGCTATACCAATGGTAAATAAAAGAGATGCCGAGGTGTTCATTGTCTGTTTGTCCTGTCATTTTGATGTGGGCTTGTTCCATGTCATCGGGCAAGGAGGTACGCCGTTGGCGGTTCTCGATGATACGTGTATACTTACAATGACAAGAGCTTGCTTGGGACCCTAAGTCGAGTAGCATGAGGTTTGGGTATTCATACTTCACGGGACACGAGGTTTTCAACTTATGATTTGTCAAGCATATGCTCATAATCGTTCTCGCATTAACTTTAACCATTCAAGATGCCTATGATGGGGGCAATGAGAGCTCAAAGCTAGTAAGTACCATAATTTTTGAAGGTTTATAAAACTCGCAATCACTGCTTCCCTCTGTGAAGGGCCTTTCTTTTACTTTTATGTTGAGTCTCTGATGACCCACAAGTATAGGGGGTGTATTATAGTACTTTCGATAAATAAGAGTGTCGAACCCAACGAGGAGCAGAAGGTGTTGACAAGTGGTTTTGATCAAGGATTCACTGTAAATACTAGCAAACGGGTTTTTAGGGGTATTTGGTAATATAAATAAATAAAGTGCGAGTAAATAAAAGACAATAATAATAATTGCAGAAAGTGGCCCAATCCTTTCTAGAGCAAAGGACGAGCTGGTTGTGTAACTTGTGATGAACAAACGTTCTCGAGGACACACGTGAGATTCTGTCAAGTGCTTTCGCTTCATACCGCTAAATAATCTTTATTGGTTTGATAAGTGTTATGGGGGTGAACCTGTGCTAGCACACTACCCTTACTAGGATAAATACACACTTGTGATTATACCCCTTGCAAGCATCCGCAAATACAAGAAAGTAATTAAGATAAATCTAACCACAGCCTTAAACTCTAAGATCCTACGCTCCCTGGTGCAATAGTTTCCCAACGGAGGTTTAGGTTTCTGTCACTCCAGCAACCCCACAATTGGTAGCCAAATACACAATGCATTTCACTAGGCCCATAAATGGTGAAGTATCATGTAGTCGACGTTCACATGACATCACTAGTAAAATAGCACCACAACAAATAAATATCAAACCACTAAATATTACTTAACATAATTCCACTACTAACATCGTGACTTCTCCCATGTCCTCAAGAACTAAACAAACTACTCACAAAACATCATATGGATCATGATCAGAGGTGAAATAATGGTAAATAACAATCTGAACATAGACCTTAATTCAACGGTTCCACTCAATAGCATCAACCACAAGAGTAATCAACACCGGGAAAGTTTCCCCTAAGAATTTGACAAGATTCAACTCAAGATGTTACAGTGGGATGGGGTGGTGATGGTGGAGATGAAGGTGCTGGTGATGAGATGATGATGATGATCCCGATGAAGTCCGGTGTGATGGTGATGACGATGGCGACAATCTCCCCTCTCCGGGAAGGAATTTCCCCGGCAGATTTCTTCCTGCTGGAGAGCTTTTCTCTCTCTGGTGTTTTCCGCCCCGCAGAGGCGGCGGTGTCTATCTCTCAGCCCCCCTTGACTTAGGTTTTCAGGGACGATCAAATACGCGAAGGGGCGATGGCAGAAGTGGGCCAGGGTGCCCTCACCATAGGGTGGCGCGGCCAGGGGCTGGGCCGCGCCCCCTGGTGGTGAGGCTGCCCTGTGGCCCCTCTCACCTCCTCCTTTTGGCTACTTCAGTCTTCTGGTAAAATATAATTTCCTAGTATTTTTTTGGAATTTCCTGATCTTCCGAAATATGGTGTCTTGACGGTCCTTTTTCCAGCAGAATCCTGACTCCAGCACCAAATCCTCCAATGATCATCAAACATGTAAGAACAGAGGAAACAACATAAGTATCATCTCTAAATGTGAAATATATCAATGAATAACAGTAAATTATGATACGAAATAGTGATGCAAAATGGACGTATCAACCCCCCCAAGCTTAGACCTCGCTTTTCCCCAAGCGAAAACTAAACTCGGTAAACATGACCACAAGTTTATGGAGTGAAGTGTCGATAATCAAAATATGGACAAGAAGCATCACATTCACCAAGGCACAATTTATAATAGACAGCAACTTCCCTTTATATGATATAGACTTGCAATAAGTCAAGGGGAATCACAAATAAGGATGCACAAGGTAAACTATAATTGGTGGTGGCAAACCTTAGTTCTTGGTTAGAGAACAATGAACAAACTATACTTATTTTTGAACGGAGCCTTTTTAAAACAGAGCTAATATAGCAAAAACCATATGCTCAATGAAACAAACTTTTGCATTCATAAAAAGCTTTCAAAGATATATTCCTTCAGACAAAAGCATTGTACTAACCGAAACAGTGCTTTACCCCTAGATGTCCAGTCAACTGCTGCGCCTCAACGTATTTCGGGGAGAACCAGCTAGCTCTGGGTTTGAGTGGCATTGTTTTCTACTAACAACTTGAGGCTTTGACCCTGGGTAGACCCCCTTGTTTGGCAAACAGACGTGAGTGAATTGGTCGGAATGGGTAGAAATCCCAACAAAAGAAGTTAGTAAACATGATTAAATGGATCAACATATGGATGAGTGAAACATAACAGCTCAAATGCTTGCTTGAGATAGAAGGGAATAGGTTGACTCAACATGAAAGTAAAATACAGGCCCTTCGCAGAGGGAAGCAGTGATTAAACATGTGCTAGAGCTTTTCATTTGTAAAACAGAGGTAAAAGTTGTTTTGAGAGGTGGTTGCTTTTGTCAACGACTAGCAACGGAGTTCTTGATATCTTCCATACTAAACAAGTGAGAGCGGTTCCGAGATGTTAATTAATTGGCACATTGGTGCTCTTTTATAGTTTGGCACTCCTCCCCACCTTTTCCTTTCTCAAACCATGGCTAACCGATTCCATCGGGTGCCAACCAACTTTCACATACCATGGAGGAGTGCTCTTTTTCTTTTCTTTTTGAGGTTACAATGGTCTGACCAGCTCCCTTGCAAAATTAATGACGAGCAGATGAAGCTGCCTAGTCGAGGGGTACTTAATTTAGTATGGAAGATAACAAACCCATCCACTACGTCCTCATGAGCTAAAAACAGTGGCACAAAAATGAGAAGTGTTTGAAGGTTTTCGAAAGGTAGCACATGAAAATTTACTTGGAATGGCTTGAAATACCATGCATAGGAATTTATAGTGGACTCTTTGGAAGTAACTTGGTTTTTGGGAGTTGGATGCACGAGAAGTATTCCCTCTCAGTACAGGTTTTTAGCTAGCAAGGCTGGGTAGCAAGTATAAGAGTTGTATGAAACAAACAAACATACATATAATAAGAACAATCATGAAAACTTCCTTGAAGGTACAATGATTTTAACTTTGAGAATAAAAATGCTTATAAGCCAAACATGAAGGAAAACTGAAGTGATATAACTACAAGCACTTCTTTCTTATTTTCTACTCAAACCTCAAGGTAATGTTGCTACTGACCAAGCTAAGTTTGCCAAAACTAACTAAATTTACTCATGCTCCCAAAGTGATACCAATACTAATCAACAAGACTAGTCATATAAGAAACATTGCAAACTAAAATAAAATGTGCGGAAAGTAAACGATAAAACTTCTCATTAATATTTCATTACCGCAACTCACACCAAGGGATACATAGATAACCAACTAAGGAGGATACTTCCACACTGCAAACTATTCTATAAGATAACTTCTTTATTCATGATATGACTCTACTTGAAATGTAAATGAGTAAAAGATAATGATGTGATATCGTGGCACTCCCCCAAGCTTGGAACAAGTCAAGGGGATGCCTATACCATGATGAATTACTCCTTTGGCGGTGGTGGTGAGTCTTTATCATCATCGTACTTCCAAGGCAGAGGTCCCCCGTCAAGGAAGGATGTCTTGGTCTCCAATATCCTGAAACTTGCAGCAGCACTCATTTGTTGAAATCTAGCTTCATACTCATAGTTTTGGTTCTGCAAGTCGTAGAGTTACGCTTGCAATTGGTTAGTGGTCTCATGGAGTGAAAAGATGTCCTTCCAGAGTTCTGTAGTCTCTTTCTTGTACTTGGTGATACGTCTCAAACGTATCTATAATTTTTGATGCTCCATGCTTGTTTTTACACCATTTACCCGATGTTTCGTTACACTTCGTGGCACTTTTATGCATTTTCCGGAACTAACCTATTAACAAGTCGCCACAGTGCCAGTTTCCTGTTTTCTGCTGTTTTTGTGTTTCAGAAAAGCTACACAGGAAATATTCTCGGAATTGGACGAAACAAGTTCTAGAAGTCTTATTTTTTCCGGAAGCTTCCCGAAGACCGAAAGAGAGCCTGAGGGGGGCCAGAGGCCGCCCTCACACATAGGTGGCGCGGCCCAGGCCCTGGCCGTGCCACCCTGGTGTGAGGAGCCCCTGGCTGCCCTCTGACGACGCCCCTTCGCCTATATAAAGCCTCGGGACAGAAAACCCTAAAGGAATCGGTAAAATTTCCAGAACAGTTCCGTAGCTCCGCCGCCGCCGCCGATGAATTTCGGGGGACAGAAGTCTCTGTTCCGGCACCCTGCCAGGACGGGGAAGTGCCCCCGGAGCCACCTCCATCGGTCTCCATCGCCGTCTCCGCCGTCTCCATCGACCTCACCGCCATCTCCATCAACCTTGCTGTCTCCTATGACGAGGAGGGAGTAGTTCATCCCTGGGGCTGAGGGCTCTACCGGTAGCTATGTGGTTCACCTCTCTCTCCCATGATGTGATCTTTATGTGATCGTGAGCTTTGTATCATGTTGAACAACTAGATGTTATTATTCAGATATTATGTGTACTCTAGTGTGTTATTAAAGTAATCTATTCCTCCTGCCATGGTGTAACGGTGACAGTGCGTGCATCATGATGGTACTTGGTCTAGGCTACGATTGTGATCTCTTATGGATTATGAGAATAATTATCACTATGATAGTATTGAAGTGATCTATTCCTCCTTTCATGGTGTAATGTTGACAGTGTGTGCACCGTGTTAGTACTTGGTCTAAGTTGCAATAATATCTATCTTGAGTTGTGATCTGATTTGAATATCTCTATGAGTGGTGTTTGTCAAGTACTTGATGAACTTTAAGGAGTGCTTCGTAGCCCTACGCAATGATTAGTGTTGTTCAATAGGAGAGTAATTCAGAGTACCATAGTGAAGAGAAGTTGTTTATTTGTTCAATCATGTTATATTTGTTGGGAGCGTGTCCACTAGTGAAAGTATGATCCCTAGGCCTTGTTTCCAAGCATTGCACACCGTTTACTTGCTGTTTTGTTACATGTTTGCTTGCAGCGATACTTATTCCATACTATATTTACTACTCATAATCATCACTACTACTTGTATTTCACTATCTCTTCGCCGAACTAGTGCACCTATACATCTGACAAGTGTATTGGGTGTGTTGGGGACACAAGAGACTTTCTGTATCGTAATTGCAGGATGTTTGAGAGGGATAGCTTTGACCTCTTCCTCCCTGAGTTCGATAAACCTTGGGTGATCCACTTAAGGGAAACTTGCTGCTGCTCTACAAACCTCTGCACTTGGAGGCCCAACACTATCTACAAGAACAGAAGCGTGTGTAGACATCACTTGGCGACAAGCTCTTGATTAATCCTATGGATGATGTCCACCTTGCGTTCCGCCATCTTCTTATACTTAAAAACTTCTTGTTCCAGTGCTTCCATCCTGGCTTCGAGACTCCCTTCTCCCTTAGGGACTTGGACTTCTTTGATCTGCAACTCCCCATCCTTGAGCAGCAATTCCTTCGGATGCATCTTCAACTCCCTCATGTACGGATTAATGATGTCCGCAAGAGGGTTCTCCTCAGATGGAACAGACGAAGACATTGCAACTCAAAGCTGAGAACAATCCCCTGGCAGAAACAGCTCGAAACAAAACACTACGAAAACACGATATACAGACCTCGGGTAATCCGGGGGGTTATATAGGCGAAAATTATACATCGAGACAAAATGACAGGAGGAAACCGGGACGGAAACGAGCTCGGGGGTGGTCTCACCACAAGACGGCACGGCCTAGGGTGGGCCCGCGGCCCCTGGTGGTGAGGAGCCACCGGACTCTGTCTCCTGCCCGTTTTCGTCTCGTGATTTTTCATAGTTAGCAAAAACAACAAAAATATTAATGGAAAATTTTTATGCAAGTCTTTTCTGACTAGAACTGTTACCTATTCAAAGACGAACTCTGCAGGTACCTGCATATTGTCCTGGATGAATTCTTCCGGAGAAACCGTTTGAATAACATCAACATCTTCATTATAAGAATCTCCAGCAATATAATGTTTGAGTCTTTGCCCATTCACCACTTGTGTAGTGTCATCTTTTAACGAAGCAATCTTTATCGCACCTGAGCGGTACACTTCCACAATAACATATGGTCCTTCCCATTTCGAGAGTAATTTTCCTGCAAAAAATCTGAGATGAGACCTATACAACAGAACTTTCTCACCAACATGAAACTCTCTTTTAAGAATTCTCTTATCATGCCATTGTTTGACCTTCTCTTTGAAAAGTCTGGCATTCTCATAGGCTTCATTTCTCCACTCATCTAGAGAACTCAAATCTAACAACCTTTTCTTACCGGCAAGTTTAAAATACCTATTAAGCTCTTTCACTGCCCAAAAAGCTTTGTGTTCTAATTCTAAGGGCAAGTGACACGCTTTTCCGTAAACCATTTTGTAAGGAGACATGCCCATGGGGTTCTTATAAGCAGTTCTATAAGCCCATAAAGCATCGTTTAACTTGCTAGCCCAGTTTTTCCTAGATCTATTGACAGTCTTCTGCAAGATAGACTTGATCTCTCTATTTGAAAGCTCTACCTGTCCACTAGTTTGGGGATGATAAGCAGAATTAATTCTATGATTAACGTCATATCTAGCAAGAGTTTTTCTAAAACCGCCATGAATAAAATGAGAACCTCCATCAGTCATAAGATATCTAGGCACACCAAACCTAGGAAAAATAACATCCTTAAGCATTTTTAACGAGGTTTCACCATCGGCACTCTTTGTAGGTATGGCTTCTACCCACTTGGTAACATAATCAACAGCAACAAGTATGTGAGTATAGCCTTTTGAAGGAGGAAAAGGACCCATAAAGTCAAATCCCCAACAATCAAATGGTTCAATAACAAGAGTGTAACTCATAGGCATTTCATTGCGTCTAGAAACATTACCTACTCTTTGACATTCATCACAAGATAAAACATACCTTCTAGCATCTTTAAAGAGGGTTGGCCAATAAAAACCTGATTGTAGAACCTTTTGTGCGGTTCTATCTCCAGCATGATGTCCTCCATAAGCGCTTCCATGGCATTTTCTCAATATTTCTTGTTGCTCATACTCTGGTACACATCTTCGCATAATACCATCAACTCCTTCTTTATATAAGTGTGGGTCATCCCAAAAGTAATGCCTCAAATCATAAAAGAATTTTCTTCTTTGCTGAGCTGTAAAAGTTGGAGGCAAATACTTGGAAACAATAAAATTAGCATAATCAGCATACCAAGGAAGGTCTCGCGAAGTTACATTTATTAAAGCCAACTGTTCATTTGGAAAACTATCATTAATAGGAATAGGATCAAAAGAAATGTTTTCCAATCTAGACAAGTTATCAGCCACAGGATTTTCAGCACGTTTCCTATCCACAATATGCAAATCAAACTCTTGTAAAAGCAACACCCATCTAATAAGCCTAGGCTTAGCGTCCTTCTTAGTCATAAGATATCTAATAGCAGCGTGATCAGTATGGATAGTAACTTTAGAATCAACAATATAAGGTCTAAACTTATCACATGCAAAAACAACAGCAAGAAACTCTTTCTCAGTAGTAGCATAATTCTTCTGAGCAGCATCAAGAGTCTTACTAGCACAATGAATAACATTCAACTTATTATCTATGCGCTGTCCAAGAACAGCACCAATAGCAAAATCACTAGCATCACACATAATTTCAAAGGGTAAATTCCAATCAGGTGGTTGAACAATAGGAGCAGTAGTTAAAGCCTTCTTAAGAGTTTCAAAAGCTTCCTTACAATCATCATCAAAGACAAATGGTACATCTTTTTGAAGAAGATTAGTAAGAGGCTTTGAAATCTTAGAGAAATCTTTAATAAACCTCCTATAGAAACCAGCATGACCAAGAATACTACGAATACCTTTAACATCTTTGGGACAGGGCATTTTCTCAATTGCCTCAACTTTTGCTCTGTCAACTTCAATACCTCTTTCAGAAATTTTATGTCCAAGGACAATTCCTTCATTTACCATAAAGTGGCATTTCTCCCAATTAAGAACAAGATTAGTTTCTTCACACCTCTGCAAAACTTTATCAAGATTGTGCAAGCAATTATCAAAAGAAGTTCCATAGACGGAGAAATCGTCCATGAAAACCTCCACAATTTCTTCACAAAAACCATGAAAAATAGCACACATGCATCTTTGAAAAGTAGCAGGAGCATTGCATAAACCAAACGACATACGTCTATAAGCATAAGTTCCATAAGGACAAGTAAAAGTGGTTTTCTCTTGATCTTCCTTTCTAACAGCAATCTGAGAGAAACCGGAATAACCATCAAGAAAACAAAAGTGAGTCTTCTTAGACAACCTCTCTAACATTTGATCTATAAACGGTAAAGGATAATGATCATTCTTGGTAACTTTGTTTACCTTTCTAAAATCAATGCACATCCTATAACCAACTACTACCCTTTGAGGAATAAGCTCGTTATTCTCATTAGGCACAACAGTCATACCTCCTTTCTTAGGAACACAATGAACAGGACTAACCCATCTACTATCAGCAATAGGATAAATAATACCAGCATCAAGGAGCTTCAATATCTCATTTCTTACCACTTCCTTCATCTTGGGAATTAAGCGGCGTTGATGTTCAACAACTAGCTTTGCGTCTTCCTCCATATTAATAGCATGCTGACATAAAGTTGGAGAAATCCCTTTTAAATCATCAAGAGTATATCCCATAGCTCCTCGATGTTTCCTCAATATCTCCAATAACCTTTCTTCTTCCTTTCCTGAAAGCTTCGAACTGATAATAATAGGATATATTTTCTTATCATCTATGTAAGCATATTTAAGATCATTAGGTAAAGGTTTTAATTCAAAAACAGGATCTTCCTTAGGTGGTAAAGTGGTACCAAGATCCTCCACAGGTAAATTATGCTTGATCAACGGTGGTTGATGAAAGAAAATATCGTCAATCTCTTCTCTTTCCTTCCTGTAGACATCACTTTCATGGTCCTCCATGAATTGCTGCAAAGCATTATTAGGAGCAAGAGCAATAGAAGCAAGCTGTTCAACTCGAAAATTTTCATTAGGCATGTCATTTTCATAAGAAGTCTTAGCAAACTTGGAAAAATTGAACTCATAAGATTCTCCATTAAACTTAGTGAAAATTTTCTCCTTCTTACAGTCTATCACAGCACCACAAGTATTCAAAAAGGGTCTACCAAAAATAATAGGACAAATTTTACTATCTTCCTTACCAAGTACTAGGAAATCAGTGGGATATTTGGTCTTACCGCAAAGAACTTCCACATCTCGAACAGTACCAAGAGGCCAAACAGTCTCTCTGTTAGCAAGCTGAACAACGACATTAATATCCTCAAGTTCACAAGGGCCAATCTCATGCATGATTTCTCTGTAAAGCTCTAAAGGAATGGCACTTGAACTAGCACCAATGTCGCATAAACCATAATAGCAATGATCGCCAATCCTGACAGAATTAACAGGAACACTTGTTTTCCTATGCCTATTAGGATGTGAAATAATGTTAGTAGCATCTTCACAAAAGATAATATATTCATCCCCTACATCTTTAGTAACAAGGTCCTTCAATATAGCCACAAGAGACTTAATAGTAATTTGCTCATCAAGTTCTACAGCTTTCTTAGTACTTTTATTAGACACACTTGCCAAAGTAGAATGCTCTTTTACCTTAGCAGGGAAAGGTGTCTTCTCAAAATAAGGTTCAGGCAAAATGCTATCAACAGTACAAACTTCAGTAGCTGCAGCAGGAATATGACTAACAGAATCTTTATAAGGCGCATGATATTTGTTCCAATCTTTCTTTGGAACATCAAGATAAGAGGCAAAGGCCTTAAAATAGTTAGCAAGTATTTGAGAATCAAGACCATAAGCAGTGCTAACATTATGAAAGTCATCGGTTCCCATAAAAGTTTTAATGCATTCATAATCATAATTTATACCTGACCTCCTACCTTTGTTGTTTTCCCATCCTTCAGCATTTTCTTGAATACAGTCAAGGAGATTCCACTTAGCATCTTCTTTCATATGAGTGAATGATCCAAAATAGGAGGCATCCAAATAATCCTTATCATGAAGAGCAAGCCTCGCATAAAAATTATCAATAACAATATTACTGGGGAGCTCATGAATGGGACATTTGAGCATTAGTAACTTCAATCTCCCCCACGCTTGGGCAATACTCTCTCCACCACGAGGCCAAAAGTTATATATGCGATTACGATCTTTATGAATTTCACTTGGAGGATAAAACTTGGAATAAAAGAGAGGCATAATTTTCTCCCATGCAATAGATGGACCATCTTTAAGCAGCCGATACCACTCCTCAGCTCTGCCTTTCAGTGATAAAGAGAATAGCTTCCTCTTGACCTGGCTCAGTGAAATACCTGCACACTTGAACAACTCGCATAATTCATGTATAAAAAGTAAGTGATCACCCAGATGGACAGTTCCATCTCCTGAATAGCAGTTATCCATAACACGTTCAACAATTTTCATAGGTATTTTAAAAGGATCTAATTGAGCGGGTGGTGGTGGTGGTTCATCCACACGTGCAGCAGTGGTAGTAGTGTTCCCAAACAGGAAACCAAAGGGAGAATTCTCCATAGCAAAATAAAATAAAAATAAAAGACAAAAATAAAAACAATACTCACAGCGACGGTTACCTTTACCAATTCCACTCTTCAATAGCGCTTCACTCCCC
This sequence comes from Dactylis glomerata, assembly GCA_007115705.1. Lineage (NCBI taxonomy): Eukaryota > Viridiplantae > Streptophyta > Magnoliopsida > Poales > Poaceae > Dactylis > Dactylis glomerata. The sequence goes on along the minus strand of QXEO01001328.1, from coordinate 2,228,937 downwards.
AGCAACGGCGCCAGAAAATAGTATTGATGACCCACAAGTATAGGGGGTGTATCGTAGTACTTTCGATAAATAAGAGTGTCGAACCCAACGAGGAGCAGAAGGTGTTGACAAGTGGTTTTGATCAAGGATTCACTGTAAATACTAGCAAACGGGTTTTCAGGAGTATTTGGTCATATAAATAAATAAAGTGCGAGTAAATAAAAGACAATAATAATAATTGCAGCAAGTGGCCCAATCCTTTCTAGAGCAAAGGACAAGCCGGTTGTGTAACTTATGATGAACAAACATTCTCGAGGACACACAGGAGTTTCTGTCAAGTGCTTTCGCTTCATACCGCTAAATAATCTTTATTGGTTTGATAAGTGTTATGGGGGTGAACCTGTGCTAGTGCACTACCCTTACTAGGATAAATACACACTTGTGATTATACCCCTTGCAAGCATCCACAAATACAAGAAAGTAATTAAGATAAATCTAACCACAGCCTTAAACTCTAAGATCCTACGCTCCCTGGTGCAATGGTTTCCCAATGGAGGTTTAGGTTTCTGTCACTCCAGCAAACCCACAATTGGTAGCCAAATACACAATGCATTTCACTAGGCCCATAAATGGTGAAGTATCATGTAGTCGACGTTCACATGACACCACTAGTAAAATAGCACCACAACAAATAAATATCAAACCACTAAATATTACTTAACATAATTCCACTACTAATATCTTGACTTCTCCCATGTCCTTAAGAACTAAACAAACTACTCACAAGACATCATATGGATCATGATCAGATGTGAAATAATGGTAAATAACAATCTGAACATAGACCTTAATTCAACGGTTCCACTCAATAGCATCAACTACAAGAGTAATCAACACTGGGAAAGTTTCCCCTAAGAATTTGACAAGATTCAACTCAAGATGTTACAGCGGGATGGCGTGGTGATGGTGGAGATGAAGGTGCTGGTGATGAGATGATGATGATGATCCCGATGAAGTCCGGTGCGATGGTGATGACGATGGCGACGATCTCCCCTCTCCGGGAAGGAATTTCCCCGACAGATTTCTTCCTGCCAGAGAGCTTTTCTCTCTCTGGTGTTTTCCGCCTCGCAGAGGCGGCGGTGTCTACCTCTCAGCCCCCCCTTGACTTAGGTTTTTGGGGATGATCAAATACGTGAAGGGGCGATGGCAGAAGTGGGCCAGGGTGCCCTCACCATAGGGCGGCGCGGCCAGGGGCTGGGCCGCGCCCCCTGGTGGTGAGGCTGCCCTATGGCCCCTCTCGCCTCCTCCTTCTGGCTACTTCAGTCTTCTGGTAAAATATAATTTCCTGGTATTTTTCTGGAATTTCCTGATCTTCCGAAATATAGTGTCTTGACGGTCCTTTTTCCAGTAGAATCCTGAATCCGGCAGCAAATCCTCCAATGAGCATCAAACATGTAAAAACAGAGGAAACAACATAAGTATCATCTCTAAATGTGAAATATATCAATGAATAACAGTAAATTATGATACAAAATAGTGATGCAAAATGGACGTATCAGTCTCCACCTTCTACCTTTATGCACCTTCTAAGAGAGCATAGTTGCCATTCTAAGTTTAATGTGCATTGTCCCAAAGTTTATCATTGATTGATTCATGATTATGGTTTCACTTGTTCTTAAATTATTTGTATCTAGTCGCCCTCTTAAACTTGAAGGTGTCCTATGCATTTATGTTTTGCTATTCCATGAAGGACAAGCTGAAAACCATTTGCTATGTTTTTCCATGTGATCTGAACACATGTTTGACTTTCATTGTTTCATTATTCATGATCTTTCGTTTGTGTTTCTTTTCATGTTATAACATGGTTGCTAAGTTTTTATTTTCAAGATTATGTCTTTTATGCCCATGTTTTAAGTTCTTTGATCCCAGCACTCAATGCTTACATATATGATCAAGATTGTGATGGTGCATGTCACCTAAAAAATTATTCTTTTGTTATCACTTACCTACTCGAAGACGAGCAGGAGTTAAGCTTGGGGATGCTTGATACGTCTCAAACGTATCTATAATTTTTGATGCTCCATGCTTGTTCTTACACCATTTGATTTGAGTTTTGTTACACTTCGTGGCGTTTTTATGCATTTTCCGGAACTAACCTATTAACAAGATGCCATAGTGCCAGTTCCCTATTTTCTGCTGTTTTTGTGTTTCAGAAAAGTTACACGGGAAATATTCTCGGAATTGGACGAAACAAAAGCTGAACCTCCTATTTTTACCGAAGCTTCGCGAAGACCGAAGATGAGACGGAGGGGGGCCAGGGGCCAGCCTCACCACCAGGGGGCGCGGCCTAGCCCCTGGCTGCGCCCACCTGTGGTGAGTGATACGTCTCCAACGTATCTATAATTTTTGATGCTCCATGCTTGTTTTTACACCATTTACCCAATGTTTCGTTACACTTCGTGGCACTTTTATGCATTTTCCGGAACTAACCTACTAACAAGTTGCCACAGTGCCATTTCCCTGTTTTCTGCTGTTTTTGTGTTTCAAAGTGATACACAGGAAATATTCTCGGAATTCGACGAAACAAAAGCCAAAAGTCTTATTTTTCCCGGGAGCATCCAGACATCCGAAGAGAGGAAGGAGAGGGGCCACAGGCCTCCCTCACACAGGGCTGGCGCGGCCTAGGCCCTGGCCGCGCCACCCCTGTGTGAGGAGGCCCTGGCAGCCCTCTGACATCGCCCCTTCGCCTATAAGAAGCCTCGGGACGGAAAACCCTAAAGGATTCGGCAATTTTCCAGAAAGAGTTCCGCAGCTCCGCCGCCATCACCGACGAATTTCGGGGGACAGAAGTCTCTGTTCCGGCACCCTGCCGGGACGGGGAAGTGCCCCCGGAGCCATCTCCATCGACCTCCATCGCCGTCTCCGCCGTCTCCATCGACCTCACCGCCATCTCCATCAACCTTGCTGTCGCCTATGATGAGGAGGGAGTAGTTCATCCCCGGGGCTGAGGGCTCTACCGGTAGCTATGTGGTTCACCTCTCTCTCCCATGATGTGATCTTTATGTGATCGTGAGCTTTGTATCATGTTGAACAAGTAGATGTTATTATTCAGATGTTATGTGTACTCTAGTGGTGATTGTTAAAGTAATCTATTCCTCCTGCATTGGTGTAACGGTGACAGTGCGTGCATCATGGTGGTACTTGGTTTAGGCTATGATTGTGATCTCTTGTGGATTATGAGAATAATTATTGCTATGATAGTTTGAGTGATCTATTCCTCCTTTCATGGTGTAATGGTGGCAGTGTGTGCACCGTGTTAGTACTTGGTCTAAGTTGCAATGATATCTATCTTGAGTTGTGCTTTGATTTGGGTGTCTCTATGAGTGGTGTTTGTCAAGTACTTGATGAACTTTAAGGGGTGCTTCTGTAGCCACTACACAATGATTAGTGTTATTCAATAGGAGAGTAATTCAGAGTACCATAGTGGAGAGAAGTTGTTTATTTGTTCAATCATGTTATATTGTTGGGAGTGTGTCCACTAGTGAAAGTATGATCCCTAGGCCTTGTTTCCAAGCTTTGCACACCGTTTACTTGCTGTTTTGTTACTTGTTTGCTCACATCGATTTTTATTCCATATCACGTTTGCTACTTATAATCATTTATACCACTTGTATTTCACTATCTCTTTGCCGAACTAGTGCACCTATACATTTGACAAGTGTATTGGGTGTGTTGGGGACACAAGAGACTTTCTGTATCGTAATTGCAGGGTTGCTTGAGAGGGATAGCTTTGACCTCTTCCTCCCTGAGTTCGATAAACCTTGGGTGATCCACTTAAGGGAAACTTGCTGCTGTTCTACAAACCTCTGTACTTGGAGGCCCAACAAGTGTCTACAAGAATAGAAGTGCGTAGACATCAGTGAGACCACCTGGTCCCACTTCTGACGCTGCCATTTTGCCTATAAAGTCCCCTCGATGGGAAAAACCTAAAGGACGGATCGCTTTTCCTCGAAACATATTGCAAGCCGCCGCCGTTATCGAAGCGAGATCGGGAGGATCCAGGAGCTCTTCCCGGCACCCTGCCGGAGAGGGGAATCCCTGCCGGAGGCCTTCTCCACCACCATGGTCGCCTCTGGAGTGATGTGTGAGTAGTATACCTTGGACTACGGGTCCATAGCAGTAGCTAGATGGTTGTCTTCTCCACCATATGCTTCATGTTTAGATCTTGTGAGCTGCCCTACATGATCAAGATCATCTTTATGTAATCATACATATTGTGTTTGTTGGGATCCGATGAGTATTGGTACTATGTCAAGTTGATGTGCTGAATTATATATTTTATGTTATCTCTATGTTGTTCATGATCTTGCATGCTTTACGTTGCTAGTAGCTATCTTGGCCAAGTAGATGCTAGTAACTCCAAGAGGAAGTATTTATGCTCGATAGTTGGGTTCATGCCTCTATTTAATCTGGGGGAGTGACAGATACCTCTAAGGTTGTAGATGTGCTGTTGCCACTAGGGAGAAAACAACATTCTTGTGTCCAAGGACATTTGCTTTGTTTACTTTACTCACTTTGCTTAATGCAATTATCTGTTGTTTGCAACTTAATACTCAAGGGGTCCTCGGATGATTCCCCGCGAGTGGATTATTAGTCATAGATGCAGTTGGATTACGGTCTATGTATTTTATCGTAATGCCCAGAGTGAACCTCATAGTGATCCTTGTGATGTATGTACGTTATCTTTACTCTATCAATTGCCCAACTGTAATTTGTTTACCCAGCATGTTGTTATTTATCTTATGGAAAGACACCGCTAGTGAATTGTGGACCCCGGTCCAATTTCCTTTACATTGTTACACCGTTTTACTTTACTCGCACTGTTTACTTTTACTTGCAAACTATTATCCTTTTACCACTCGATACGCTCAATCCTTTGTTTACAGCAAATCGGTGAGATTGACAACCTCATCGTAAGTTGGGAGCAAGGTACTTGTTTGTGTTGTGTGTAGGTTTCACGTTGCTGCTGGGTGAAGACACACCAACAATATTCCTGGCGCCATTGTCCGGAGTGTCACAAAGCTAGCAAGTATCACCTTCTTAAGTTTGGTTCTTTCTCCTACTAGTTCGATAAACCTTGGTTTCATAACTGAGGGAAGACTTGCTGCTATGCTCATCACACCTTCTCTTGGGGTTCCCAACTGGTCGGTCATCTACATCAACACCGCACCATCAGACATCAGGTATATATATTACCCGTAGCACACCAACATGTCCATGCGCTAAGGGTACCTTTTCTCAAATATCGAAAATACAAGTATTTATACTGCCAGATTACAGTATTTGTACAAGAAAAATTCAAGAATACAAGAAGTGTACAGGAAAATGCAATAGAAATAGTATAAAATAGACACAGAATATGAATCCCATTGTTTCCGAAATGAAGTGATCACAATGATAGTCTAAGTCACATATTACATGAATATGTCTAAGTCACCGGCACCGGCCAAGTATGCATGCAAGTTCATCATCACATATTACATGAATAAGATAGTCACCTACAGTACGATAAAGTACACTACAACTGCAATCACTGCTGGCGCGTGGGTGACGGCACCAGAAGATTCCTTGTGCATGGTGAATGACCAGCCAGTTGGGAACTCCAAGAGGAAGGTATGATGAGTATAGCAGCTAGTTTTCCCTCAGTTAAGAAACCAAGGTTTATCGATCAGGAGAAAAGCAGACAATGACGGCTGAAGGTGATGCTTGCTAGTTTGCGATAGCTTCGGACAATTTATATATGGCGCCTCGTCCAAGCTTTGCTTGCTAGCTGCAACGCGGAACCTGCACACAACACAACCAAGTACTTTGTTCCCAACTTGCGATGAGGTTGTCAATCTCACCGGTTTGCTTGAAACAAAGGTTATGAGCGTATCGAGTGGAAAACAGTAGAGTATGCGAATAAAGTAAACAGTGCGAGTAAAGTAAACAGGTAATAACAATATGATGGAAATAGGACCGGGATCCACAGTTCACTAGTGGTGTCTCTCCATAAGATAAATAACACATGCTGGGTAAACAAATTACAGTTGGGCAATTGATAGAATAAAGATAAACGTGATATGTCAAGAAGATCACTATGAGATTTACTCTGGGCATTACAAAAAAATACATAGACCGCCATCCAACTGCATCTATGACTAATAATCCACTCCCGGGGATATCAATTCGAACACCCCATGAGTATTAAGTTGCGAACAACAGATAATTGCATTAAGCAAAGTGTGTAATGTAAACAAAGCATATGCCCTTCAGCATATGAATGTTGTTTTCTCTCTAGTAGCAACAACACATCTACAACCTTAGAGGTTTTTGTCACTCCCCCAGGTTAAATAGAGGCATGAACCCACTATCGAGCATAAATACCCCCTCTTGGAGTCACTAGCAACTACTCGGCCAAGATAGCTACTAACAACGGAGAGCATGCAAGATCATAAACAACATAGAGATAACATAAGATAATATTCAGTATAGCAACTCAATAATAAACACCAATATTCATCGGATCCCAACAAACCAAACATGTAGAATTACATAACGGTGATCTCAATCATGTAGGGCAGCTCATGAGATCTAAACATGAAGCACATGGTGGAGAAGACAACCATCTAGCTACTGCTATGGACCCAGAGTCCAAGGTAGACTACTCACTCATTGCTCCGGAGGCAAGCATGGCGATGAAGAAGACCTCCGGTGGCGATTCCCCTCTCCGGTAGGGTGCCGGGAAGAGCTTCTGGACCCTCCTGATCTTCGGGTCGACGGCGGCGGCGGATCGCGATGTGTTCTAGAAAAGTGATCGGGTACTTAGGTTTTTTCCGTCGGGGGGTCTTTATAGGCAAAGGGGCGATGTCAGGAGTGGGGCCAGGGGCCCTCACCCCATGGCGGCGCGGCCAGGCCCCTGGCCGCGTGAGCCTGGCGTGTGGGGCCCTGGTGGCCCCCCTCCTACTCTCCTTCGGATCTCTGGAAGCTTCCGGGTAAAATAAGACTTCAGGAACTTGTTTCGTCCAATTCCGAGAATATTTCCTGTGTATCACTCTGAAACACAAAAACAGCAGAAAACAGGGAACTGGCACTGTGGCAACTCGTTAATAGGTTAGTTCCGGAAAATGCATAAAAGTGCCATGAAGTGTAACAAAACAATAGGCAAATGGTGTAAAAACAAGCATGGAGCATCAAAAATGTGACGCCCCAAAATCGGCACCTTGCGAATTATAGCAAACACGCCACAATTCGCACGATGTCGCTTTGGAAACGCACCACCAAGCAAAATATGCATGTCGCAACATACACATTATGCGGGTGGAATCAAGGTAGCAACATTGCACAAGTTCACGATGGAACCCACAAAAGAATATATAAATAACCGCTAAGACTCCAACGAGTCAAGAATACAAATATACATACAAAGATCCAAATCATACATAAAGCAAATAGTATCCGAGTACGGACAAGAATACAAATGGGCCTAAGAGGCCTGAAGATAAACGATGGCGTCCATAACCCTGTGATACGTCTCCAACGTATCCATAATTTTTGATGCTCCATGCTTGTTTTTGCACCATTTACCCGATGTTTCGTTACACTTAGTGGCACTTTTATGCATTTTCCGGAACTAACCTATTAACAAGTGCCACAGTGCCAGTTCCCTGTTTTCTGCTGTTTTTGTGTTTCAGAAGTGATACACAGGAAATATTCTCAGAATTGGACGAAACAAAAGCCAGAAGTCTTATTTTTCCCGGGAGCATCCAGACATCCGAAGAGAGGAAGGAGAGGGGCCACAGGCCTCCCTCACACAGGGCTGGCGCGGCCCAGGCCCTGGCCGCGCCACCCCTATGTGAGGAGCCCCTGGCTGCCCTCTCGCGACGCCCCTTCGCCTATAAGAAGCCTCGGGACGGAAAACCCTAGGGGAGTCGGCAATTTTCTAGAAAGAGTTCCGTAGTTCCGCCGCCGCCACCGACGAATTTCGGGGGACAGAAGTCTCTGTTCCGGCACCCTGCCGGGACGGGGAAGTGCCCCCGAAGCCATCTCCATCGGTCTCCATCGCCGTCTCCGCCGTCTCCATCGACCTCACCGCCATCTCCATCAACCTTGATGTCTCCTATGATGAGGAGGGAGTAGTTCATCCCCGGGGCTGAGGGCTCTACCGGTAGCTATGTGGTTCACCTCTCTCTCCCATGATGTGATCTTTATGTGATCGTGAGCTTTGTATCATGTTGAACAAGTAGATGTTATTATTCAGATATTATGCTACTCCTATGCTTAATTATTATAGTGTACTCTAGTGATGTTATTAAAGTAGTCTATTCCTCCTGCCATGGTGTAACGGTGACAGTGCGTGCATTGTGGTGGTACTTGGTTTAGGCTATGATCGTGATCTCTTGTGGATTATGAGAGTAATTATTACTATGATAGTATTGAGTGATCTATTCCTCCTTTCATGGTGTAATGTTGACAGTGTTTGCACCGTGTTAGTACTTGGTCTAAGTTGCAATGATTTCTATCTTGAGTTGTGATCTGATTTGGATATCTCTATGAGTGGTGTTTGTCAAGTACTTGATGAACTTTAAGGGGTGCTTCTGTAGCCACTACACAATGATTAGTGTTATTCAATAGGAGAGTAATTCAGAGTACCATAGTGGAGAGAAGTTGTTTATTTGTTCAATCATGTTATATTGTTGGGAGTGTGTCCACTAGTGAAAGTATGATCCCTAGGCCTTGTTTCCAAGCTTTGCATACCGTTTACTTGCTATTTTGTTACTTGTTTGCTCGCATCGATATTTATTTCACATCACGTTTGATACTTATAATCATTTATACCACTTGTATTTCACTATCTCTTCGCCGAACTAGTGCACCTATACATCTGACAAGTGTATTGGGTGTGTTGGGGACACAAGAGACTTTCTGTATCATAATTGCAGGGTTGCTTGAGAGGGATAGCTTTTACCTCTTCCTCCCTGAGTTCGATAAACCTTGGGTGATCCACTTAAGGGAAACTTGCTGCTGTTCTACAAACCTCTGCACTTGGAGGCCCAACAAGTGTCTACAAGAATAGAAGTGCGTAGACATCAAGCTCTTTTCTGGCGCCGTTGCCGGGGAGGTAAGGTAAAAGGTACTCGCATCCTCCTGTGTGAGTGCTCGAAGTTATTTCCTTTAGATGCTGCAATTACATCTTTTTGTTTCTTGTTTTGATTTTCACTAGTTAGGCTTAATGGAAAATAATGAGTTCTTTAGTCTTTTTCCTGAGTTTAGATATGAAGTGTTTGAAGAGAAAATTGAAAAACCTTTGGAGCTTAATTTGCATGCTAATAGTGTTGTTAGTATGAATGCTTTGAACACCGTTATTGCTAATGCTATGGAAAAGTCTAAGCTTGGGGAAGGTGGTTTTGTTAAGTATGATATTTTTAGTTCCCCAGCTTTAGTGGAGAAAGTTTGCTCTGATGATATTTTATCTCCCATATGTGATGTTCCTTCTTATGATGATATGTTTGAAGAATATGCTTTGCGAAATAGCTGTTCTTTAGCTTGTGATGATACTAAACCTCTAGTTTATGATGGCTATGATGATGAGTATAATATTTTCAGTTCACCTACTATTGAGGATAAAATAAGTTATGATTACAATATGCCTCCTATTTTTGACGATTATGGTGATGAGATTAATTATTCTGTTGAATCTGCTCCTACTACTATTGTTCATGTGGTGAGTATTAATTCTTTTATGCACGTGGCTCATGATAGGGATGTTTTATGTGATAGTTATATTGTTAGTTTTATTCATGATGCTACTGAAAGTTATTATGAGAGAGGGAAACATGGTTTGATGTATCTCAGCAATATTGAGTTTCCCCTCTTTATGTTGCAATTCTTGAAGTTGTACTTGTTTTGCCTTCCTATGCTTTTTGCTTTGCGCTTTCATGACTTGTCTCTTTACAAGACTATTTTTCATAGGAAGTGGTTTAGATTTAAATGTGTTCCATACTTGCTTTTTGATGCTCGCTATTGCTTTAAATTCCTATATGGCGTCTTTGCCTCAAGCGCGCCCACATGAGCATCTTCGCAAATTACTGCGCCTAGCTCAAAGGCGTTAAAGAAAAGCACTCTTGGGAGATAACCCATTGTTTATTTTTCAGTACTTTTTCTTTTATTTGAGTCTTGGAAGTTATTACTACTGTAATAACCGCTCCTTATCATTTTTATTTCGTTTTTGTGCCAAGAGAAACCTCTAATTTGAGTGAGGTAAGATTTGGGGATGTTGCTGTCCTGAAACAGTTTTCGGTGCTGCACCGTAAAAATTCGTGAAAATTCTCTGTATATCTTTTGGACCTGCGATTTCTTGTGCATATGCCCCAGGTTATATCCAAACTTTCATTAGTTGAACACTTTTTGATTTGAGCAACAGAAAATCCCTAAAAAATTCGATCTTTTTCAGCTGTTCTGTTTTGACAGATTTCTGCCAATATTTGTGTTTGCCGCTTTATCGCTTTCTTTTGAGTTCTTTTGATCATGGAACTTTTGGGAAAGGTGCTACAGTAGTATATGCATTATATGTGGTGGTTTTGTGTTGACACCTGAAGCAAAAAGAGGTTGATTATATGTTATGCTTACACTAATGTTGCTAATAGATTTGTGTTTAGTTTTGTATGAAGGAAGTTTTCAAGTGTAGGGATTGGAGAATGATGAGATGAGTTGAAGAATGGACAAAAGCTCAAGCTTGGGGATGCCCATGCATCACCCCAAGAAATATCCAAGAAGTACAAGCGTCAAAGCTTGGGGATGCCCCCGAGGCACCCCTTCTTCATCGGCAAAAATCAGGTCACCTTTCAAGACACTATATTTTTATTGCTTCATGCACTATGTGTTTTTCTTGGAGCGTCAGTTGTTTTAGTTTTCTTAGTTGGTTAGGTTTGTTTGTTTGCTGCAATAAATGGTTAGATCACATCATGTTTCTTTTGGAGGAGATGAACTCGTTTTCATTTGCCAAGAACACTCAGTTTTTCACTCTTATCGTTCACCGAGTGTTCTTCTTTTTCTGCTACTGCTTTTGGTTTTCGTTTTCGCCTTGATTTGCGTTCAGACCTTGTCATACCTTTTCATCAAGGTGTATTTTTGCCTCTGATCTTTATTGGTTTTCATCAAAAGAGGTGTCTTAAAAAATTTCAAATGGTGTTGGAAAAGAGAAAAAGCTTTGTGCAAAATAGTGGTACAAGAAGGAGCTTGTGTAGACTGCGGCTTAGGCTTTTTCATGTCATGCTTGATGTCTTTTTGATAGTATGCTTAGTGGTTTTGCTGTAGCATGACTTGTCTCAAATAACTGAGATTGCTTAATGAGCCTTTGAAAAAATCATGCGTTGTTTTTATTGTATGGAAGCATTATTTTGGTTTTCTCCATGATGCTTTATTTGGGTTGACTTGGCGCATGCTCACACATGTTAGACTCTTACAAAGTCGCCAATAGCCTTCATGATCATTTAGTTTTTGACTTTTGATGCCATCTTATGCTTCTTTTAATGTCGCTTTGTCGCTTTGCATGATTATGGCCATTATTGCTCTCTTAAGTTGGTCGCTCCCAGTCTTTTGCTAGCCCTCGCCTTGTACTGAGTATGAGCTCTACTCGTGCATCCAACTCCTAAAAGCCAAAGCTTTCCAAAGTGTCCACCATACATACCTACTAGCAATTTGCTATTCCAAGTAAATTTGACTTGCTTTTATTTTCTCTTCAAATTAAACTCTTACCAGTGTTATGCGAAATTCGGTCAGTAAAGCTCTCACGAATCGGAAGGCACACTTTACTTTTTCCTGTTCTTAAAAATTTGACATTGTGGTCTCTTATGTTGAGTTGTTATGCTTGCAAGTTGTAAGTTGGATTCTAGCCCATCCATGCTGTCATGGGGCAAGCTTTCAACATTGCACTTCTTTTTGAGTTGATATCGTGATCTTTTGTTTATGGATGCCCACGGTGTGAAATGAATTGGGAATCTTGTGGGGATCATGGAGTTTGTATATGTGTTAGGGAAACGCTGGGCCGCCAATCTAAGCCATGCATAATTCATGGTGGAAATTTGCAGCATACCCATGGTGAACATTCGACGACGCATCTCACAATAAAAAGCTAAACAAAAGGCAAATAAAAGAGATGTCGAGGTGTTCATTGTCTGCTTGTCCTGTCATTTTGGTGTGGGCTTGTTCCATGTCATCGGGCACGGAGGTACCCCATTGGCGGTTCTCAATGATATGCATGTACTTACAATGACAAGAGCCTTGCTTGGGACTCTAAGTAAAGTAGCATGAGGTTTGGGTACTCGTATTCACGGGGCACGAGGTTTTCAACTTATGATTTGTCAAGCATATGCATCATAATTGTTCTCGCATTAACTTTAACCATTCAAGATGCTTATGATGGGGGCAATGAGAGCTCAAAGCCGGTAAGTACCATAATTTTTGAAGGTTATAAAACTTGCAATCACTGCTTCCCTCTGCGAAGGGCCTTTCTTTTACTTTTATGTTGAGTCACCACCTTCTTTCTTTATGCACCATTAAGAGAGCATAGTTGTCATTCTTAGTGTAATATGCATTGTCTCAAAGTTCATTGATTGATTCATATTGTTGGTTTCACTTGTTCTTAAATTATTTGTATCTAGTCGCCCTCTTAAACTTGAAGGTGTCCTATGCATTTATGTTTTGCTCTCTTTGAAGGACAAGCTGAAAACCATTTGTATGTTTTTCCTTATGATTTGAACACACGTTTGACTTTCATTGTTTCATTTTCATGATCTTTTGTTTGTGTTCATTTTCATGTTATAACATGGTTCCTAAGTTTCTTATTGTCAAGATTATATCTTTCATGCCCATGTTTTAAGTTCTTATGATTCCAGCTCACAATGCTTACATATATGATCAAGATTGTGTAGGTGCATGTCACCTCAAAAATTATTCTTTTGTTATCACTTACCTACTCGAGGAGGAGCAGGAGTTACGCTTGGGGATGCTGATACGTCTCCAACGTATCCATAATTTTTGATGCTCCATGCTTGTTTTTGCACCATTTACCCGATGTTTTGTTACACTTAGTGGCACTTTTATGCATTTTCCAGAACTAACCTATTAACAAGTGCCACAGTGCCAGTTCCCTGTTTTCTGCTGTTTTTGTGTTTCAGAAGTGATACACAGGAAATATTCTCGGAATTGGACGAAACAAAAGCCAGAAGTCTTATTTTTCCCGGGAGCATCCAGACATCCGACGAGAGGAAGGAGAGGGGCCACAGGCCTCCCTCACACAGGGCTGGCGCGGCCCTGGCCCTGGCCGCGCCACCCCTATGTGAGGAGCCCCTGGCTGCCCTCTCGTGACGCCCCTTCGCCTATAAGAAGCCTCGGGACGGAAAACCCTAGGGGAGTCGGCAATTTTCCAGAAAGAGTTCCGTAGTTCCGCCGCCGCCACCGACGAATTTCGGGGGACAGAAGTCTCTGTTCCGGCACCCTGCCGGGATGGGGAAGTGCCCCCGGAGCCATCTCCATCGGTCTCCATCGCCGTCTCCATCGACCTCACCGCCATCTCCATCAACCTTGCTGTCTCCTATGATGAGGAGGGAGTAGTTCATCCCCGGGGCTGAGGGCTCTACCGGTAGCTATGTGGTTCACCTCTCTCTCCCATGATGTGATCTTTATGTGATCGTGAGCTTTGTATCATGTTGAACAAGTAGATGTTATTATTCAGATATTATGCTACTCCTATGCTTAATTATTATAGTGTACTCTAGTGATGTTATTAAAGTAGTCTATTCCTCCTTCCATGGTGTAACGGTGACAGTGCGTGCATTGTGGTGGTACTTGGTTTAGGCTATGATCGTGATCTCTTGTGTATTATGAGAGTAATTATTACTATGATAGTATTGAGTGATCTATTCCTCCTTTCATGGTGTAATGTTGACAGTGTGTGCACCGTGTTAGTACTTGGTCTAAGTTGCAATGATTTCTATCTTGAGTTGTGATCTGATTTGGATATCTCTATGAGTGGTGTTTGTCAAGTACTTGATGAACTTTAAGGGGTGCTTCTGTAGCCACTACACAATGATTAGTGTTATTCAATAGGAGAGTAATTCAGAGTACCATAGTGGAGAGAAGTTGTTTATTTGTTCAATCATGTTATATTGTTGGGAGTGTGTCCACTAGTGAAAGTATGATCCCTAGGCCTTGTTTCCAAGCTTTGCATACCGTTTACTTGCTATTTTGTTACTTGTTTGCTCGCAGCGATATTTATTTCACATCACGTTTGCTACTTATAATCATTTATACCACTTGTATTTCACTATCTCTTCGCCGAACTAGTGCACCTATACATCTGACAAGTGTATTGGGTGTGTTGGGGACACAAGAGACTTTCTGTATCATAATTGCAGGGTTGCTTGAGAGGGATAGCTTTGACCTCTTCCTCCCTGAGTTCGATAAACCTTGGGTGATCGACTTAAGGGAAACTTGCTGCTGTTCTACAAACCTCTGCACTTGGAGGCCCAACAAGTGTCTACAAGAATAGAAGTGCGTAGACATCACGCTGCCCAGGCCAAGCCGGAAGGGTAACCTTGCTAACGTCGTCGCTTCCATGTACCTGTCTTCAAACCTGCTCCGGCGAGAAATCCGAGACGAGCAGCAATAAGTACGAAGTACTTAGCAAGACTTCAAGACGTAAAAAGCGTAGTCCACAAGCCGCCTTTGTACATGAGGTACACAGACAAGCTCGAGAGACTCAAAAGGACGTCAGCTGTATGGTAGGGTTAAGCGGCAGCGAGCAAGCACTAAAGAACCTATAGAGACACTCTACAACTTCCGTCTAATCAGAATAAGATAAGAGAGCGCATAAAGTAAATAACTAGCTACTACAACAATCATAACCCAGCCGATGAATCACCTCGTCATGACCCCACGAAGAAGCAATGGCAAAGGCACTCACACGGTTAACAATTTTATAACAAGTTAATGTTGTAGTAGAACTATTTACTACGCCACTTTTTAACATCAATTAGGTGTAAGTTGTTCTATGATCGAGTAGAACGGCTCCAAGTCATCCATAACCGCGGACATGGCTTTTCGAAAAGATTTACCCTGCAGGGGTGCACCAATGTACCCATACACGCTCGATCAATCCAACATAGCAAGGGAAGGATATCACGACAAAACTGTTGCTAGTTCTACGAGAGAGTTTAGGGGGGCCACCCTACTAAGCTACCCGCAACGAAGTCGGCCGAGCTCCGAAGACGGACCCAGAAGTTTGCGACGGCGGTGAAGTCAGGTCGAGGGCTCATCATAGAGGGTCTTCCAGCTTCACATCGGCACGCAAGGCAAATAAACCCGTCAACCATCATAGGCGACACAACCGCACCCATCGTAGGGGGGCTTAAAACCTTAAGCACCTTCAAAGGTAACTCAAACCAAATCCAGATCCAAATGTAAATACGGTGTTGTGGCCCCCGGTAAACTAACTCGAGAAAAATTAGTAAGTCAAGGGAGATCCCATGGCATCTCCACGAGTGGTTAGTGCGCTCAGCTTAGAACAGTTCATGCGAACTCGGGGTCCTAGGGGACACAAGTGAGCCGTCGGAAAACAGGCAAAATGACTCACCGATGCCTCTGCTTAATCAAGTGTTGTTGTATCATAAATAAATCATGTTTAACTCCAACATCTATTATCCAACTTATCTCAAATTCATATCCATCACATAACTATAAGATAAAGCATGTGATAATTTTCCCAACAACCCGATAAGATAAAACAACTTGAAACAACCTAAGCATGCCTACGACTCGCAAGGCCAACTCAAACAACAAGCAAAAGGTAATAGGCGGGAGGTGGCGAGTATATAGTCTTGCTTTGGGGAAACAGGTGGATAGGATACGTGACTCGAACAAAGCATCGGAACACAAGGCTAGCATAAAGCAGAAAGCATAAACATAATAGGTAATAAGTACCCCTATAGGTAGGTAAGGGGTGGGAAAGCTTGCCTGGCAAGATGGTCGAGAAACACCCGAAGAACTTGTCATTGCTCACCACACCATGAAGCGTCCTATCCGAGAAGAAGCAAAACACTACAACAAACAACGGATGCAATACTTACTACTACGGTAAAAGAATCGGCATGAGCATGTGAAGGTATGCATGACATGTCAATTATGATGCAATGCAACTTATCCAAATTAAGCGGAATCGGAATTCCGACGCACACATATATGGTTCAAGTTGTTTTACTACACGACAGATTTAAATGTTGATTAGCATGGAAAGACAAGGCAAGAGTGAGCTACACAAAATTAAATGAAGTGGTGAAACCATAATTGGTAAATCCCAATTACTCCATATGTTGTATTAGGTGACATGCAAATTAACACGAAACTATATGATGCAGGATGCAAACAGTAGAATGGATGGCATTTTCAGATTCTACACATTTTTCTGATCAAAAGCCATATAAAATAATTTTTATTCCGAGTTACGGATTAAAAGATATGGATTTAGCAAGTTTGACACCTTTGCAGCAATTTTCAGAAATCAGAGAAAATGGTGAGACTTTTCTCACCGAGCAGGATGCCAGCCCGGGTGGATGATCGGCGGGACCAGGAGGAGCTGACGGGGCGTTGCCTGACTGGAGAGGGACTCTGCCCTGGCGCTACGTAGCTGACTGAGATGGCCCACATGTCAGTTTCGGAAAAGAACCAAAAAGTGGCGTTTTTCAGCCGAAATAGGGTATCGAACCCAAGATCTCTGGACCGGAGGGCATGAGAACGAACCAATTGATCTAGCAATCGGATCTTGTCATGAAAGGAATGCGAGTCTACTTGAAGACCTGCAAGTGGCGAACACAGATGCAGTCAAGCAGACGAAGCTACAGATGAAACTGGAGATGTTATTCGTCGGTCGTTGTCGTTGCAGAGGACCGCAGCCACGCCTGGCAGCTGTGGAGGTCAGAGGAGGCAGAAACCAGCGAGGTCGGCCGCAGAAGGACATGGCCGTGCCCGCGCTTGGCGGGGAGACGCTCGGGCGCGTGCAGCGATGGCCGGACGCGGACGACGAACAACGATGAAACCGGAGATGGCGTGCTGTACGCGGCTGGGAATCGAGCCGAAGATCTTTTTCTACAACCAAGGAACAGGCCAGCTTGGCATGAACACTGGGCGATGTCAAGGATGCGAGATTACTGAACATTTGCTTGCAGACAAGACTTGCACCTTTGGGTACGCATCGAACGAAGACGACAAGCGGCGAAGCGTCGGACGCTGACGAGGATGAAAAAGCCGGGCGGCGTTGAAGGCGGACGCGATGGAGGAGATTGTGTGGTGCTTTGCAGAAGTCTAGGACAGGAGGCGGATGGAAACGATGTAGACCCGGGCGTCGGTGCTCGGAGACGTTCTTGTTGAAGATGAGGAAGAGCACGGTTAGGTGGGTCGATCCCCTCCCTTGCTGGAGCTCTAAAGAAAATGTAGCGACGATGAGGGCGAGCTTCATGTTGGGTTCGTGGTAGCTTCCTTTGGAGTATGTGGAGAAGAAGGGATAGGAGAGTGTGCGGCGGCGGTAGGGGAGAAGTGACGGCTAGGGTTCCAGGTAGGGTTGCAGGGGGCTTTAAGGAGTGGAGGAGGATATCCTCGGACGTCCCATCGAGCAGGTGGAGTACGTGGCTCCGCTCAGATGCCTGCCGTACAGAGGTCGAGGGAGACAGGGGAAGTTGGGCTGCTGGCGGGCCGAAAAGAAGATGGACCTCGAGGCTTCGACGGGTTGGCTGAGCTTCTTTTCTTATCCTTCTTTCCTTCAGATTTTCTTCTCTTTTTCTTGCTGAAGTTTTTAGGGACAAGGGAAAAAAAGGAGGGATTTGCGAAAAGGTATCAAAACTGGTTTGAAACAACATTCTAAAAATATGATTTCGTACCAAAACAATTTTTAGAGGTTTGCAAATATTAAATATTTAGTTTAATTTAAAGCAAGAAAAGAGAGAGGGAGGGTTTCAATGAAACCATATGAGCAAAAACAAAAATAGATTTTAAGAAGAAATAATTTTTGTTTGACAAAACATGCAAGGTGAAAGATGCATGATGATGCATAAAAAAATAAAGGAACAATCAAATCTAAAAGGGGGATTTTTCTGGGCCGTTACAATCGACACCACCAACAAGGGATCTCGCCCCGAGATCCACGCTCGTGTAGGGGGAAGAGTTGGTTAACTATCGAATCTTCTTGCACCGTGTTGATCTTGTCGACACCTCCAACAAAAGGTTCCTTCTCGACACCACCAACAATGGATTCTTGCTCATGTTGACGATGATGAACTTCTGAAGAACGAACCTATTAGGATAAAGGCAAGAGATCGTCCACCCACACGTAGGGACCTAAACTTGCAGAAGTAGGTAAGATAGAAATCAAAACCCGCAAAGGTAAGATGAGAGAAGCACAAAGGTAAGGAGTAAAATGCAGACCTATTGAGAACTATCCAACTCATTTTTAGCAAAATAGTTTTGACACTAGACTCAACAACGACCATTGGCAAGGTTATCCTACAGGCAGAGCGGACCCATGGGATCGACAAAACCTGTGGCTCTGATACCACTTGTGACGCCCCAAAATCGGCACCTTGCGAATTATAGCAAACACGCCACAATTCGCACAATGTCGCTTTGGAAACGCACCACCAAGCAAAATATGCACGTCGCAACATACACATTATGCGGGTGGATTCAAGGTAGCAACATTGCACAAGTTCACGATGGAACCCACAAAAGAATATATAAATAACCACTAAGACTCCAACGAGTCAAGAATACAAATATACATACAAAGATCCAAATCATACATAAAGCAAATAGTATCCGAGTACGGACAAGAATACAAATGGGCCTAAGAGGCCTGAAGATAAACGATGGCGTCCATAACCCTGCCCAGGCCAAGCCGGAAGGGTAACCTTGCTAACGTCGTCGCTTCCATGTACCTGTCTTCAAACCTGCTCCGGCGAGAAATCCGAGACGAGCAGCAATAAGTACGAAGTACTTAGCAAGACTTCAAGACGTAAAAAGCGTAGTCAACAAGCCGCCTTTGTACGTGAGGTACACAGACAAGCTCGAGAGACTCAAAAGGACGTCAGCTGTATGGTGGGGTTAAGCGGCAGCGAGCAAGCACTAAAGAACCTATAGAGACACTCTACAACTTCCGTCTAATCAGAATAAGATAAGAGAGCGCATAAAGTAAATAACTAGCTACTACAACAATCATAACCCAGCCGATGAATCACCTCGTCGTGACCCCACGAAGAAGCAATGGCAAAGGCACTCACACGGTTAACAATTTTATAACAAGTTAATGTTGTAGTAGAACTATTTACTACGCCACTTTTTAACATCAATTAGGTGTAAGTTGTTCTATGATCGAGTAGAACGGCTCCAAGTCGTCCATAACCGCGGACACGGCTTTTCGAAAAGATTTACCCTGCAGGGTTGCACCAATGTACCCATACACGCTCGATCAATCCAACATAGCAAGGGAAGGATATCATGACAAAACTGTTGCTAGTTCTACGAGAGAGTTTAGGGGGGCCACCCTACTAAGCTACCCGCAACGAAGTCGGCCGAGCTCCGAAGACGGACCCAGAAGTTTGCGACGGCGGTGAAGTCAGGTCGAGGGCTCATCATAGAGGGTCTTCCAGCTTCACATCGGCACGCAAGGCAAATAAACCCGTCAACCATCATAGGCGACACAACCGCACCCATCGTAGGGGGCTTAAAACCTTAAGCACCTTCAAAGGTAACTCAAACCAAATCCCGATCCAAATGTAAATACGGTGTTGTGGCCCCCGGTAAACTAACTCGAGAAAAAGTAGTAAGTCAAGGGAGATCCCATGGCATCTCCACGAGTGGTTAGTGCGCTCAGCTTAGAACAGTTCATGCGAACTCGGGGTCCTAGGGGACACAAGTGAGCCGTCGGAAAACAGGCAAAATGACTCACCGATGCCTCTGCTTAATCAAGTGTTGTTGTATCATAAATAAATCATGTTTAACTCCAACATCTATTATCCAACTTATCTCAAATTCATATCCATCACATAACTATAAGATAAAGCATGTGATAATTTTCCCAACAACCCGATAAGATAAAACAACTTGAAACAACCTAAGCATGCCTACGACTCGCAAGGCCAACTCAAACAACAAGCAAAAGGTAATAGGAGGGAGGTGGCGAGTATATAGTCTTGCTTTGGGGAAACAGGTGGATAGGATACGTGACTCGAACAAAGCATCGGAACACAAGGCTAGCATAAAGCAGAAAGCATAAACATAATATGTAATAAGTACCCCTATAGGTAGGTAAGGGGTGGGAAAGCTTGCCTGGCAAGATGGTCGAGAAACACCCGAAGAACTTGTCGTTGCTCACCACACCACGAAGCGTCCTATCCGAGAAGAAGCAAAACACTACAACAAACAACGGATGCAACACTTACTACTACGGTAAAAGAATCGGCATGAGCATGTGAAGGTATGCATGACATGTCAATTATGATGCAATGCAACTTATCCAAATTAAGCGGAATCAGAATTCCGACGCACACATATATGGTTCAAGTTGTTTTACTACATGATAGATTTAAATGTTGATTAGCATGGAAAGACAAGGCAAGAGTGAGCTACACAAAATTAAATGAAGTGGTGAAACCATAATTGGTAAATCCCAATTACTCCATATGTTGTATTAGGTGACATGCAAATTAACACGAAACTATATGATGCGGGATGCAAACAGTAGAATGGATGGCATTTTCAGATTCTACACATTTTTCTGATCGAAAACCATATAAAATACTTTTTATTCCGAGTTACGGATTAAAAGATATGGATTTAGCAAGTTTGACACCTTTGCAGCAATTTTCAGAAATCAGAGAAAATGGTGAGACTTTTCTCACCGAGCAGGATGCCATCCCGGGTGGATGACCGGCGGGACCAGGAGGAGCTGACGGGGCGTTGACTGACTGGAGAGGGACTCTGCCCTGGCGCTGCGTAGCTGACTGAGATGGCCCACATGTCAGTTTCGGAAAAGAACCAAAAAGTGGCGTTTTTCAGCCGAAATAGGGTATCGAACCCAAGATCTCTGGACCGGAGGGCATGAGAACGAACCAATTGATCTAGCAATCGGATCTTGTCATGAAAGGAATGCGAGTCTACTTGAAGACCTGCAAGTGGCGAACACAGATGCAGTCAAGCAGACGAAGCTGCAGATGAAACTGGAGATGTTATTCGTCGGTCGTTGTCGTTGCAGAGGACCGCAGCCACGCCTGGCAGCTGTGGAGGTCAGAGGAGGCGGAAACCAGTGAGGTCGGCCGTAGAAGGACATGGCCGTGCCCGCGCTTGGCGGGGAGACGCTCGGGCGCGTGCAGCGATGGCCGGACGCGGACGACGAACAGCGACGAAACCGGAGATGGCGTGCTGTACGTGGCTGGGAATCGAGCCGAAGATCTTTTTCTACAACCAAGGAATAGGCCAGCTTGGCATGAACACTGGGCGATGTCAAGGATGCGAGATTACTGAACATTTGCTTGCAGACAAGACTTGCACCTTTGGGTACGCATCGAACGAAAACGACAAGCGGCGAAGCATCGGACGCTGACGAGGATGAAAAAGCCGGGCGGCGTTGAAGGCGGACGCGATGTAGGAGATTGTGTGGTGCTTTGCAGAAGTCTAGGACAGGAGGCGGACGGAAACGATGTAGACCCGGGCGTCGGTGCTCGGAGACGTTCTTGTTGAAGATGAGGAAGAGCACGGTTAGGTGGGTCGATCCCCTCCCTTGCTGGAGCTCTAAAGAAAATGTAGCGACGATGAGGGCGAGCTTCATGTTGGGTTCGTGGTAGCTTCCTTTGGAGTATGTGGAGAAGAAGGGATAGGAGAGTGTGCGGTGGCGGTAGGGGAGAAGTGACGGCTAGGGTTCCAGGTAGGGTTGCAGGGGACTTTAAGGAGTGGAGGAGGACATCCTCGGACGTCCCATCGAGCAGGTGGAGTACGTGGCTCCGCTCAGATGCCTGCCGTACAGAGGTCGAGGGAGACAGGGGAAGTTGGGCTGCTGGCGGGCCGAAAAGAAGATGGACCTCGAGGCTTCGATGGGTTGGCTGAGCTTCTTTTCTTATCCTTCTTTCCTTCAGATTTTCTTCTCTTTTTCTTGCTGAAGTTTTTAGGGACAAGGGAAAAAAAGGAGGGATTTGCGAAAAGGTATCAAAACTGGTTTGAAACAACATTCTAAAAATATGATTTCGTACCAAAACAATTTTTAGAGGTTTGCAAATATTAAATATTTAGTTTAATTTAAAGCAAGAAAAGAGAGAGGGAGGGTTTCAATGAAACCATATGAGCAAAAACAAAAATAGATTTTAAGAAGAAATAATTTTTGTTTGACAAAACATGCAAGGTGAAAGATGCATGATGATGCATAAAAAAATAAAGGAACAATCAAATCTAAAAGGGGGATTTTTCTGGGCCGTTACAAAAAATTATAGATACGTTGGAGACGTACCAAGCATCCCCAAGCTTAACTCCTGCTCGTCCTCGAGTAGGTAAGTGATAACAAAAGAATAATTTTTGAGGTGACATGCACCTACACAATCTTGATCATATATGTAAGCATTTGTGAGCTGGGATCATAAGAACTTAGAACATGGGCATGAAGATATAATCTTGACAATAAGAACTTAGCAACCATGTTGTAAACATGCAAATGAACACAAACAAAAGATCATGAAAATGAAACAATAAAAGTCAAACGTGTGTTCAAATCATAAGGAAAAACATACAAATGGTTTTCAGCTTGTCCTTCAAAGAGAGCAAAACATAAATGCATAGGACACCTTCAAGTTTAAGAGGGCGACTAGATACAAATAATTTAAGAACAAGTGAAACCAACAATATGAGTCAATCAATGAACTTTGGGACAATGCATATCACACTAAGAATGACAACTATGCTCTCTTAATGGTGCATAAAGATAGAAGGTGGCGACTCAACATAAAAGTAAAAGAAAGGCCCTTCGCAGAGGGAAGCAGTGATTGCAAGTTTTATAACCTTCAAAAATTATGGTACTTACCGGCTTTGAGCTCTCATTGCCCCCATCATAAGTATCTTGAATGGTTAAAGTTAATGCGAGAACAATTATGATGCATATGCTTGACAAATCATAAGTTGAAAACCTCGTGTCCCGTGAATACGAGTACCCAAACCTCATGCTACTTTACTTAGAGTCCCAAGCAAGGCTCTTGTCATTGTAAGTATATGCATATCATTGAGAACCGCCAATGGGGTACCTCCGTGCCCGATGACATGGAACAAGCCCACACCAAAATGACAGGACAAGCAGACAATGAACACCTCGACATCTCTTTTATTTGCCTTTTGTTTAGCTTTTTATTGTGAGATGCGTCGTCGTATGTTCACCATGGGTATGCTGCAAATTTCCACCATGAATTATGCATGGCTTAGATTGGCGGCCCGGCGTTTCCCTAACACATATACAAACTCCATGATCCCCACAAGATTCCCAATTCATTTCACACCGCGGGCATCCATAAACAAAAGATCACGATATCAACTCAATTAAGAAGTGCAATGTTGAAAGCTTGCCCATGACAGCATGGCTGGGCTAGAATCCAACTTACAACTTGCAAGCATAACAACTCAACATAAGAGACCACAATGTCAAATTTTTAAGAACAGGAAAAAGTAAAGTGTGCCTTCCGGTTCGTGAGAGCTTTACTGACCGAATTTCGCATAACACTGGTAAGAGTTTAATTTGAAGAGAAAATAAAAGCAAGTCAAATTTACTTGGAATAGCAAATTACTAGTAGGTATGTATGGTGGACACTTCGGAAAACTTTGGCTTTTAGGAGTTGGATGCACGAGTAGAGCTCATACTCAGTACAAGGCGAGGGCTAGCAAAAGACTGGGAGCGACCAACTAAGAGAGCAATAATGGCCATAATCATGCAAAGCGACAAAGCGACATTAAAAGAAGCATAAGATGGCATCAAAAGTCAAAAACTAAATGATCATGAAGGCTATTGGCGACTTTGTAAGAGTCTAACATGTGTGAACATGCGCCAAGTCAACCCAAATAAAGCATCAAGGAGAAAACCAAAATAATGCTTCCATACAATAAAAACAACGCATGATTTTTTCAAAGGCTCATTAAGCAATCTCAGTTATTTGAGACAAGTCATGCTACAGCAAAACCACTAAGCATACTATCAAAAAGACATCAAGCATGACATGAAAAAGCCTAAGCCGCAGTCTACACAAGCTCCTTCTTGTACCACTATTTTGCACAAAGCTTTTTCTCTTTTCCAACACCATTTGAAATTTTTATAAACACCTCTTTTGATGAAAACCAATAAAGATCAGAGGCAAAAATACACCTTGATGAAAAGATATGGCAAGGTCTGAATGCAAATCAAGGCGAAAACGAAAACCAAAATCAGTAGCAGAAAAAGAAGAACACTCGATTTTTAATAAGAGTGAAAACTAGAGCGTTCCTGGCAAATGAAAACGAGTACAACTCCTCCAAAGGAAATTTGTTGGGGTCCAACCATTTATTGCAGCAAACAATATAAACCAACTAAGAAAACTAAAACAACTGACGCTCCAAGAAAAACACATAGTGCATGAAGCAATAAAAATATAGTGTTTTGAAAGGTGACCTGATTTTTGCCGATGAAGAAGGGGTGCCTCGAGGGCATCCCCAAGCTTTGACGCTTGTACTTCTTGGATATTTCTTGGGGTGATGCATGGGCATCCCAAACTTGAGCTTTTGTCCATTCTTCAACTCATCTCATCATTCTCCAATCCCTACACTTGAAAACTTCCTTCATACAAAACTAAACACAAATCTATTAGCAACATTAGTGCAAGCATAACATATAATCAACCTCTTTTTGCTTCAGGTTTCAACTCAAAACCACCACATATATAGCAAATACCACTGTAGCAACCTCCCCAAAAGTTCCATGATCAAAAGAACTCAAAAGAAAGCGATAAAGTGGCAAACACAAATATTGGCAGAATCTGTCAAAACTGAACAGCTGACAAAGGTCGAATTTTTTAGGGATTTTATGTTGCTCAAATCAAAAAGTGTTCAACTAACAAAAGTTTGGATATAACATGGGGCATATGCACAAGAAATCGCAGGTCCAAAATATATACAGAGAATTTATACGAATTTTTACGGTGCAGCACCGAAAACAGTTTCAGGACAGCAACATCCCCAAATCTTTACCTCGCTCAAATTAGAGGCTTCTCTTGGCACAAAAACGAAATAAACAAGATAAGGAGCGGTCATTACAGTAGTAATGACTTCCAAGACTCAGATAAAAAAAAGTACTGAAAAGAAACATTGGGTTATCTCCCAAGAGTGCTTTTCTTTAACGCCTTTGAGCTAGGCGCAGAAAATTGCGAATCAAGTAACATCAAGAGATGAAGTACTAGGATCAGCACGTGCCTTACGTCTTCCTTTCTTACCTTTGCTCTTGACTCTAGGAAAGACATGGCTATTGCAAGGTGGAGAGATAAATCTTATATTGCCTTTTCCCACATCAATGACGACGCCTAGGAGCTTTAATAGGGATCTTCCAAGTGTGATTTGTCCTTTTCCTACACATTCAATAACAAGATAATCAGTAGATATCATTCTTCCTAGGACTTTTGTAAAAACTCCTTCAGCTATTCCAATGGGAAATATAGTGGCATTGTTAGTAAGAGAAATTCCTTCTCCCCCCTCAGAAAGCTTCCAAAGGCCCAAAGATTCATAAACATCCTTTGGCATAAGACAAAATTCAGACATAATATCACAACGAGCATGAAAAGTTTCACCACTAATGGTGATTTTTACTGTAGGATACCAACTCGAAGGTTCAGAATTTGTTGGCACATAATCAAAATGCTGGCGCAAAGTATTGTAGCAAGAATTCAAACTAGCAGTGCGAGTCTCAAGAGTATCAAGTCTATTAAAGATGCACACAAGAGAGGAATCAAAATAGGTTGGCATGCTATAAATTGTAATCAACTTTTTAATAATATTGAAGGATTGATCTCCATCACAATGAAGGAAATCTCCTTCAGCAGTAGCATCCAAAGCATATCTATAACAAAGAGAAAGTCCAAAGTAAAAGCTACTAAGAAGCAAACTCAATGTCATTTTCGGTTCAGTCTTTCCATGCCAATCATAAATTCTAGACCAAGCTTCTTTAAAACTTTCCTCATCCTTTTGTTTAAAAGTGAAAATCATATCCTCGGGCGACATAGTAGTAGCAACTGAACTAGACATAATAAACTAAAGTAAAGAAATAACAACTACCAAGGATTCTAATTTTTTTGGGTTTTTGGTATAAAGCAATGCTGGTAAAATAAATAAAGTAAAGCAAAACAATAACGCAAAGTAAAGGATGTGCGTGGGAAAACTCCCCTCGCAGAAGTCTTCCACTTTTCCCCGGCAATGGCGCCAGAAAATTAGCTGCTAGCGCATGGGTGACGGCACCAGAAGATTCCTTGTGCGTGGTGAATGACCAGCCAGTTGGGAACCCCATGAGGAAGGTATGATGAGTATAGCAGCTAGTTTTCCCTCAGTTAAGAAACCAAGGTTTATCGATCAGGAGAAAAGCAGACAATGACGGCTGAAGGTGATGCTTGCTAGTTTGCGACAGCTTCGGACAATTTATATATGGCGCCTCATCCAAGCTTTGCTTGCTAGCTGCAACGCGGAACCTGCACACAACACAACCAAGTACTTTGTTCCCAACTTGCGATGAGGTTGTCAATCTCACCGGTTTGCTTGAAACAAAGGTTATGAGCGTATCGAGTGGAAAACAGTAGAGTATGCGAATAAAGTAAACAATGTGAGTAAAGTAAACAGGTAATAGCAATATGATGGAAATAGGACCGGGATCCACAGTTCACTAGTGGTGTCTCTCCATAAGATAAATAACACATGCTGGGTAAACAAATTACAGTTGGGCAATTGATAGAATAAAGATAAACGTGATATGTCAAGAAGATCACTATGAGATTTACTCTGGGCATTACAACAAAATACATAGACCGCCATCCAACTGCATCTATGACTAATAATCCACTCCTGGGGATATCAATCCGAACACCCCATGAGTATTAAGTTGCGAACAACAGATAATTGCATTAAGCAAAGTGTGTAATGTAAACAAAGCATATGCCCTTGAGCATATGAATGTTGTTTTCTCCCTAGTAGCAACAGCACATCTACAACCTTAGAGGTTTCTGTCACTCCCCCAGGTTAAATAGAGGCATGAACCCACTATCGAGCATAAATACCCCCTCTGGGAGTCACTAGCAACTACTCGGCCAAGATAGCTACTAACAACGGAGAGCATGCAAGATCATAAACAACATAGATATAACAAAAGATAATATTCAGTACATCAACTAAATCATAAACACTAATATTCATCGGATCCCAACAAACCAAACATGTAGAATTACATAACGGTGATCTCAATCATGTAGGGCAGCTCATCAGATCTAAACATGAAGCACATGGTGGAGAAGACAACCATCTAGCTACTGATATGGACCCATAGTCCAACGTAGACTACTCACTCATCGCTCCGGAGGCAAGTATGGCGATGAAGAAGACCTCCGGTGGCGATTCCCCTCTCTGGCAGGGTGCCGGGAAGAGCTTCTGGACCCTCTCGATCTTCGGGTCGACGGCGGCGGTGGATCGCAATGTGTTCTGGAAAAGTGATCGGGTACTTAGGTTTTTTCCATCGGGGGGTCTTTATAGGCGAAGGGGCGCTGTCAGGAGTGGGGCCAGGGGCCCTCACCCCATGGCGGCGCGGCCAGGCCCCTGGCCGCGCGAGCCTGGCGTGTGGGGCCCTGGTGGCCCCCTCCTACTCTCCTTCGGATCTCTGGAAGCTTCCGGGTAGAATAAGACTTCCGGAACTTGTTTCGTCCAATTCCGAGAATATTTCCTGTGTATCACTCTGAAACACAAAAACAGCAGAAAACAGGGAACTGGCACTGTGGCAACTCGTTAATAGGTTAGTTCCGGAAAATGCATAAAAGTGCCACGAAGTGTAACGAAACAATAGGCAAATGGTGTAAAAACAAGCATGGAGCATCAAAAATTATAGATACGTTGGAGACGTATCAATCACCGTGGTGAGCAAGACGACAGCGGTGACGCCGAAGGTTGTCCTCCTCTCCTCTCGCAGGTGGTTCCTCCACCTAGCTTCCGCCTCCGCCATGGTCTTGTACCCTTTGTAACTGTAGCCCTTGAACTTGTTGACTTGCTTCAAGCAATCTTCCCAGTGGACGTAAACTCTAGGAACCCTACCCCTGTACACCACGTACGACATCCCTACCTTCAAGACAAATACGGTTAGAGAACAGAAAGCAAGAGTTCATCACATGAATGCAATAATAATTAAATGACATAATTAACTAGGATGTACTTATTAAGTTTACACCACAACTAAGTTCATCACATGACACGATCATCGATCAGAACTAAGTTCAACAATTGTCTATGAAACTTGCCATGCTAAGCAAGTTAGGATGTACTTATTACAAGTTTACATCACAAGCTCATCGATATATAGTTCATCACTAGCTAGTGAATCAACATTTTGGCTTGCCAATATCAGGAGCAAAGCGGAAGCCGTCTTCCACCAGCAAGAACGCCCTATTGTCGCACTGCAGAAGCGGCCTCTTATCTACTTCATCATTTGACGGCTTCAGATCGGGAGTGTAGAACATCCCCCCTCTTCTGATGACATCTTGAAAGATGATTGTCGCAAACTGCTCCTGGATGCGATAGAACTGTCCTCTTAGATTGTCATCATCGATCATCGCCAACTGATACGTCCAAAACGTATCTACTTTCCCGAACACTTTTGCTATTGTTTCTCCTCTAATTTGTGTGTTTTGAATACAACTAACACGGACTGACGCTGTTTTCAGCAGAATTGCCCTGGTGTCTCGTTTTTGTGTAGAAATTCAACTTCCAGTAAAAATTCGGGAAAAATCATGAAAAATCCTATTTCACCAGAAGACCAACGGAGCCAGAAGACAGGAGGGAGAAGGGGCTCGAGGGGCCGTCACACAGTGGTGGCGCGGCCCAGCCCTGGCCGCGCCACCCCTGCGTGAGGGGGCCCCAGGTCCCCTCTCGACCTCCCCTCTCGCGTACATATACCCCCTGACGACATAATATCGGGGAGACGGCGTTTTTCCCAGATAGACTTCCGCTGCGCCGCCGCCATCAGAAACCGCGATTCGGAACCAGAAACTCTGTTCTGGCACCCTGCCGGGATGGGGATTCGGAGGAGATCTTCATCACCATCATCACC
This sequence comes from Dactylis glomerata, assembly GCA_007115705.1. Taxonomy (NCBI): domain Eukaryota; kingdom Viridiplantae; phylum Streptophyta; class Magnoliopsida; order Poales; family Poaceae; genus Dactylis; species Dactylis glomerata. The sequence continues at coordinate 2,199,530 of QXEO01001328.1, read as the reverse complement.
GACACTCCTCCATCGACCATCCATGACTCCCCCATCCATGTGTGAGTAATTCCCCCGCTGTAGGTGAGGGGATGGTAGGGATTGGATGAGATTTTTCATGTAATTTGATATGAGATTGATAGGGCATAGTGCCTAGTATCTTTATTTAGTGCCTATGACATTGTTGCAACTTGTTGTGCTTAATGCTTGTCATTTTGGGCCTGAGTGCCATGATTTCAGATCTGAACATGTTATTATTTCTATGATGATACTTGTTGTTTATGGTCTTACCTACAAGTTGTATACACATATTGTTGTCCGGAACCCGAGGCCCCAAAGTGACAGAAATTGGGATAACCGGAGGGGATGGCTATGATGTGAGGATCACATGTGTTCACCGAGTGCTAATGCTTTGCTCCGGTACTCTATTAAAAGGAGTACCTTAATTACCAGTAGTTTCCCTTGAGGCCCTGCTGCAACAGGCTGGTAGGACAAAAGATGTCGTGCAAGTTTCTCCTTGCGAGCACGTACGACTATATACGGAACACATGCCTATGATTGTTTGAACTAGGATGCTTTATCATTATTTATCTGCAATGCCCATATCTCATTGATTTCATGAATTATCTTATCCATGCAACGCCCGTAATCCATCCCTATGCCTACAGTATTCGTTCCTACTGTTTACAACTGTTATTATTACCGCTGCTATTTTACTACTGCTGTTATTATTTCACTACTGTTACTGCTATAAAACTGTTGCTACTGATAAACCGCTGCGAACAAGACTGTTTCTAGGTGCAGCTGAATTGACAACTCATCTGTTAAGGCTTACATATATTCTTTGGCTCCCCTTGTGTCGAATCAATAAATTTGGGTAATACTTCCCTCGAAGACTATTGCGATCCCCTATACTTGTGGGTCATCAAGATTATTTTCTGGCGCCGTTGCCGGGGAGCATAGCTTTATTTGTAAGTTCACTTGGTATTCATATTGTTTGCTGCAATCCTTTCATCATGGGTAAACCTCGTGATGGAAAAGTTTCTATATTGCCATCCACTACAAGAAGAGGTACGACTCTCAACACCTCTGTTGCTCTTGATTCGCCATCTGTTATGAGAAGTTGCTTACACCACCACACCCACACGCCACTGCTACTACTTCTGCTGAGATTGAAAGTGCCACTGATAATTTAGATGATGCTTCTACTGTGCTTGATGAGAGAGGTTCACTAGGTTCCTTTTTAGATGCTACTATTGCTAGAGCTAAGTTGGGAAACACCACTGTTACACCTATTAGCTCACCTGAGTCTAGGGAATGTTCTAGTGATGATTATGATGATGATGCTTACATTGAGCTTAATGATGATTTTATTGCAGAAGCACGTGCTGCTCGTAACGCAGGTAATGTTAAAGAACTTCTTGCCAGACGCTCTGTTAGATATAATTTGTCTCCTGATCCTAAGTTTGCTGCTTCTCCTATAAATATTAGAGACAAGGATTATGATTTCTCTTTGGATTTATCTTACATATCTATTGTTGAGAAAACTCCTTTTTGTGGTACTAAAGATGAGAGTGCTATGGAGCACATGAATGAGCTTTCTACTTTGAGTAATTTGTTTTCTGATGATATTAAGCTCCGCACTTACTTTGTTGCTAAGATTTTTCCTTTCTCGTTGAAAGATGCTGCTAAAACTTGGTTTAATAGCTTGTCTCCTGGATCTCTTACTAGTCCTATTGCTTTGGTTAATGCTTTCTTTCAGAAATATTTTCCCGCTAGTGCTCAACATGCTGCTGTGCAGAAAATCTTTGATTTTGAACAGGGAAAAGGAGAGATATTGCCTGAATCTTGGACAAGGTTTTGTTCTTTAATTAGAGCTTTGCCTAGAGAACCATTGCCTAAAATGAACTCCTTGACATATTTTATAATGGACTAACGGATGAATCTAAGTCATATTTGGATAGTTGTGCTGGTTGTGTTTTTAGGGAAAGAACTCCGGCTGAAGCTGAAGAATTAATGGCTAAAATAAGCCGGAATCATGATGATTGGACTTTAGTTGAGCCGACACAAGCACCAACTCATGCGCCATCTACAGAGCCTACGCCGAAGAAGAGAGGGATGATTGAATTAAATGATGAAGTTATGAAGGAAGCTAAGAAATCTCTTAAGGAGAAAGGTATTAAGGCCGAAGATGTGAAGAATTTACCTCCTATAGAAGAATTATGTAAGCCAATCCCTCGCTCATCTACTATTGAGGTACACTCTCTCCAACACTTTGATGAAAGAGATATTCCTTATACTAAACCACCTGATCAATGCTTAGATGAGTTTGATAATTTTATTGTTAAGCAAGAGAATTTTAATAGAATGGTGCATAATCATCTGTTGGAGAATTCTAGAGTTATTAACAAGTTGCAGGATATTGTGGAGAGAACCGCCAATGATGTGAAGATACTTGCTAAACATTTTCAAATGGTTCAAACACAAATTGATCAGCTTACCAAGGTGCAAAAAGACTTGCTAGTTAATGCTGCAAGAGAAAAGCAAGCATGTGAAATACGCACAAGAAGTGGTGCTGCTACTCAAGACCCATTATATCCTGAAGGACATCCTAAGAGGGTTGAGCAAGATTCTCAACGCACTCCAAGTGATGATATTCCTTCCAAGAAGAAGATGAAGAAGCATAAAACAACTGCAGAATCATCTGATGCAGGTAAAGATCTTAACAGTGTTTCTATTTCTGATGCTGAAACTGAACCAGGAGATGCTTCCGATAAAGAAGAAGATAAAGAAGAAGTTGAAGAAGAACCAGAAAAGAGTGATAAAAATGCAAAGTACACCAAAGAAGACTTCATTGCCAACAAGCATGGTAAGGAGAGGGAACCTTGGGTACAGAAGCCAATGCCTTTTCCTAGTAAGAAACACAAGTCCAAGGAAGAAGAACACTACAACAGGTTTTGTGAATGGATGAGACCTTTATTTTTGCAAATTCCTTTGACTGATGCTATTAGAATGCCACCTTATGCAAAATTTATGAAAGATATTGTCACTAACAAAAGGAAAATTCCTAGTGAGGAAATTTCCACTCTACTTGCTGACTATTCTTTTGATGGTAAAGTTCCAGAGAAGCTTGGAGATCCAGTTATACCAACTATTCCTTGCTCCATTAAAAATAACTATGTTAGAACTGCTTTATGTGATTTGGGAGCTGGAGTTAGTGTCATGCCTTTTTCTCTTTATAAGAGACTTGATCTAGAAAAATTGGTTTCAACTGATATATCCTTGCAGATGGCCGATAAGTCCACTACTATTCCTATTGGTATATGTGAAAATGTTCCTGTTCAAGTTGCTAACAGCTGTTTGATATTGACTGATTTTGTTGTGTTGGAAATGCCTGAAGATGATAATATGTCTATTATTCTTGGGAGACCTTTTCTAAACACTGCAGGTGCTGTTATTAATTGCAATCAAGGAAACGTTACTTTTAATGTTAATGATAAAGACTATACGGTTTATTTTCCCAAGAAAATTGATAGGAAGAATGCTCTAAATTCAATCAAGCATGTTGAGACCATCAAAGTTGGTCAAATTATTTGTTCAGAGCAAAAGCCCAAGGAAGAATATCAAATTGTTATGGTTGGGGCTATACCTATCAAAGTTGAGGTAACATAAGCATTAAGTGAAGTGCAAAGTTTTGCCTCATATAAAGTTAGTTTGGTAACAAGACTTGATCAACCTTGTTAGCAAAGTGAATTTATATGAACGAAACTTCGTTTTCACCGCATCCACTCCACCTCACTTGTATTTAGTTTCATCAAGTTTTATTCCTTCAGTTTAGTTGCATGATTAAGAGCATCTCAGAGCTGTTGCATGTTTAGTTTTGATTTGCTTGAAATCTTTTCATCTTCGTTTTTCTGAGTTTTATCGATATGCCAATTTCTGAAAAATCCTCGAAAATAAAGTTTCTCGAAAAATTCCAGAAAATTCTTTATAAATTTTTATGTCAAAAATGGGGCAGAGAGACACCTGGGAGGCACCAGGTGGGCAGCCACGCCACCTCACACACAGGTGGCGCGGCCCAGCCCTGGCCGCGCCACCTAGGTGTGAGGGGGCCCCACCAGGCCCTTCACTCATCTCTTCTTCCCCTGCTCTTTCCCTCTCCCGAAAAACACCGCCCCATTTGCTCAAGCTCGAGTTCTTGCTGTTCTTTACTTGGATTTTTCGATCTCCTTGTTCAGCCCAACATTTCTGCTGAAACTTTGATCATTTGCTCTCCGGTATGTGACTCCTCCACTTGTCCAAGTAGATTTTCTTTTGGTAAAGTATTTCTTGAGTATTTTAGCATTGTAGGTGACAGTATAAATGAGTATGCATGCTTGTTCTATTGTTTAGAAAGGTTATTTTGATGCATGATAGCTCTCTAGTAATTCACTATAGTAGTTTCCTACATTTGCTTGTCTTTAAATCACTTTTTATGAGTTTGTTGAAAAATTTCAGAAAAGGGAGATGGCTAATTTCACATATGGAGAAGTATTTGAAAGTGATGCACCAAGGTCATCAAGGCCCTCAAGATCCACTGCTCAATATAGGATATCTTATAATGAGGATCTCATGTCACCGAACCCTGAAGGGGACGATGGAGATGCACATCCATCCTCCTTCCCTTGTTTTAACTTTTTGAGTGATGCAGGGATTCTTGATGATTTCTTGCTCCTTATTAACAGGGTTGGGTTGACCGATTACGTGGCAGATGAAAGAGATCAATATGCTTTGCTTACAAAGATTTTCGTTGAAAGTTTTAAATTTATTAATTCTCACTACAATCCTTCCGTTGCATTTAAGATTTATGACAAGTCTATCACCATGCCTTTGGGGAGGTTTTGTTCTATTTTAGGTATCCCCATGTTTGGAATGGCCAAGAAGATACAAAATCACCCCGCTGATTTGTTGGAGCTTTACCGAGGGGTGACCAATGATGATGACCGCACCGCACATCGTGGCAAGGAGGAAGAGGAGGAGCCGGCCTATCACTTCACCACGTACCACTCCGGGGCATCCTCGAACTCTTATCAGGACGATGGTGCTTCTTCGTCACACCACAAAGGCGCTACCTCATGGCCGAGTTGGCCGAGTTGGGATTGATCTCCACTTAGGCCAAAAGCCTAAGCTTGGGGGGAGGTACGCCGACGATTCACTCATCTACATATCATATTCTGTCGGTCCTTTGTATATTCATGTTTCGCTTTCTTTATTGTTCTCGTTCTTGTTTTCATTTCTTCCAAAACACAAAAAGACCAAAAACATTTCCGTTGTTTCTCTCTATTTGGTTCTTTAGTTTTCCACCTTTGGTTTATTTTACTTGCCATTTCAGTTTGCTACTTGAAAAATCCAAAAATATTTTGCTTTGTTTGCTATTTCCTTCTGCTTTTGTTTCAAAAATCGAAAACCCCAAAAATATTTGTTGTTCTTCTTCGGTTTTGTAAAGGTTGTTGCAGAGTTCAGTCTCCCGTTACTCCATTGGAGCTTGGTATTCACTTTATATTATTCAAGCCACACAAGTGAAGAGCAATAATGACGATATATGACAATCCGAGATGTGGTAAGAGGCTGGTATGAACTCTATTTGTTTTCATTTTTGTACATATACTCATCTATGTGGACATGCTTAGTCGGTTCATGTAAGGTATATGTTATCTAATGGATGCTTTGTAGTTCTTGCTCTCATATGATTAGTTTCAATTTACTATTAGCCTGTAGCATGTCATGTAGACGCTTGCATGCATTGTTTTATTCATAGTATGGTATGATATTATGGTATCCACCTCTGAAAGCTTCATTTGAATCGACTTGGCACATGCTCAAGCATGCATATGACTGAACAAAAAGTCAATTAAGCCTTGATGATCTAAATTGCCTCAGAGTTCTTGTATCATTTTTATGCCTATATTAATTTTGTTCTATCACAAGCATGATTATGATAGTTATTGCTCTCTCGATTGTCGCTTCCCAGTCTTTTGCTAGCCTTCACTTGTACTGAGTATGAGCTCTACTCGTGCATCCAATTACCAATTACCAAGTCTTCCAAAGAGTCCACTATAAATTCCCACGCATGGTATTTGTAAGCCATTCCAAGTAAATTTTCATGTGCTACCTTTCAAAACTTTCAACTACTTCTCATTTTGTGCCACTGTTTTTAGCTCATGGGGACGTAGTGGTCGGAATTGCTATCTTCCATATTAAATTAAGTATCCCTCAACTAGGCAGCTTCATCTGCTCGTCATTAATTTTGCAAGGGAGCTGGTCAGACCATTATAATCTTAATTCTAAAAGAAAGAAAAAAGGCACTCCTCCAAAGAAATGTGAAAGTTGGTGGGCACCCGATGGAATCGGTTAGCCATGGTTTGAGAAAGGAAAAAGGTGGGGAGGAGTGCCAAAGCTTTATAAAAGAGCACCAATGTGCCAAATTTCAAAGAACTCGGAACCGCTCTCACTTGTTTATTATGGAAGATAGTAAGTCCCCATTGCTAGTCGTTGACATAGAACAATCACCTCTCAAAAGAAACTTTTATCTCTGTTTTACAAATGAAAAGCTCTAGCACATGTTAAATCACTGCTTCCCTCTGCGAAGGGCCATTCATTTACTTTTATGTTGAGTCACCATCTTCTAACTTTAAGCACTTCTTGAGAGCATAGCTGTTATTCTTAGTGTAATGTGCTTGTCCCAGAACACGGTTAATTGTGGTATAACTTTGATGCTTGTATCTTTGATATTTCTACTTCTAGTCTTCCCTTGGACTTCAGAGGTGCCTCAGCATTTATGTTTTGCTCTACAAATAAAGGCAAGTGGGATACCATTCTTTCATATCATTTATGCATATTTCAATCTTGCAGCTTCTCATGCACATGTTACTTGTTATTAGTGCATTGGCACTCTTTCATAGCTTGCTTGACTATGAGGTGACATTAGTTGAGTATTTCTTATTATGAATTGCCTGAGTACTTGATCACATAGTTAGTATATATACATCATATGAGCAAATGTGTTCATGAAAGTTTCTTTTATCGCTCTCAGTTGTTAACTGAATTGCTTGAGGACAAGCAAATAGCTAAGCTTGGGGGGAGTTGATATGTCCAAAACATATCTACTTTCCCGAACACTTTTGCTATTGTTTCTCCTCTAATTTGTGTGTTTTGAATACAACTAACACGGACTGACGCTGTTTTCAGCAGAATTGCCCTAGTGTCTCGTTTTTGTGCAGAAATTCAACTTCCAGTAAAAATTCGGGAAAAATCATGAAAAATCCTATTTCACCAGAAGACCCACGGAGCCAGAAGACAGGAGGGAGAAGGGGCTCGAGGGGCCGTCACACAGTGGTGGCGCGGCCCAGCCCTGGCCGCGCCACCCCTACGTGAGGGGGCCCCAGGTCCCCTCTCTACCTCCCCTCTCGCGTACATATACCCCCTGACGACATAATATCGGGGAGACGGCGTTTTTCCCAGATAGACTTCCGCTGCGCCGCCGCCATCAGAAACCGCGATTCGGAACCAGAAACTCCGTTCTGGCACCCTGCCGGGACGGGGATTCGGAGGAGATCTTCATCACCATCATCACCGACACTCCTCCATTGACCATCCATGACTCCCCCATCCATGTGTGAGTAATTCCCCCGCTGTAGGTGAGGGCATGGTAGGGATTGGATGAGATTGTTCATGTAATTTGATATGAGATTGATAGGGCATAGTGCCTAGTATCTTTATTTAGTGCCTATGACATTGTTGCAACTTGTTGTGCTTAATGCTTGTCATTTTGGGCCCGAGTGCCATGATTTCAGATCTGAACATGTTATTATTTCTATGATGATACTTGTTGTTTATGGTCTTACCTACAAGTTGTATACACATATTGTTGTCCGGAACCCGAGGCCCCAAAGTGACAGAAATTGGGATAACCGGAGGGGATGGCTATGATGTGAGGATCACATGTGTTCACCGAGTGCTAATGCTTTGCTCCGGTACTCTATTAAAAGGAGTACCTTAATTACCAGTAGTTTCCCTTGAGGCCCTGCTGCAACAGGCTGGTAGGACAAAAGATGTCGTGCAAGTTTCTCCTTGCGAGCACGTACGACTATATACGGAACACATGCCTATGATTGTTTGAACTAGGATGCTTTATCATTATTTATCTGCAATGCCCATATCTCATTGATTTCATGAATTATCTTATCCATGCAACGCCCGTAATCCATCCCTATGCCTACAGTATTCGTTCCTACTGTTTACAACTGTTATTATTACCGCTGCTATTTTACTACTGCTGTTACTGTTTCACTACTGTTACTGCTATAAAACTGTTGCTACTGATAAACCGCTGCGAACAAGACTGTTTCCAGGTGCAGCTGAATTGACAACTCATCTGTTAAGGCTTACATATATTCTTTGGCTCCCCTTGTGTCGAATCAATAAATTTGGGTAATACTTCCCTCGAAGACTGTTGCGATCCCCTATACTTGTGGGTCATCACCAACTTTTGGGCCCAGGGTTGGAGTGACTCTGGCGGCGTCAAATTTTTCTTGTCCCGTACGTACGCCAGCATATGATATAAGGCATAATAGGCCTCCTTATGACTTCCCTCGGGCTGCTTGATGCAGGCGAACAATGTAGTATGGAGGAGCGTGTACAAGCCGTGCTTGGGCAGCCATTTAGTCTTGAATGAGCCTCCTTGACAGACATACTTGGTAAGAGCATGATCCAAAATTATCTTGACATGCGTGTAGTTTTTTCTTTATTGCACTGCCCTAGTCCAAAAACAAGGTACGCATATACATCGGGGAGATGTGGATGAGCCTGCAGTATTTGTCTCTGCGCAAAACAATTCAAACAAAATGTTGGCAAAGACTGAGATGGAAATCTAAGAAAGAAGGCAGCGAGCCAATCACTTACTTGGGAAAGTAGGCCAGGAGCAAGTCCTTCCCAATGTTTGACGTCATGACGCCGCTGAGATACTCAGACGCGGCATTCCAGCCCGCCAATTTGGCCAACTGGCTTTCACGCATGTAGTAGGGGTTGATTGTGCAGTGTTGACCGCCCAGTTGGGAACCCCAAGAGAAAGGTATGATGAGCATAGCGGCAAGTTTCCCTTAGTATGAAACCAAGGTTTAATCAAACCAGTAGGAGAAAGAAACCACTTTTGAAGGTTGATGCTAGCTGGCTTGGCGACGGCTCTAGACAATTTGTTTATGGTGCCTATCTGGGCGTAGCTCTGCGCCAGCAGCAATGTGGAACCTGCACACAACACAACCAAAGTACTTTGTCCCAACATGCAGTGAGGTTGCCAATCTCACCGGTTTGCTGTAAACAAAGGATTAAACGTATCATGTGGTAAAAGATATTTGTTTGCAAGAAAGTAAATAATGATTGTAGAAATTAAACGGTAATATGAATGTAAAAGAATGGACCGGGGTCCACAGTTCACTTGAGGTGTCTATCCATAAAGATAAATAACATGTTGGGTAAACAAATTACAGTTGGGCAATTGACATAATAAAGAATGCAAGCAATGCATATACATGTCATGAGGATCACTATGAGATTCACTTGGGCATTACAACATAATAGATAGACCGTAATCCAACTGCATCTATGACTAATAATCCACCCGCCGGATATCATCCGAACAACCGTTGGGTATTAAGTTGCAAGCAACAGATTATCGCCTTAAGCAAAGTGTGTAATATAAACAATACAAATATCCTTGAACACAAGATTGTTCTTTTCTCCCTAGTAGCAACAACATATCTACAACCTTAGAAGTTATTGTCACTCTCCCAGATTACCAAAGGCATAAAACCACTATCGAGCATAAATACTCCGTCTTGCAGTCACTAGCATCTACTCGGCCAAGATATCTACTAGCAACGGAGAGCATGCAAGATCATAAACAACATAGAGATGATAAATCACAAATCAACTTGACATAGTACTCAATATTCATCGGATCCCAACAAACACAACATATAGAATTACATAACGATGATCTTGATCATGATAGGCAGCTCACAAGATCTAAACATGAAGGACATGGAGGAGAAGACATCCATCTAGCTACTACTATAGACCCGTAGTCCAAGGTAGACTACTCACACATCACTCCGAAGGCAGGCATGGTGATGAAAAAGGCCTCTGGTGGTGATCCCCCTCTCCCGCAGGGTGCCGGGAAGAGCTTCTGACCCTCCTGATCTTGCGTCGACGATGGCGGCGGCTTGCAGTATGTTTTCTAGAAAAGAATTTGGGCCCTTAGGGTTTTTTCGATGGAGGGAATAAATAGGCAGAAGGGCAATGTCAGGTGGTGGACTAGGCGGTCACACCCCCTGGTGGCGCGGCCTAGGCCTGGCCCGCGCCACCAGCAGGTGTGGCTGGCCCCTGGTCCATCTCCTGCTCTCCTTTGGACTCCGTCTTCGTGTCAGGTAATTAGGGACTTCAGCTTTTGTTTCGTCCAATTCCGAGAATATTTCCTGTGTAATTTTTCTGAAACACAAAAACAGTAGAAAACAGGGAACTGGCACTGTGGCATCTTGTTAATAGGTTAGTTCCGGAAAATACATAAAAATGCCACGAAGTGTAAACAAAACACAAAGCAAATGGTGCATAAACAAGCATGGAGCATCAAAAATTATAGATACGTTTAAGACGTATCAAGCATCCCCAAGCTTAACTCCTGCTCGTCCTCGAGTAGGTAAGTGATAACAAAACAATAATTTTTTAGGTGACATGCACCAACACAATCTTGATCAAAATGATGTAAAGCATTGAGTGCTGAGATCAAAGTGCTCTAAATATGGGCATACGAGATATAATCTTGACAATAGAACTTAGCAACCATGTTATAGCATGAAATTAACACAAACAAAAGATCATGAGTAATAATGCATTGAAAGTCAATTATTTGTTTCGAGCATATAGAAAAACATAGCAAGTGGTATTCGGCTTGTCCCTCATGGAGTAGCAAAACATAAATGCATAGGACACCTTCAAGTTTAAGAGGGCGACTAGATAAAAATAATTTGAGATCAAACAAAACCACAATCATGAATCAATCAATAATAAACTTTGGGACCATGCACATTATACTCAGAATGACAACTATGCTCTCTTAGACGGTGCATAAAGGTAGAAGGTGAAGACTCAACATAAAAGTAAAAGAAAGGCCCTTCGCAGAGGGAAGCAGGGATTTAGCATGTGCTAGAGCTTTTCATTTGTAAAACAGAGATAAAAATGGCTTTGAGAGGTGGTTGTTCTTGTCAACGACTGGCAATGGGGTTCTTGCTATCTTCTATACTAAATAAGTTGAGAGAAATTGGCACATTTGTGCTCTTTTATAAAGCTTGGCACTCCTCCCCACTTTTACTTTCACAAACCATGGCTAACCGAATCCTTTGGGTGCCCACCAACTTTCACATACCATGGAGGAGTGCCTTTTTTTATTGTATTTTTCTTTTTTTTAAAGGCTAAAACATGGAAGATAGCAAATCCGACCACTACGTCCCCATGAGCTGAAAACAGTGTCACAAAATGAGAAGTATTTTGAAGGTTTTTTAAAAGGTAGCACATGAAAATTTACTTGGAATTTCTTGAAAATACCATGCATAGAAATTTATAGTGGACTCTTTGAAATAACTCGGTTTTTTGTAGTTGGATGCATGAGAAGTATTCCCTCTCAGTACAGATGAAGACTAGCAAAAGACTGGGAGCGACCAACTAAGAGAGCAATAACGACCATAATCATGCATAGCGACAAAACATTATTAACCAAAGTATAAAGTGGTATCACAAGGCAAAAAACAAATGATCATAGAGGCCTGAGGCGACTGGTTTGTAGTCAAACATGGTGTAAGCATGCACCAAGTCAACCCAAATAAAGCATCAAAGGAGAATACCACAATATTATGCTCCCATATAATAAAAACAACGCATGATTCTTTCAAAGGCACATTAAGCATTCTCAGTTATTTGAGACAAGTCATGCTACAACAATAACTACTAAGCATATAATCAAAATAATATCTAGCATGACATGCTAAAGTCTAAGCCACAGTTTAAACAATCTTCCTTTTGCACCACTATAAGCATGAAATATTTTACTCTTCTCCAACACCAATCAATTTATTTGAAACAACTCTCAAAGATAATAATCAATAAAGACTAGAGACCTAATCATATATAACTGAAGAAAACTAACAAGCTCTGAACAAGAGATGCATGAAAAACAGGAGCTAACAGCATTGCAATAGCTAGACAAGAATACTCAACAAATATAAGTGAAGAATACAAGTATTCACATGAAAAAGTGGAGCTTGTCTCTCTCCCACACAAGTCATTTATTACAACAAAAAAAACAAAAGAAAACAAAAAACAACTCACGCTCCAAGAATAACACATAGTATATGAAGCAATAAAAATATAGTGTCTTGAAAGATGACCTGATATTTTTGTTGATGAAGAAGGGGGTGCCTTGGGCATTCCCAAGCTTTGACACTTGTACTTCTTGGATATTTCTTGGGGTGACATGGGCATCCCCAAGCTTGAGCTTTTGTCCATCCATCATCTCATCTCATCATTCTCCTTTCCCTACACTTGAAAACTTCCTTCATACAAAACTTAACATAATTCTCATTAGCAACATTAGTTTATGCAAGATAGTAGATCCACTTTTAGTTCAGTTTTAACTCAAGTACAACATCTATTAAAACATTAGCTACTGTAGCAACTTCTCTTAAAAGTTCTATGATCAAAAGAACTCAAAAAGAAAGAAATCAAGAGGCAAATGCAAATAGTGGCAGAAATCTGTCAAAACAGAACAGCAGGTAAAGATCATTTTTTCGAAAATCTTCTGTTGCTCAAATCGAAAAGTGAAAAGCTAATGAAAGTTAGATAATATCCTGGGGCATGTGCACAAAAATTGCAGATTAATACGATGTTCTGGGATTTTTCACGAATTTTTATAGCGAAGTGCAAAAATCTGTTTTGGGACAGCAACTTCCCCAAATCTTACCTTCTTCCTATTAGAGGCTATTCTTGGCACAAAAACGAAATAAAAATGATAAGGATAGGTCATTACAGTAGTAACAACTTCCAAGACTCAACAAAAGAAAAATTACTTAAAGAAGACATGGGTTATCTCCCAAGAGTGCTTTTCTTTTACGCGTTTGAGCTAGGCGCAAAAAGTAAAAATCAAGTATTTTTAAATGAAGGAACATTAAGATCAATCGCATAAGTCTTTTCAACGAGGAATTGTGTTTTATCCAAATGAGTTTTAGAAGATCCTCTATGAACACTCTTGGGCTCACTACTTTCATCAAAAGGGTTTTCAGGAACAATCCAATCAAAATTCTTTTCCAATGCTTCATGCATTCCCAAGAGTTTAAAAGGTACTGGTACTTTGATTTCTTCCTTATTTGTACCAACGACATCTACACATGAGCCAAGCATATTAAAACGCTCAAAAAGTTTCCTAGCTTCTATAACAACACCTCTAAATTCTTTACACAAAGTTTCCAAAATAAAATCTCTCTTTTCAGAGTCTTCGATATCATGAAGCTTAAGAAACATTTGTAGCATTAAAGGATTAAGGTTAACAAACATAGTCTCCAACATGTGAACTAAGTAAGCAGCAGCAACTTCATAACTAGGCGCAAGTTTAGCTAAAGATCTATCCTCAACATCTTTGTGCTTACTGACATGATTAAAGAACTCTTCGATGTTATCTTTCCCAATTATAGAACCGCTACCTATTAATAGGTCTTCCAGAACATATTTAGGGAACAACATAATGAACTAAAAGTAAAAGTAACGAAATACCAACTATAAAAGGAACTAAATTTTTTTGTATTTTTGATAAAAAGATGCAAGCAAAAATAAAGTAAAGAAAGTAAGCAAAACAATAACAAAGTAAAAGATTGGAAGCGAGAGACTCCCCTTGCAGAAATCCTCTTTCTCCCCGACAACGGCGCCAGAAAAATGCTTGATTGTGCGGTGTTGGCCGCCCAGCTGGGAACCCCAAGAGGAAGGTATGATGAGCATATCAGCTTGTTTCCCTCAGTATGAAACCAAGATTTAATCGAACGAGTAGGAGAAAGAAACCACTTCTGAAAGTTGATCCTAGCTGGCTTGGCGACGGCTCCAGACAATTTGTTTATGGCAGGCAACAATGGCAGGCAACTAGTGGAAGGTGTTGTTATGAAGTCAGAGCTGCGGTGGAGTGTGCCCTGCGGCAACAATGGCAGGCAACTAGTGGAAGGTGGAGGACTCGGTCAGCGGCAAGCAAGGTTTTTTTTTCTTGATGTTTTCTACCGGAGGGCACCGGAAAATCTGGTTACCGCAAAATCTCGTAATTCTTGGTGTTTTCTCGAACGAGATTTTTCAAACGAAATTTAAATTCAAAATATTTTGCACACAAACATATAGAATTCGACCGCAATTTGATAGTAGGTTCTTCGCAACGTACTGGTAACAACTTACGAGGAACAATCCTCTGATCGCGGGCTTGAATCACGCTTTCAGCACCATTATGTTTTTTTTACAGCAAAAATCAGAAGAAATGAACAAAAAATTAGCCTGACACGGGAACTCAAACACAGGACCATACGGCGAGTAATACTGTTCGCATCCGAACCACTAGGCCACCAAATTCTAAACGATGGTAAACGCATACGTTCTTTATTTGACTCCAGATCGGAGTTCAAATTCAAATGAGCCGAAATTTTTTGACCGATACTACAATTTCTCGGAGGGTAACGTAATTTCCGGTTTCCGCCGAGATTTCAGAAATATCGTCTGAGAAAAAAATCCCTGGCGGCAAGCCTAGCATATTTCTCATCCGAAGTTCGTCATTAAAAGTGAAGCTGTCTTCCGTTGGCGTGTATGGCCGATTGTTAGCATGCGGCCAGGTCGGCCGTGGTTATGCCTAATGTGGTCGTGCTCCGTGACGACATTAGTGCATTTATATCAGTTTCAGCCGGTTCCTTGCAATAAACTGGTCAAACTCTCTTCTTAATCAATTTAGATGGCAAGTCTTTTGCTTTGTTTAAAAAAAAAAACTAGCTGGTAATCATTTATCAAAGTTCTTTTGCTGGTTAAATCCTAGCTGCAAATATGAGATCTGATATCTTAACTAAAGGCCTTTATCATCATCGCCGTACTGTACCTTGCTAGCTTGGAGTGATCATCGTGACAATAAATTTGTAACCACTCAATGTACCCACCTGTCCTTCGTTAGCATGTTATATAGACACATCTTCGTACGTAGCACTGGCCGCACATCGCCAAGTCCATGTCAAGCCATGTGTTTAAGCACACCTTATTAATTATATGATCGTAGTGGTAGTGGCCACAGATGAATGTCCTTCGATCGTACTGGTCATGGTCAAGTTCACTCTCACGCTCCGACACACCATGAGCAGGGGAAGGAGTTTTGATCAATTACACTGTAGCATTCTTGAAATTATTGACATGGCTTGACTTTATCATCAGACCAGTAACAAAGGCTTTAATGCGCAATGGCGTTTTATCTTGTGATTGTTACTTAACAGATCTACATACATGCATATCAGAACAGTCATGTGTAGTTGCTCCGTGCATACCCCGTGCTTCTATCTAGTAGTACCAACTTTTCTGCTATCTTCACATCTGCTCTCCTGTGCTACCCCACCTCCACATGTGCTTTGGCATGCAGACCTATTACACTTTGAACATAACACTTAATCATTTCTAGAAAATAAATATAGATTCCCTTAAAAAAACTAAATAAATATAGATTCACCATGAATGGAGGTTCTTTATGTTTTGGCCCTATTATATATTTATTTCCCTTTTTCATTTGTACTGAATGCAATTGAATTTTGACTTGAAATTTTGCATTTTTTAGAACATCATTTTTCTAGCATATGCTAGTATTTTCTTTATTTTGCTGAAACTTTTGCAAGTTGTCTTCACCGGGCATTATAAATATGGGTTTCACGAGCTCATCGTTTTGGCACACGAGTTCCATGGAGCCCCTTATTAAAACCTCTAAAAAATTCATATTTCAAAGCCTCAAAAAAATATCAAGATGTAGCCAACTGTATACACTATGATCGTGCAAAACTAACAAAAACTAGATCTAGGAGCATGAATAGCTTGACTTCTTTTTCTTCCAAAATTTATTCAATTTGTCTTTTTTCCTAAACCTACACAGCGAGGTATTTCATATTGGAAATTTGCAGGATCATATTGTATACATTTGGCAACATCAAGATAATTTTTTTTTGAATTTTTTTGACGCTTTGAAATTTTAATTTTTCTATGTTTAAATAAATAGGCTCCAGGGAGCACAGGACCTAATAGCATTTTCCGATGCTATTTTAGTGGCATCACAAATCGACAAACTATGAACAGGAGACGAGGTTTGATTGTTCATACTCTAGCTGTCCCAAAATTATTGACATGCATGTTGTTATCAATGTGCCAACCACAAGACTTAATGCCGCAATCACATCATATTTTTTTGATTGTAACCATACTCGATGTGCATAACTTACTTTGACAACACTCATGTGTAGTACCATACCATAGTACACTTTCTGTCGATATGTATGTGTCATTGGAAGCACAATTCATGCATGCCACATCAAGAACATTAATATCTTCAGATCTACAACCAAAATAAACTCAATTTATACTTGATAAAACTTCACCTATACATATGTCCAAAGTAGTTTATATTTTTGAATGAATTATTCGTAGTGGTTGTCACACACCATCTAACTACACCCATCCGTGACAACTCTTATTACTCCTGGTCCACAATTGCATGACGCATATTATCATTACTGGTGGTTACTATTGATGTTTTTCCTTTGTTTGCGGAAGCCAAGCTCTAGGTATATATCTAAATCTTCATCCGAAGAACTTTTCCATATTTCGTTAAAAACTAATTTTAAATATCCTGACCATGGAAGAGAATGAAGAAAACAAGTACAATATTTACATATAGATATTCAATTTTTTTTCCAAAAATATCATAGACATGGATAATGGTGTTCTGTAAAAGATTAAACTTTGAACATCAAACTTAACTACTTCTGTCATCTAGGAAAACAAAGGGCAATTTGCCACAAAAATGTGGTTCTCTATGTGTGGTCCTTATCTTTTATCTATTTACCCTTTTAAATCCTACTAAATATTAAGTTTGGACTTAAAATTTTGCATTATATATAACATAATTTCCCCAACATATGCTACTTTTTGAAATTGTATTTTTGAAAGTTTGGCATGTAGTGTTCACGGGTTTGCACCGTAGAAGTGGTTTTGACTTGATATTTCATCATCGCAAACCAACAAACATGAACAAGGGCATGAGCTTTGATTAGTTGCAATATATCATAATGAAATTATTGACATGGTATGGCGTTCTCATGGGGTGAATACCCAACTGCATCTTATTGTGATTGTAATCAGTCTATGTATGATACCTTCCTATGTCAAGACTCATGTGTAGTAGCACTCTCGTACTCTTTATCTTCATACATCTGTGTCAATGGAAGCACAGTGACTTTATTAAATTAATCTCATCAGATCTGTTCTCTTGCAATAAATTTTGCATGCTAGTGTGAACATGGGCATTAAGTCTTGTGGTTGGCACAATGATAACAACATGCATGCCAATAATTTTTGGAAAGCTAGCGTACGATCAAGCAATCCTCCCGGCCCTTGTTCATGGTTTGTCGGTTTGCAACGCCACTAAATAGCAGGTGAAAACCACTTCTATGCTACAACCCGTGAACAAAAAGTGCAAAAGTTTCAACAAAATCAAAAATAGAGTACCATATGCTGGAGAAATGATGTTCTATAATACGCGAAATTTCAAGTCGATTGCACGAACTAAAAATGAAAAGGAAAAAAATGGTGAATCTACATTGTGCTTTCAGATCGTGCATGCAGTGACTTGAAAAAACTTCACCTATACATGTGTCCAAAGCAGTTTATATTTATGAATGAATTATTCATAGTGGTCATCACACACCCTCCAACTACACCCTATCCGTGACATCTCTTAATACTCATGGTCCACAATTGCATGAAGCATATTATTATTACTCGTGGTTACTATTGATGTTTTTTCTTTGTTAGAGGAAGGAATGTTCTAGGTACATATCTAAAGGTTTATTCAAAGAACCTTTCCATATTTCATTAAAAACTAATATAAATAACCGCAGAAGAGAATGAAGAACACAAGTATAATATTTACATATAGTAAGACCATTTTTTTTGGAAATATCATAGACATAGATAATGGTGTTTTGTAAACGTTTAAAATTTGGACATCAAACTTACCTACTTCTGTCATCTAGGAAAACAAAGGGTAATTTCACCACAATAGATAATGGTGTTTTGTAAACGTTTAAAATTTGGACAACAAACTTACCTACTTCTGTCATCTAGGAAAACAAATGGTAATTTCACCACAAAATTTGGTTCTTTATGTGTGGCCCTTATCATTTATCTATTTACCTTTTTTAATCCTCCTAAATATTAAGTTGGGACTTCAAATTTTGCATTTTATAGAACATCATTTCCCCAACATATGCTACTTTTTAAAGAAAATTTAAATATTTGGCATGTAGTGTTCACGGGGTTGCACCGTAGAAGTGGGTTTAACCTGATATTTCATCATCGCAAACCAACAAACATGAACAGGAGCCCATGATTTTATTAATTGTAATATATTATTGACATGGTATGACGTTCTCATGGGGTGAATACACAATTGCATATTATTGTGATTGTAATCAATCTATGTACGATACCTTCCTATGACAAGACTCATGTGTAGTAGTACTCTCGTACTCTTTCTCTTGAGATGTCTCTGTCAATGGAAGCACAAGCAGTTTATTAAATTAATCTCATAAGATCTATTCTCCTACAATAAATTTGCATGCTAGTGTGAACAGGGAGGTATTATGTCTTGTGGTTGGCACGATGATAACACCATACATGCCAATAATTTTGGAAAGATAGAGTACGATCAAGCAAAACTCCCTCCTTTCATGGTTTGTCGGTTTGCAACGCCACTAAGTAGCAGGTGAAAACCACTTCTATGCTAGCTACAACCCATGAGCACAACATGCAAAAGTTTCAACTAAATCAAAAAAGAGTAGTATATGCTTGAGAACTGATGTTCTATAAAATGCAAAATTTCAAACGAAAAATGGATTGCCTAACTAGAAATGAAAAGGGGAAATAAATGGTGAATCTACATTGTGCTTTATGATCGTGCATGCAGTGACTTGATAAAACTTCACCTATACATGTGTCCAAAGCAATTTATATTTATGAATGAATTATTCGTAGTGGTCATCACACACCCTCCAACTACACGCCATCCGTGACAACTCTTACTACTCCTGGTCTGCAATTGCATGATGCATATTATCATTACTGGTGGTTACTATTGATGTTTTTCCTTTGTTTGCGGAAGGCAAGCTCTAGGTATATATCTAAATCTTCATCCGATGAACCTTTCCATATTTCATTAAAAACTAATTTAAAATATCATGACCGCGGAAGAGAATGAAGAAAACAAGTACAATATTTACATATAGTATTCATTTTTTTCGAAAATATCATAGACATGGATAATGGTGTTTTGTAAAATATTAAACTTTGAACATCAAACTTAACTACTTCTGTCATCTAGGAAAACAAAGGATAATTTGCCACAAAAATGTGGCTCTCTATGTGTGGTCCTTATCATTTATCTATTTACCCTTTTTAATCCTACTAAATATTAAGTTTGGACTTAAAATTTTGCATTATATATAACATAATTTCCCCAACATATGCTACTTTTTGAAATTTTGTTTTTGAAAGTTTGGCATGTAGTGTTCACGGGTTTGCACTGTAGAAGTGGTTTTGACTTGATATTTCATCATCACAAATCAACAAACATGAACAAGGGCATGAGCTTTGATTAGTTGTACTATATCATAGTGAAATTATTGACATGGTATGGCGTTCTCATGGGGTGAATACACAACTGCATCTTATTGTGATTGTAATCAGTCTATGTATGATACCTTCCTATGTCAAGACTCATGCGTAGTAGCACTCTCGTACTCTTTATCTTCGTACATCTGTGTCAATGGAAGCACAATCACTTTATTAAATTACTCTTATCAGATCTGTTCTCTTGCAATAAATTTTGCATGCTAGTGTGAACAGGGGCATTAAGTCTTGTGGTTGGCACAATGATAACACCATGCATGCCAATAATTTTTGTCAGTTTGCAACGCCACTAAGTACGATCAAGCAATCCTCCCGACCATTGTTCATGGTTTGTCAGTTTGCAACGCCACTAAATAGCAGGTGAAAACCAGGACGCGGACATATAGCTCATAGGAGCAGCACACTCTGAAATCTCAACCGATGGTTACTTTATGGGGATCTGTACCAATTAATGCAATAATTAGAGTGAATCCTATATACTCATGCAATACTGTGACTTATACTCCAGCTCTAGGAAGAGACGAACTTAATGTGAATACCAGGGTCAGGATAGAACAGGTACATGTGAATTGAAAACGGCATGCGCAGTACAGCACGCATGACTGCGGCCCCACATGACATGTAGTAATTGAGCAGTCACGGTTTTGATGAGCACTGCCGGGCCACGAGTAAAATTGAAGTAAACTGTTCATCTTTGGTGAAAAATCCTGTTTTCTTTGCTTGTGTCGCAGATGTACCGAGCTACTTTTGGTTCAACAACGCTGCCGCCGGGAGGGTCTCGCCCGATCAGCTCGTTGGTGCGTATGCGGACTCGCATGTTTGGAGGCGGTTGTGGTTGGAGCTTGAACAATGTGGTGCAGGAAACTACGCAGGGGAGGAGCAGGGTGAACAACTTGTATGCTCCTAAGGACCTGACAAAGATTTTCTTAGGTTGGGGGGATGAGCAGATAGAGGAGATTAGGTCGATCGGGCTTGGGGGGCTGCTAGAGATAGATTTCATCCCCACAACAAATAGAGATTACTGTCAGTGGATATACCAGCGGATAGATACTGTAAATTCCTGTCTGCGGGTAGGGAAAACAGAGGCTGTCTGCATGGATGAGATAGCCGTATCACGGATACTTGGCACAAGATTCAGGGGGAGTAGGAAGATGAACAGAGACGACAACCGCCCCTCGGAGCAGCACCTGCGCCAGGCAAGGCGGCTCCTGGGTATGTTAGACGCCAACGATGAGGTTACTGTGTCTGATCTACTAGTTGTTCTGAACAAAGGGTGCAGTGAGCCTATTACTGATGAACAACGCGTCAGAACCAAGGTCGGCTTTGTGATGCTCTGTTGTGCGGTGTTCTTCAGTGCAAGGGGGAGCCATGGAAGCATCCCTTGCGAGGCATACGAGGTTGTGGTGGATCACGAGCATCTCAATGAGATCAACTGGGGGAGGTACGTGCTTGATGAGATCATGGACTGCGCAAGATCTGTACAGTATGCTGTGCGAACTAACAAGGCAATGTTTTCAATCAGCGGCTGCATGCTCTTCCTACAGGTTAGCACACTCACGGGATGAGGGGTTTAGGCTGGTTACTGCTATATGTGGTAGATTTTGTGAAAAATGCAACTATCTGACGTGTTGAAAAATTCCATTATGTTTTACAGATATTGTACTTCGATTCAGTTGACACCAGCTTCTACAGGCTCGATCCATTTGTTGTGCCTAGAATAGCGTTCTACATAGCCTGTTCTTGGTCAGGCGCCCGACGGTACAGGAAGGTGGCCAATGACCTTGACATGCCGGTGGTCGAGGGCAGCACAGCTGTGTGAGCACCAACCCCCGTAGGTCCGACTCGTGGATGAACTGGATGAACTAGCTAGCGTGGGGAGAGGAAGAAACAGGATGCACTGTCTGTGCAGCTCCAATAAATCGGTGGAGCTAGGACGATCCACTAAATGGAGATCTCTTTCCTGTTGCAACTACCACCTAATCCAATAAGTGAGCTCGGCGACTGAGCGAATCTCGTCAACGTGTACATGTCCCACTAGTATTTAGGGTTCAGTACATATGCACAAGATACTACACTTTCCAACAGAATATACATCATCAATACATTGGACCGGGACAGATCCCAATGGCGACCAACGGTACAGATTTGGTGGTGCATTGCACCTATGAGCCATAGAGCATTTTCCGTAAAAACCACTTCTATGCTACAACCCGTGAACAAAACGTGCAAAAGTTTTGACAAAATCAAAAAAAGAGTAGCATATGCTGGAGCAATGATGTTCTATAATATGCAAAATTTCAAG
This sequence comes from Dactylis glomerata, assembly GCA_007115705.1. Taxonomy (NCBI): domain Eukaryota; kingdom Viridiplantae; phylum Streptophyta; class Magnoliopsida; order Poales; family Poaceae; genus Dactylis; species Dactylis glomerata. Next base: position 2,177,212 of record QXEO01001328.1, on the reverse strand, counting down.
TCGATTGCACGAACTAGAAATGAAAAGGGAAAAAATGGGTGAATCTACATTGTGCTTTCTGATCGTGCGTGCAGTGACTTGAAAAAACTTCACCTATACATGTGTCCAAAGCAGTTTATATTTGTGAATGAATTATTCGTAGTGGTCGTCACACACCCTCCAACTACACCCCATCCGTGACATCTCTTAATACTCATGGTCCACAATTGCATGAAGCATATTATTATTACTGGTGGTTACTATTGATGTTTTTTCTTTGTTAGAGGAAGGAATGTTCTAGGTACATATCTAAATGTTTATTCAAAGAACCTTTCCATATTTCATTAAAAACTAATATAAATGACCGCAGAAGAGAATGAAGAACACAAGTATAATATTTAAATATAGTAAGATCATTTTTTTGGAAATATCATAGACATAGAAAATGGTGTTTTGTAAACGTTTAAAATTTGAACATCAAACTTAACTACTTCTGTCATCTAGGAAAACAAAGGGCAATTTCACCACAAAATGTGGTTCTTTATGTGTGGCCCTTATCATTTATCTATTTACCTTTTTTAATCCTCCTATATATTAAGTTGGGACCTCAAATTTTGCATTTTATAGAACATCATTTCCCCAACATATGCTACTTTTAAAAAAAAAAAATATTTGGCATGTAGTGTTCACGGGGTTGCACCGTAGAAGTGGGTTTAACCTGATATTTCATCATCGCAAACCAACAAACATGAACAGGAGCCCATGATTTTATTAATTGTAATATATTATAGAAATTGTATGGCGTTCTCATAGCGTGAATACACAATTGCATATTATTGTGATTGTAATCAGTCTATGTACGATACCTTCCTATGACAAGACTCATGTGTAGTAGTACTCTCGTACTCTTTCTCTTGAGATGTCTCTGTCAATGAAAGCACAAGCAGTTTATTAAATTAATCTCATAAGATCTGTTCTCCTACAATAAATTTGCATGCTAGTGTGAATAGGGAGGTATTATCGTGAGGCCGGTGGCGCGGGAAAAGGAGTCCAGGACCACACGCAGTCGGCGGAGCTGCGACGGATCCGCATGCAGTATGAGCAAGGTGTTATCCGCATACTGGACGACGGGACAGGGGAGGTCATCTGCAAGGGGGTGCAGCAGGTGATCATCGCCAACGTCCTCCACCAGCAGGCATCGAAGAAGCTCGGCGACCGCGAAGAAGAGGTAGGGGGAAAGATGGTCCCCCTGACGAAGGCCATCCTGCAGGTGATCCAGCGGCGGCGACGCCATTCAGCAAGACGGGAGTTTTCCCGGGGCAATCCACCCACATAACGTGGAACCGAACCCGCGCACACGGAGGACCGCATCGAGGGCCTCCTAGTTGACGGAGTCGAAGGCCTTTCTGAAGTCCAGGCTCAATTGCATTTAGGAGAATTTAAAAAGAGAAATAGAAAATGAAATATGGCCTAACAATAAAGAACCAGCATTCACGCTGACTAAATTTTTTCCTAGATGCAATATAATTAAGTTTAGACTCCAAATTTTGCACGTTTGCAGAACATCACTTTCTGAAGTATGTTTTTTCTGTTCTGGGTTTCTTCGTTCTGATCCACATTCATGGTCTTTTATATTACTTTTTAAATGAAATACAAAAATGTTGTTTGAAAAGTTCTCTGACCAGTATCTAGAATTTTGTATTCACCAAACAGAGGCAAAGGATAAATAGTACTCCAAAGTTGGTGAGAAGAACTCGCGAGCATCACTATCCTAGTCAGTAATGATCCAGTGGATGCCACGCATCGACCAAGGTAATAATGTCAATGGCCAGCTCGAGTCACACCCGATAACGCCGAGTCATACATGTTCAATAATTCAAGAATGCTACATTTAAGTACTCATGCATGTCAATAATTCAAGACTGTACTACGAGCCATGGTGTGTCAGAGTGTGAGAATGGACTTGACGGTGGCCAGTACTACGATTGAAGGAGATTCATCTGTGGCCACTACGATCAAAGAATTTATAAGGTGTGCTTAAGCACATGGCCTGACATGGACTTGACGATGAATGGCATGTGGTACGTTCGAAGATGTGTCTATAACATGCTAACGAAGGACAGGTGGGTACATTAAGACATTGAGTGGTTACAAATTTATTGTCACGATGATCACGCCAAGCTAGCAAGGTACAGTACGACGACGATGATAAAGGCCTTTAGTTAAGATATCAGATCTCATATTTGCAGCTAGGACACGTCCAGATCATGGATAAAACAGCAGAGGTCATGAACCTACGTGCTGAAAAGAAATGCGGGAGCTCGATCGTGCACACGCGAACCATTATCCGTGCAGGCAGAACAATTGCTCCAATCAATAATAGTACACCTCCAGCGGCGTACTACACACACAAGTGATGCGCACTCTATGTCTGTACCGAAACTAGACACGATTCAAAAGATGGCTCACATATGATAATAACACATATTTTGTATTCTATTGATTGGTGATTTTGTACAAACCTAGTACAATGTAACTTACATTTATTTCTAATCGGAGAATTACTCCCGTAATAAGTGATGTGAGTTTGTCTAAATTTGTATGTATCTAGATGTGTTTTAGTATCTAGATACATATGAATCTAGACAAAATCATATCACTTATTTTGGGACGGCGGGAGTACAAGAATTTTATGCATGTCTATCATATTTCTTACAATGCAGAACATCTTGTGATCCATTTAAGCGGACATCAATTGTATACCAAATACCAATGTATCATTTATTTCTTATAAAAAAGCATTACTTGCTACATTAGTTCATGAGAGAAAGAGAGCACATCATGCGATGGACGATATTGACAATCCAACCAATTATAACACACGAAATATATGGTATATGGTACAAGTTCATATATTTTAATTACCCCAAAAAGTAATTATTTTTACCTTCAAAAAAATTAATTACTTTGCTCAAAAAGGGGTTTGAAACCCCAACACAACCTCTTCATCGAAATGTTGCACACACTAGTGGAAAACAAGGCATTAGCACCGGTTGCTAACTGCCTTTTGCACCGGTTTTGCAACCGGTGCAACGCATCCGGGACTAAAGCCCTAACTCTTTAGCACCGGTTGCATTACGAACCGGTGCTAAAGGGTCTCCACGTGGGCGTGCAGAGGAGCTCCTGCCAATGGACCTTTAGCATCGGTTCGTAATATGAACCGGTGCTAAAGGTTGGCGACGTGGCAGCCCCTGCCGCGTTTGGCTAAAACCCTAAACCCTAGCCATTTAAAATACGGTTTCTTCGGTTATTTGAAACATGTTGATGCACATATAAAAGAAACCATCATATTACACAATATCGTCATACATATAGAGATCGAAGCTAGTACGTCTCATGTTATATCGTGCTTGGTCGAACATATTACATAATGGTACATTGTACATGTTCATGCATATATACAATATAATTTCGGCTATGATTTTCCAAACTCGTAATGCCGATGGTATTCACCGGTTGGTGCTATGACCTCATCAAGTAAGAATCCCGCCAGTTCCTCTTGAATTGCTCGTATACGCTCGGTTGCTAGAAGACGATCCCGCTTCAGTTCGATCTAATGTAAAGAAGGGGATCAATATATATGAATGAAGAAACTCAACATAAATGATGGTAATAAAATAAAATTGTGAATATTGTTTACGTACATCTAGTTTTTCTAGTCTTCTCTTCTCACGACAAGTCTCTCGCATGAACTCGCAGACATAGAATCCACATAAATTATTCCCGTCTTCTTGCTTCAAGCACTTTATGAGAATAGAGTTCAATCAAAATAATAATCAAGGATGATAATGGTATTGAAACTAGAACCAAAGAGATGCGCGGACCTAGCTAGTAGTACTTACCGGTACTTGTTTAAATTCAAGCTCATTTTTCCAGGGACCCGGTGCCTTAGCCGTGAACCGTTTCCAAGCACTGCCCCGCAAAGAAAATGAATAAAGAAGTTAGTAATTACTTGATATCGGGAAATGAACGAAAGTAGCTGATATAGTGCCATGCATAATGATTGAAATTACCGCTGGAGTGTATCAATCATGTCCCCGAATGTCTCAAGGGATTTTTTTTTCGAGTCCATGACTAGTACTCGTCCTCTATCAAGTTCAATAACTAGCAGAATAAAATGATAGCTGTGCACACACATAACACACAATTAACATCGAGTAACCAAAATATATAGTAATGTGTATAAGACAGTTAACACACTCACTTGAAATTGTAAGGAAATAGTATTTTCGTCATGGTTTCTTGTTTCCTTAACGCCCGTACCAAGTTATCCTCCGTGTCCTTGATATGGTTATGGAGAGTTACCTCGTTCACGGTATATGGGTCAATGAACCCAATATCATAGATTTGTCCTCTTTTGCATTCGAGTTTCTTCAATCTGCATAATATAGTGAGTAAAATTATGCATGCAATGAACGAGATGAGCTAAAGACTTATAGTTACAAGGAAAAATAATACTTACAAACAATAGGCACTGATCATCGATTTGTCGAGGGCATCATGATTGTATAACTGAAATAATTCAGCAAATTCGATGTTTATGTCGTCGGTTCCATGAAAGTAATGCTCATCATTAATTCCCACTACGATCCAATTCTGCCCATGCAGTGAGGCTTCCAAGTACCACTTATGCAATTTTCGCATTCTTGTTGGTAGATTCGGAATCTCCTCGGGTCTGACGAGAGGGCTCCCGTGCCGGTATTTGTATGCTACTACTTCAGCCGTGGGGAAATCACACCTGCTTAAGTATTGAGCAACAGACATACCTGCAGCTTCGGCCTCCTCTTTGTATAGTGCTATGGTCTCTAGATCATACTGGACATCGGGAAACACTTGGAGCGGGGGGCAAGAGTTCATCTGTTCTCCGAGCTGAGGAACTGATTTACCTTTCGACCGCTTTGCTGCATCTGACTTGAGAATAGTGCGGTCATAATCTGATGCAAGCCTTGGCTCGAGTTGCTGAAGGTTCTTCAACATTTTTAACACTTTTGGATCTAGAGGAGGCTGCTCGGCGGACTGCTCGGTCTTCTTTCTCTTCAAATTTTCAAAGAAGTTCTTTGATTTCTCTTGTACCTTCGCCGCGTTTTCCTCCGGAGTATAGTCGTAAGGTCTCTTTGGAGGAACCTTAGGTACTCTTGGAAGGGGCTCCTGTCGACGGATCGGTGATCGTTTACTCTTGGGAGCGGCGATGGTACGCTTCTGCTTTTGGCTCTGAGCCTCAGTGGGTGGAGGTGGCGGAGACGGCTCACTAGCTGGCGAAGGCTGGTATGCTGGAGAAGGCTGACGCGGAGATGGCGGAGAAGGCTGACGCGGAGATGGCGGAGAAGGCTGATGTGGCGGGGGAGAAGGGTGACATGCTGGAGACCTTGGCGTCCAATTTGGAAGCACGATTAATTCCTTTAGCCATAGAACGGTGGTCTTCTTGGCTTCTCCCAACTCGTACAAATCCCCTTCACCCGCAGGGTCGTCAAGCTTCAGCTGCTCAAATCCGCCCATAACTTCATCCACCCCGGCAACAGCATAGCCAGGTGGAATCGAACGGCAATGATAAGTTGAATCAGGTCCAATGGGTAAGGCATAGCCGACCGCCACCTTCATGGTTATGTTCACGACCTTCACATGTAGCTCGCAAGATGTCGACTCCGTGATATCATCCACTGGGTAGCGGATCGCCGGTTCATCATCATCCGCTGGGAGGTCCGTGGAAGCCACGCTGCTTTTCCGCTGAGATGGTGGGCCGGTAGCATCATATCCGGCTTCTATCTGTGGCTGAGATGCGGCGGTTCCTTGCTGGCTTATCCGATTTAACAAGTCTGATTGCCGCTTCAGCTCTTGTTCTATCTGAGACATGCGGTCTGCTTCCCTTTCCTTTCTTCTCTGACGGCTTCTATCGGGAAATTTCTTCATTTCCACGGGAAACCAGAGTTTCCACGGTTTGGAGCCCGGAGTGGTTCGTGTTCGTCCTGGGTGTTCATCATTCCCAAGGGCGCGCGTGAGCTCGTCCTTCTCTCTTTCGGGATGGAACCTTCCCCCTTCAACATCCTTTGATGCGCTTCTAAGGGCATCAATGGGAAGAGGGTCTTCGTCATGCTTTTTTGTATATACACACTTCCCTTCCGAGTCCAACTTCCCTCCATGCCCGTAAAACCAATCCCTTGACCGATCATTCCATTTCAATGTCTCCGGAATGATCCCTTTGGCAATTAGATCGTCCTCCATCTTCTTCCACTTAGGCTTGCCAGTCTTGTAGCCTCCTTGCCCCATAGTATGGTGATACTTCTTTTTAGCAGCATTTTTCTTATTTATTTCTGACCTTCGCTTAGCTGCCTCTGAAGTCTTGTACTCCACGAATGCGTCCCAGTGATCTTTTATCTTCTCATATTGTCCAGTGAACACCGGAGTCTTTTTTTGGTCGACAAAATCCTTGTACAATCTTTTCTTCCAGTTGTTGAATTGTATTGCCATCCTCGAAAGAGTCCACTTCTTGACTTTCCGCTCTATGATATTCAGATGACGATCATCGTCATCTGAATCCTCCTCATTTGAATCCTCCTCATTTGGATCCACCTCAGTTCGATCAACCTGTGGCGCCTCTGGTAGGGTAAAATTAACCATGAGCTTCTTCCAAAGAATATTCTTCAATCTGTTGCGGACATATTTAACTGGTTCCGTCTTTGTCTTCTTCCATTCTCGAATGGTGATCGGAATGTTGTCCCTAACAAGAACTCCGCATTGTCTTATAAATTTACTTGCGTGAGCCGCGGGAGCAATCGGTTCGCCATCTTCACCGATTTCTTCTATTCGGTACCTTTCATGTTCTTCCAACCTTCTGGCCGGACCTCTTCTATTTACAGAAGAGTGGCTCAATCCAGAGGGCTAAAAGGAGAAGGAGCGTTAATATATGTATATACACAAATCAAATAATCCAACTATACAACAAATGCTTAATTTATTATTAATACACATCTACCTCGCCGGTGCCTTCTCCCTCATCTCCGGCACCTTCTCCCTCTCCGGCACCTTCTCCTTCACCGGTGCCTCCATCCACTCCGGCACCTTCTCCCTCTCTGGCACCTTCTACTTCACCGGTGCCTCCATCCTCTCTGGCACCTTCTCCCTCATCAAAGCCATCTCTACGATTTTGTTCGTCTCCCTCACCGGAGTTGTTTAGAAACAACGAGGTGACATCGTCACCATTATCGCGGATGATGTCCTCGATAATATTTTCCTGGAAGTCGTCTCTTCCGAGATCCATAGTTTCTGCAAAGAATTATTACAAATTATTATAATGATACGGAGACCAAAAAAAAGGGGCGTTGGCCGAGCGCCGGCACGGTGGGGGAAGATTAGGTCTTCCCTCCCCACCACGTCGGTGCCCGGCCAACGCCCCCATTTTATAACGGAACCCTAACCCTAAAATAACTAAAGTTATAAAAGACCCAAAATAACTAAAGTAATATACCTAAAATTAATCCTATAATGAACTAACTAATGTTAGAATTAATTAAATACCCTAAATAACTAAATCTTTGTGAGGATATTTATTAGACTGTATGTTTTAGAGCACCCTCGCAAGATTCTTAAGCATAGAAAACTAGTCATGAACATACATATATACCAAAAAAAAAATCATCTGAAGGACATGAAGAAATCTAGGTGGGAATGCAACTACTTTATACATGTTCTCTTAATTGTAGGTTTTGAAAACTTCATCCTTCAAAGAGGAAACAAATTAACTTTTTCCTTGTAAACATATGGTCTCAAATTTGTGCATAGTGTACTTTAAAGGAGACGTTAAGAGTCCATATTATAATATTCTATATTACAACTTAGCGGCATTATAGTGAAACTAACACATGTTGAGAGAGTAATGAGTACAAAAGTTTATTATAAATCCCGACATCGAGCGAAAGTGGGCGAAACTTAGCGGCAATATGGCTACTACTCCACAGCGTACCAAGTTCTAAATTATCTATGTTGTGGGTCCCAATGCTGACACAACTTGTACTAAAATAGCTCTTTTTGCAACACTTCTCTCTCCTCCCCATCACTTTCTTTCACTGCACACACGAGAGACCATGCAAAGAACGATTTTCTAATCCCAACCAAGCATTTGGCATCGGAGCAGGAACTTGCGTCGGTTCCCTCTTTCCATAATGTTAGGAACTAGTTCCAAAAGTCTAAAAGTAAAAATAGAACCATATTTGGCTATACATTGTGGCTGCCCTAAGGGTGGTTCCTACCTATTTTTTTTAGGGTTTTTCTTCTCTCTTCTTGTCTTCTATGAATTAAGGATACAATATGGTCTTATAAAAAACTTAAATATATAAGTAAAATAGTCAAAAAATATAACGAACGAAATGAATAAAATTGTTGTATGTATTACAATTTTTAGAAATGCACAACCGGTGTAGATTGAATAAGTAACTATAAGAAAATATTAAAAATCAACTAATTTTACACAAAGAAAAAAATACATAGAAAAATACCTAGAAAAAAATACCTAGAAATCTTGCAGGCACCACGGGCGTCGGGCGCGGACGGCACCGGCGCAGGTGGCGCGCGCGGCGGGGCGCGCGCGCGGGTGGCACGGGCGCGGACGGCGGGCGCGGGTGGCGCGGGTGGCGGGGCGCGCACGCGGGTGGCACGGGCACGGGCGCGGGTGGCGCGGGCGCGGACGGCGGGCGCGGGTGGCGCGGCGGGCGCGGACGGCGGCGGCGGCGACGGCGGCGGCGGTGGAAAAATCCGGCAGCCTGACGGTGTCCTCGAGCTCCTACGCGCGAGTCCTTAGCAGTTTCAGCGATGCGGGCAGAGGAAGAAGAAGGGAGTTATAAAGGCAGGCACCTTTAGCACCGGTTCGTGGCTTGAACCGGTGCTAAAGAGCCTTTAGCACCGGTTGAAGCCACCAACCGGTGCTAAAGGTCAGACCTTTAGCACCGGTTGATGGCTTCAACCGGTGCTAAAGGGTGTTTTCTGGGAACTGCACCGCCACCCCCTTTAGCACCGGTTTGAGCCACGAACCGGTGCTAAAGGGCCATTTGAAATTTTCAGTTGTTCCCGCCAAATTCCATATTGAAGCTATCATCAACATTCCATATTTGATTTTCTATTTTCTTTTGATTAGACATATTTGATTTTATTTTTGATTAGTTATATTTGATTTTCTATTTTCTTTTGATTAGATATATTTGATTTTCTGTTTTCTTTTGATTAGTTATATTTGATTTTCTATTTTCTTTTGATTAGTTATATTTGATTTTCTATTTTCTTTTGATTAGTTATATTTGATTTTCTATTTTCTTTTGATTAGTTATATTTGATTTTCTATTTTCTTTTGATTAGTTATATTTGATTTTCTATTTTCTTTTGATTAGTTATATTTGATTTTCTATTTTCTTTTGATTAGTTATATCTGATTTTCTATTTTTGTTTTTGATTAGTTATATTTGATTTTCTATTTTCTTTTGATTAGATATATTTGATTTTCTTTTTGATTAGTTATATTTGATTTTCTATTTTCTTTTCAGTAGTTATATTTGATTTTCTATTTTCTTTTGATTAGTTATATTTGATTTTCTATTTTCTTTTGATTAGTTATATTTGATTTTCTATTTTCTTTTGATTAGTTATATTTGATTTTCTATTTTCTTTTGATTAGTTATATTTGATTTTCTATTTTGTTTTGATTAGATATATTTGATTTTCTTTTTGATTAGTTATATTTGATTAGTTATATTTGATTTTCTATTTTCTTTTGATTAGTTATTTTGATTTTCTATTTTCTTTTGATTAGATATATTTGATTTTCTTTTTGAGTAGTTATATTTGATTAGTTATATTTGATTTTCTATTTTCTTTTGATTAGTTATATTTCCGTGAGAGGAAAAGGGCGGGAAGAAAAGGGCGGAAAGAAAAAGGGCGGGAAAACGATTGAACAGGAAAAGAAGTACATATCTCAACTGAAAATTAAGATACATGGCCAGATTAAGTCACAATCGGCCGAGCTTGTTTTCGAATGTTGGATGATTCAGTCATAGTCGTGCCTAGCCCTATAAACGTCGCCACTGTAGTCGTCGTAGTCGCCGCTGTCATCATCGCTGGCATCGGGGTCGCGGTAGTCGAACCTCGACTGGTGAGCACGCATGGGCTGAGAGTGAGGGTAGCGCAGGCGGGGGCCACGGTAGGCCATGACGCTCTGGAGAGTCCGGCCGCGCCACCATAGCCGACGGCCGGCCTCGTTGAAGTTCGAACGAGGCGAGCCGTCCTCCTCGTGCCTGGCAAGCGCACTCTCACGCCGATTGATGAAGAAGGCGTCCCAAGTCGGGCTGTAGTCGGGATGCCACTGAGGATTCCTCCGCTGCTCTGGCGTGAGCTCGAAGTAGTAGTGGTTTGTGATGGCCATCTGGCGCGCCACACCTACAGGGACAGGAGGGACCGGTACGCCTCCGACGCTCAGCATCCAGCCGGTGGGGACGCGGTAGCCCGGCGGGCAGGGGTAGTTTGAGGCGCAAAGCGCCTCCGCCTCCCCGGGGGTTAGAGATACGATGGAAGCCATGGAAGAGAGTGATGAGGTTTGCAGATATGAGTCTAGATGTGATATGTAAATGGAGGCCAAGCCTACATATATATAGTGAAAAATGGCGGGAAGACGGAGGCGGGAAGTGGTCGAAAGCGCGGGAAGAAAATAGGCGGGAACACAGTGGCGCGGGGAACCATCTAACCTTTAGTCCCGGCTGGTGGGTACAACCGGGACTAAAGCTGGTTTTTGTGTCATCTAACAAAACTGTCGGTGGGATAAGGACGTGTGGGTAACCTTTAGTCCCGGTTGGTGGGTACAACCGAGACTAAAGATATCGGCAGGATAAGGACGCATGGGTGGATGCACTGCTCGATGAGATAAGGACGCGTGGGTGGACGCACGATGCCCCTGTCGGAAAAATTTCGGCATCTTCGGAATCTCTGCCTCGGAAAATTTTCCCTGCAAGCCCGTGAAAGACTCCGTCTCCTCTAAGAATGTTGGGTAAATTATTGGGAAATCTCCCTCATACAATAACATCATTACACAAAAAATAAATGGGAAAGTGATTTCCATATTGAGATACACAAGTTATGATCCCTATATCTAGTCTTCTGAGTTTTCTTCTTGTGTTTCCCTTTCTTCTGATTTTTCGTCTTGGAGGCCATGAACCTCCCTTCGCGTATCTCCCTTGATTAGGATCGCTTCGGTCGTAACCATGGAGTATGTTCACCATTTAACGCGATGATTGGGTCAATATTCACTCTGAAGGGCGGAATTTCATCAAACTTATTATAATCTTCTGACATGTCTGTCTTATCCTCAACTCCCACGATGTTTCTTTTCCCTGAAAGAACTATGTGACGCTTTGGCTCGTCGTATGATGTATTCATTGTCTTATCTTTTCTTTTTTTTGGTTTGGAGGACATGTCTTTCACATAGAAAACTTGAGCCACATCATTGGCTAGGACGAATGGTTCGTCTCTGTAACCAAGATTGTTGAGATCCACTGTTGTCATTCCATACAGCTGGTCAACCTTTACCCCTACTCCATCTAGCTTGACCCATTTGCACCGAAACAAAGGGACTTTAAAAGAAGGTCCATAGTCAAGTTCCCATATCTCCTCTATGTAACCATAATAGGTGTCCTTTTGCTTGTTGTTGTTTGTTGCATCAATGCGGACACCACTGTTTTGGTTGGTGCTCTTTTTATCTTGGGCGATCGTGTAGAATGTGTTCCCATTGATCTCGTACCCTTGGAAAGTCAATATAGTCGAAGATGGTGACCCGGCCAACAAGTATAGCTGATCTCCAACAATGTTGCCATTTATGAGATGTGTCCGGAACCAACCGCCGAAAGTCGCCATATGTTTATGTGTAATCCAGGAGTCGGACTGAGCCGGGTGTTGGGAGCGTACAATATTCTTGTGTTCAATGATATACGGGGCCACCAAGGCAGAACTTTGTAGAACTGTGTAGTGTGCTTGAGTGAAAGAAATCCCGTCCATACAATACATTGATTTCTTTCCTAGCGTGCCTTTTCCACGTAGTCTCCCTTCATGCCGCGATTCAGGAACACCAATCGACTTAATGTCAGGGATAAAGTCAACACAGAACTCAATGACCTCCTCTGTTCCGTAGCCCTTGGAGATGCTTCCTTCTGGTCTAGCACGGTTATGAACATATTTCTTTAAGACTCCCATGAATCTCTCGAAGGGGAACATGTTGTGTAGAAATACAGGACCGAGAATGGCAATCTCTTCGACAAGGTGAACCAGGAGATGCGTCATAATATTAAAGAAGGATGGCGGGAACACCAACTCAAAACTAACAAGACATTGGGACACATCCTTCTGTAACCTTGGTAGCATATCTGGATTGATTACCTTCTGAGATATTGCATTGAGGAATGCACATAGCTTAACAATGGGTACGCGAACATTTTCTGGTAGAAGCCCCCTTAATGCAACTGGAAGCAACTGCGTCATAATCACGTGACAGTCATGAGACTTCAGGTTTTGGAATTTTTTCTCTGTCATATTTATTATTCCCTTTATATTTGATGAGAAGCCAGACGGCACTTTAATACTTGAAAGGACATCAAAAAAGATTTCATTCTCTGCTTTTGTAAGAGCGTAGCTGGCAGGACTTAAGTGATGCCATTTATCCGTCTTGCTCTGTGGATGCATGTTGTTTGGGTCTTTCATACGTTGTTGATCCTCCCGTGCTTCTGGTGTATCTTTTGTTTTTCCATACACGCCCAGAAAGCCTAGCAGGTTCACGCAAACATTCTTCGTAACGTGCATCACGTCGATTGAAGAGCGAACCTCTAGGTGTTTCCAATACTCAAGCTCCCAAAATATAGATTTCTTCTTCCACATGGGTGTGTGTCCGGTAGCGACGTCATTTGGAACAGATTGACCGCCAGGACCCTTTCCAAAGATTACTTCTAGGTCCCTAACCATATCAAATAAATCATCACCAGTACGGAGATCAGGCTTTTGCCGGTGATCTGCCACACCTCTAAAATGCTTGCCTTTCTTTCTTACGGAATGCGTGGTCGTAAGAAATCGACGATGCCCCAAGTACACAATCTTCTTGCATTTTTCCAAATATATAGCGTCAGTCTTATCTAAACAGTGTGTGCATGCATTGTATCCCTTGTTTGTTTGTCCTGAAAGGTTACTAAGAGCAGGCCAATCATTGATGGTTACGAAAAGCAACGCTCGTAGGTCAAACGGCTCCTGTTTGTGCTCATCCCATGCACGTACGCCTGGTTTGGTCCATAACTGTAAGAGTTCATCAACTAATGGTCTTAGATACACATCAATGTCATTGTCGGGTTGCTTCGGACCTTGGATGAGCACTGGCATCATAATGAACTTCCGCTTCATGCACAACCAAGGAGGAAGGTTATAGATACATAGAGTTACAGGCCAGGTGCTATGACTGCAGCTCTGCTCCCCAAAAGGATTCATGCCATCTGTATTTAGACCAAACCTTAAGTTCCTTGCGTCGCCTGCAAAGTCCGGGTAGTCTCTCTCAATTTTTCTCCACTGCGACCCATCAGCGGGGTGTCTCAACATCGCATCTTTCTTACGGTCTTGTTTGTGCCATCGTAACAACCTGGCATGCTCTTTGTTTCTAAACAGACGTTTCAACTGTGGTATTATAGGAGCATACCACATGACCTTGGCAGGAACCCTCTTTCTGGGGGGCTCGCCATCAACATCACCAGGGTCATCTCGTCTGATCTTATATCGCAGTGCAGTGCATACCGGGCATGCTTCCAAATTCTCGTACTCCTCACCGCGGTAGAGGATGCAGTCATTAATGCATGCATGAATCTTCTGAACCTCTAATCCTAGAGGGCAGAGAACCTTCTTTGCTTCGTACGTACTGTCAGGCAATTCATTATCCTTTGGAAGCTTCTTCTTCATTATTTTCAGTAATTTCTCAAATCCCTTATCAGATAAACCAGTTTCTGCCTTCCATTGCAGCAACTCCAGTGTGGTACCGAGCTTTGTGTTCCCATCTTCACAGTCTGGGTACAACTTCTTTTTGTGATCCTCTAACATACCTTTTAACTTCCGCTTCTCATTCACACTTTCTGCTTCTCTGTGTGCATCTACGATGGCCCGACGAAGATCATCATCAGGCTCATCTGATGCCTCTACATCTTCAGCTTCTCCTGTCCCTTCAGCTTCAGGTTCCCCCGTTGCAGTATCACCATATTCAGGGTACATATCATCATCCTCTTCTTCTTCATTGTCTTCCATTATAACCCCTCTTTCTCCATGCTTGGTCCAACAATTATAGCTAGGCATGAAACCTTTCCGAAGCAGGTGGGCGTGAATGATTTTCCAGGAAGAGTACTCCTTCTTGTTCCCACAGTGAACACATGGACAACACATAAAACCATTCTGAATATTTGCTCGAGCCACATCGCCAAAATTACGAAGACCTTCAATGAACTCGGAAGTGCGTCGGTCACCGTACATCCATTGTCGTTTGTTCATCTGCGTCATATAATTAGGTTTACTAATACTATTACCGAACATCATAAATAGTAAAATGATGAAACATGCATTTGTATCAATGACAAATAAAAGAATAGAGTTGCTAACCTCGATCGAGGAGGAAAGAACGAGGAGAAGACCTAAGTATCGCTCGGGCACCTCATATCATTTTTATTTTGTGTGAGCTTAAGTTGGTTCATGCTCTTAGGCATTTCATCAAACACCTCTTGTGCATAGGGGAAAAAACCAAACTAGCACACCCCCTCTCACACCTTCCAAAGGAAAAAAACAGAGGAGAAGGCTGGTGGGTGGCTGTATTTATAGGCAGGACCTATAGAACCGGTCCGTATCCGAAACCGGTGCAAAAGGGTGGCTATTAGCACCGGTTCGTGCCACGAACCGGTTCGAAAGGTGTGGCGTCTGCCACGCGGCAGACGCCACACCTTTAACACCGGTTTGTGGCACGAACCGGTGCTAAAGGTTCCTAACAAACCGGTGCTAGAGCTCCACGGGCTCAATTTAGCTCTCTGGCAACTCGAACCGGTGCTAAAGAACCCCTTTAGTCTGGGTTCGTAAGCCAACCGGTGCAAATTTCTTGTTCCTAACACAATGACACAACCTTTTTTAATAGATTATTATAAGCAAAACATAAAATGAATACATGGATCACCCCAAAACCACCATCCTGAAAACTATTGATATACCTACCAGGGTGTGAAGAACTCATCCGACGACAGCGGGGTGGAGTTGCACATGAAGGTTTTCTATGGGCCAGAGGGGGCTCGCAGCGCATATAGGGTTCCCCCAAGAAGCCCAGAGATGACGTGGGGTCAATTCAAAAAGTAAACAACTATGCACAGGATGATGATTAGTTTCTTATTAACAAGGCCAGTTCATTTCTGAATTGCAAAAGCGTGCTACCCTTTTTGACTTAGATTTTAGCAAAATAGATAGCAATGTTTCCTCTAGATCTCAGAAGAAACCAAGCATCAGGTCTAAACACTAGTAGAATATGGGGCTTCCATCTGGAGCTTTTGTCCTGGCCGTGTTTGGAGCCAGGACTAATGTGAGCATTAGTCCCGATTCCAACGGCTAGGATGCCGCATGGGCACGGCCACATAAGTTCCGGGTCAAACGGGACCTTTAGTCCCGATTGGAGATACCAACCAGGATTAAAGGGTACGGTGTGCGGCAGGGAGCGGCATGCCGGGGCAGGGACCAGCAGTATTTAGTCATGGTTATATCTCCAACCGGGACTAAAGGTCCATCTTTAGTCTTGATTGGAGACACCAACTAGACTAAAGTATTTCCTATATATTCATCGTCACCGAGCTCGAGTTCATCCCCATTTTTTCCTCCCCGAGCTCGAGTGCATCCCCATTTTTTCCCACGACTTGTCAAGATTTGGCGGCGCTCCATCCATCCAACGGTTCTAAAAGGTTAGCAACTTCATCCTTTCATCTGTCATTGCTAGTTTAGCTCATTTCATGTTCTAGAAGTAGACGAATTTGAGGGTTTTAGTATGTGAGTAATTATGTAGGAGTTCATTTGATTTATATGCAAAATGAGCATGGAGTATAAAGTTTTTAAATGAGTGCAGAGTTTTTTGTTTTTTTGCAATAATAACATTTATAGCCATATAGTTGTTTTGTTTTTCATTCCATGTGTTGTAAGTATGAGGCATTTTCTTGATTGTTGCAATGACCGATGATTATACTTTGGCACCATCTAATGGGAAAGGGTGTCCATACAATTATTACAACATATTTGTTGATAAAATGCATCTGTAGTTTATAGGTTAATCATCTATTTGATTCCTAACTTTTTTAGTTAGTAGTATGTCCCATCCAGAGCCAAAATATCGTGGTGTGCATAAGAAAGACATGAAGATCCCCACGTTACTTAAAAGTTACAATCGACTTCTGCATGGTGATTGCGTTTAGGTTGTGGGGGCCAGGACTAATTTTAGCATCCTGATTGCTTTTCTATTGTATCTCTCACTAGTAGGAAAAGGGCTAGCCACACGTCACGTAGCTGTCGCGAACCGGCCTGGACATGTGCCACCACTTCGCAGCCGCGGCGCACCGTTGGGTGTTGCGCCACAACTACGAGCATAGTCGTGGCGCAGTGATGGACGCGTGCGCTATGGCTAAGTGTCGGCAGGGGCAGGGTGGCCATCTGCACTTAGCCCTAGCGCACACGTCTAGCGTGCACCACGACTAAGTTCATAGGCGTGGCACAGGACATAAATGTGCGCTATGGCTAAGTATGGTCCCGATATAAATCAGGCACCACGCAGTGGTCCCCACTTAGCCTCCGCGCATGCTAGAGAGGTGCGCCACGCCTAAGTCTGGCACACACCAGCAGTCGCGTGCGGTGGTGCCAAGCCGGCGCGGGAAATGAAACTCTAGTGCCAAACGCGCGCACTATAAGTACAAGTGAGGGTGTGCGCATGCTCTCCAACCGCCACGGCCAAGCTTCTCTTTCTCAATGCACCACACACGTGCCTCTAGCCCTTCTTCTTCCTCTCGCCGCGCCCTACTCGCTGTCCACGCGCCGCAGGGATGCCGCCGCACCGCCCGGGGCCGTTAGGGTTCCGCGGAGTATGCGCGCGCCCCAACGGCACATTCTACTCGGAGATTCGCGTCGATGGCTTCCGGCTCACTCCACACGCCGGAGTTAGCCGCGCGCGCATATGACGCGGCCGCCTAGCGACTCGGGCGCCCATGGCCCGATTTGAACTGCCCCGATGTCCAGTCCCTCGCGGAGGCCGAGTTCCTGCCGCCCGCTTCGAGCCTCATCACCGATGAGGACCGCCGCCATCACCGCCACGCGCAGCGCCCCTCCTCATCACCGAGCGCGACGAGTGCCTCATGCAGCAGTGTCGCGAGGAGTTCCCGGGAGACGTCCGCGATGAGGAGGCATTCTTCGCGATGAAGAGGGAGGAAAGAAGGGCAGACTGCCATCGCCGTCGGGAGTACGCTGAGCGGGAGCTGGAGAACCCAAACACGACGGAGGACTTTGAGGATGAGGATGGGAAGATGTTTAATGATCTGTGGACCGAGACCACCTCCGACGATGACGAGTAGTCTATCACTATTTATTTTCTATTTAAATGTAATTTTTAGATCTAGTAATATATCGAACTATATGTATCGCAAAATGTGTGTCCAATCGAAATATGAGGCACAACTATATATCATTTTTGGTTCGGTTTGTTTCTTTCATGAATGCCAAAATGCATAAGTACGCATCACGTGCATCCTACTAGCCTCGTTGACGCCATAACGGAAATCTTTGTGTGTCCAATAGAAATATGAGGCACACCTATCATTTTTTGTTCGGTTTGTTCTTTCTTGAATGCTGATGATTAAAACGTTGTGGCACTATGTGAAAATCCGACGGTATAGTGAAAATACAACACATCTTGTGCATCCTACTTAGCTCACTAGCTAGAGTCATCGAATTTTGCTTGTGTGTGTGTGTGTGTGTGTCCATGATCTAATTATGAGGCATTCTTTTTTGAGTGGGCTACTTTTGCTTCGTTTGAAAACTTTGCATCACATTATGCACCCATTTAACTAATACTTTCACTGACATGTGAACTTTTGCTTTCAATTGCCTAATATATTTGGTCTTGTGTGTAGAGATGAAGAAGAAGTGGTATGTAGTGTTGAAGGGTAAGGTTCCAGGAGTCTACGATGATTGGGATGATTGCTTGGCGCAAGTGAACGAGTTCCCCAACAACTCCTACAAATGGTACAAGACCAAATAGGAGGCGGAAGCTAGATACAAGAAACATCTAAGCAAGAAAGAAGAATGTGGAAGGATGAAGACCAAAGAGGAAGAAACAAGGTTGAAGACTATATTCTTCATCCCCTTCTTGCTCATCGTGATTGCGGTTGTACTCTATTTGATTGCAACCTTGTTGAACTTGCTACTCTCGATCCCGCGAGACTTGTTGAACTACATGCATTTGATGAATTTGTGTAATATAACATGACATATTTGATATATCAGAGTTATTTATGTGATATGAACTATATTTGATCTATCTTATACCCCTGTGATACTATTGTGTGAACTGCATTGCTGATAATACAATATTATTGCTTATATCTGTATAAATACATAGTATTCGTACAAATTTGAAAACATAGCAAAGTAGGCGTAGCGCACCAAAAGAGTAGGCGTGGCGCATCTTAGGTGTGGCGCACTAAAGAGACCCGCATAGCGAATGGAAAGTAGCTATGGCGCACTGACATGGTGCACCATGCCTACCTAACTTAGTTGTTGCGCGATGACTGGTTGCACCATGATTATTGAATATTAGTGGCATGAAATGCATGGCGCAGGGTGTTGCGCGACGGCTACACCTGAGGAGTTATAATAGAAGACAATGAGAAGAAGAGGATGATGAAATCTATACTAGGTTCACTGAATACAGTGATGCTGCAATGGGGGAAGATGAAGAAGAGGCATCAGATGAGCCTGCTGATGATTGATGGCGTGTAGATGACCGCCCAGTTGGGAACCCCAAGAGAAAGGTATGATGAGCACAGCAGCAAGTCTACCCTCAGTATGAAACCAAGGTTTATCGAACCAGTAGGAGAAAGAACCAACTTCCGAAGGTTGATGCTCGCTAGCTTCGCGACAGCTCCGGACAATTTATATATGGCGCCTCGTCCGGGGCGTAGCCTTGCACCAGCAGCAACGTGAAACCTGCACACAACACAACCAAGTACTTTGCCCCAACTTACAATGAGGTTGTCAATCTCACCGGTTTGCTGTAAACAAAGGATTAAGCGTATCGAGTGGTAAAAGATAGTAGTTTGCAAGAATGTAAATAAAGCGAGTAAATGGTAATAACAATGTAAAAGAATGGACCGGGGTCCACAGTTCACTAGTGGTCTCTCCATAAGATAAATAACATGTTGGGTAAACAAATTACAGTTGAGCAATTGATAGAATAAAGCAAGCATACAAATGTCATGAGTATCACTATGAGATTTACATGGGCATTTGATTGCTATTGATGGCGCGGTAAATAACCTACCAGTTGGGTAACCCCAAGACAAGGTTTGATGAATATAGCAGCAAGTTTTTCCCTCAGTAAGAAACCAAGGTTATCAATCCAGTAGGAAAAAGCCAAACGACTGAAGGTGATGCCCGCTAGCTTCGCGACAGCTCCGGACAATTTATAGGGCGCCTCGTCCAAGCTTTGCTTTGCGAGCGACAATGTGGAACCTGCACACAACACAACCAAATACTTTGTTCCCAACTTACGATGAGGTTGTCAATCTCACCGGTTTGCTTGAAACAAAGGGTATGAGCGTATCGAGTGGAAAGCAATAGTAGTATGCGAGTAAAGTAAACAGGTGATAGCAATATAATGGAAATAGGACCGGGGTCCACAGTTCACTAGTGGTGTCTCTCCATAAGATCAAATAACACATGCTGGGTAAACAAATTACAGTTGGGAAATTGATAGAATAAAGACAACGTGCATATGTCGAGAAGATCACTATGAGATTTACTCTGGGCATTACAACAAGATACATAGATCGCCATCCAACTGCATATATGACTAATAATCCACTTGTGGTGAATCAATCCGAGAACTCCACAAGTATTAAGTTGCGAACAACAGATAACTGCATTAAGCAAAGTGTGTAATGTAAACAAAGCATATGCCCTTGAGCATATGAAAGTTGTTTTCTCCCTAGTGGCAACAACACATCTACAACCTTAGAGGTTTCTGTCACTCCCCCAGATTAAATAGAGGCATGAACCCAACTATCGAGCATAAATACCCCCTCTTGGAGTCACTAGTATCTACTCGGCCAAGATAGCTACTAACAACTGAGAGCATGCAAGATCATAAACAACATAGAGATAACATAAGATAATATTCAGTACATCAACTCAATCATAACACCAATATTCATCAGATCCCAACAAACACAACATGTAGAATTACATAACGGTGATCTCGATCATGTAAGGCAGCTCATGAGATCTAAACATGAAGCACATGGTGGAGCAGACAACCAACTAGCTACTGCTATGGACCCATAGTCCAAGGTAGACTACTCACTCATCGCACCGGACCCAAGCATGGTGATGAAGAAGACCTCCGGTGGCAATTCCCCTCTCCGGCAGGGTAACGGGAAGTGCTTCTGGACCCTCCCGATCTCGGGTCGACGACGGCGGTGGATCGCGATGTATTCTGGAAAAGTGATCGGGTCTTTAGGTTTTTCCCGTCGGGGGGTCTTTATAGGCGAAGGGGCATCGTCAGAAGTGGATCGAGGCGGCCACACACATAGGGGGTGCGGCCTAGCCCTGGGCCACGCCGCCCTGTTGTGTGGGGCCCTCGTGGCCCCACTCCGTCTCATCTTCGGTTCTCTGGAAGCTTCGGTGAATTTCTAGATATTTGGCTTTTGTTTCATCCAATTCCGAGAATATTTCCTGTGTAACTTTTCTGAAACACAAAAATAGCAGAAAATAGGGAACTGGCACTGTGGCATCTCGTTAATAGGTTAGTTCCGGAAAATGCATAAATACGCCACAAAGTGTAACGAAACACTAAGCAAATGGTGTAAAAACAAGCATGGAGCATTGATGTCTACGCACGCGTCTATTCTTGTAGACAGTGTTGGGCCTCCAAGTGCAGAGGTTTGTAGAACAGCAGCAAGTTTCCCTTAAGTAGATCACCCAAGGTTTATCGAACTTAGGGAGGAAGAGGTCAAAGCTATCCCTCTCAAGCAACCCTGCAATTATGATACAGAAAGTCTCTTGTGTCCCCAACACACCCAATACACTTGTCAGATGTATAGGTGCACTAGTTCGGCGAAGAGATAGTGAAATACAAGCGGTAGTGATGATTATAAGTAGTAACTGTAAAATGAAATAAGTATCGCTGTGAGCAAACATGTAACAAAATAGGAAGTAAACGGTGTGCAATGCTTGGAAACAAGGCCTAGGGATCATACTTTCACTAGTGGACACACTCCCAACAAATATAACATAATTGAACCAATAGATACTATCATCAATATGCAACTCAAAACAATTATCCAATGGAAAACGAACACTAATCATGCGTAGGCCTACGAAGCACTCCTCAAAGTCCGTATGTACCCAAACTAGATTGTCCCACACTATCACCGTGAACGCACTAGATGGTTCCAACAAACACCAACAATTCATAGAGACATTAACCAAAAAGATACACATGATGCACACACTAGTCACCTTTACACCATGATACGAGGTATCTCCGGAGAGTATAATAATAAAGCATAGGAGTAGCATAATATCTGAATAATAACATCTACCAATTCAACTAGATACAAAGCTCACGATCACAAAAAGATCACATCATGGGAGAGAGAGGTGAACCACATAGCTACCGGCAGAGCCCTCAGCCCCGGGGGAGAACTACTCCCTCCTCATCATAGGAGACAGCAAGGTTGATGGAGATGGCGGTGAGGTCGATGGAGACGGCGGAGACGGCGATGGAGATCGATGGAGATGGCTCCGGGGGCACTTCCCCGTCCCGGCAGGGTGCCGGAACAGAGACTTCTGTCCCCCGAAATTTGGCTTCGATGGTGGCGGCGCTGCGGAACTGTTCTGGAAATTTCACCGATTCCCCTAGGGCTTTCCATCCCGAGGCTTTATATAGGCAAAGGGGCGTCGTCAGGGGGCTTCCAGGGGCTCCTCACACATAGGGGGCGCGGCCAGGGCCTGGGCCGTGCCGCCCTGGTGTGTGGGGCCCTCGTGGCCCCACTCTGCCTCCTCTTCGGCTCTCTGGAAGCTTCCGGAAAAAATAAGACTTCTGGAACTTGTTTCGTCCAATTCCGAGAATATTTCCTGTGTAGCTTTTCTGAAACACAAAAACAGCAGAAAACAGGGAACTGGCACTGTGGCATCTTGTCAATAGGTTAGTTCCGGAAATCGCATAAAAATGCCACGAAGTGTAATGAAACACAAGGCAAATGGTGTAAAAACAAGCATGGAGCATCAAAAATTATAGATACGTTTGAGACGTATCAGCATCCCCAAGCTTAACTCCTGCTCGTCCTCGAGTAGGTAAGTGATAATAAAAGAAATAATTTTTGAGGTGACATGCACCATCACAATCTTGATCATATAGGTAAAGCATTTAGTGCTGAGATCAAAGAATTTAAAACATGGGCATGAAAGACATAATCTTGATAATAGAAACTTAGCAACCATGTTATAACATGAAAATGAACACAAACAAAAGATCATGAAAATGAAACAATGAAAGTCAAACGTGTGTTCAAATCATAAGGAAAAACATATAAATGGTTTTCAGCTTGTCCTTCATGGAGAGCAAAACATAAATGCATAGGACACCTTCAAGTTTAAGAGGGCGACTAGATACAAATAATTTAAGAACAAGTGAACCCAACAATATGAATCAATCAATGAAAACTTTGGGACAATGCACATTATACTCAGAATGACAACTATGCTTCCTTAGACGGTGCATAAAGATAGAAGGTGGTGACTCAACATAAAAGTAAAAGAAAGGCCCTTCGCGGAGGGAAGCAGTGATTGCAAGTTTTATAACCTTCAAAAATTATGTTACTTCCTGGGTTTGAGCTCTCATTACCCCCATCATAAGCATCTTGAATGGTTAGAGTTAATGCGAGAACAATTATGATGCATATGCT
The DNA here is from genome assembly GCA_007115705.1 of Dactylis glomerata. Lineage (NCBI taxonomy): Eukaryota > Viridiplantae > Streptophyta > Magnoliopsida > Poales > Poaceae > Dactylis > Dactylis glomerata. Next base: position 2,153,936 of record QXEO01001328.1, on the reverse strand, counting down.
TGACAAATCATAAGTTGAAAACCTCGTGTCCCGTGAATACGAGTACCCAAACCTCATGCTGCTCAACTTAGAGTCCCAAGCAAGGCTCTTGTCATTGTAGGTATATATGTATCATCGAGAACCGCCAATGGGGTACCTCCGTGCCCGATGACATGGAACAAGCCCACATCAAAATGACAGGACAAGCAGACAATGAACACCTCGACATCTCTTTTATTTGCCATTTGTTTAGCTTTTTATTTTGAGATGCGTCGTCGAATGCCCACTATGGGTATGCTGCAAATTTCCACCATGAATTATGCATGGCTTAGATTGGCGGCCCAGGCGTTTCCCTAACACATATACAAACTCCATGACCCCCGCAAGATTCCCAATTCATTTCACACCGCGGGCATCCATAAACAAAAGATCACGATATCAACTCAAATAAGAAGTGCAATGTTGAAAGCTTGCCCCATGATAGCATGGTTGGGCTAGTCTCCAACTTACAACTTGCAAGCATAACAACTCAACATAAGAGACCACAATGTCAAATTTTTAAGAACGAGAAAAAGTAAAGTGTGCCTTCCGGTTCGTGAGAGCTTTACTGACCAATTTTCGCATAACACTGGTAAGAGTTTAATTTGAAGAGTAGATAAAAGCAAGTCAAATGTACTTTGGAATAGCAAATTGCTAATAGGTATGTATGGTGGACACTTTGGCAAACTTGGTTTTTAGGAGTTGGATGCACGAGTAGAGCTCATACTCAGTACAAGGCGAGGGCTAGCAAAAGACTGGGAGCGACCAACTAAGAGAGCAATAATAGCCATAATCATGCAAAGCAAGAAAGCGACATTAAAAGAAGCATAAGATGGTATCAAAAGTCAAAAACTAAATGATCATAGAGGCAATGGCGACTTTGTATGAGTCAAACATGTGTGAGCATGCGCCAAGTCAACCCAAATAAAGCATCAAATGAGAAAACCAAATAAATGCTTCCATATAATAAAAACAACGCATGATTTTTTCAAAGGCTCATTAAACAATCTCAGTAATTTGAGACAAGTCATGCTACAGAAAAAATCACTAAGCATACTATCAAAAAGACATCAAGCACGACATGCAAAAGCCTAGGCCGCAGTCTACACAAGCTCCTTCTTGTACCACTTTTTTGCATAAAGCTTTTTCTCTTTTCCAACACCATTAAAACCTTTTTGAGGAAACTCTTTTGAGGAAAACCAACATGGACCAGAGGTCAAAATACACCTTGATGGAAAGATAAAACAAGATCTGAACAAAAATCAAGGCGAAAAACAAAGGCTAAACGCAGTAGCAGAAAAAGAGAACACTCGTTGAACGATAAGAGTGAAAACTAGAGTGTTTTTGGCAAATGAAAAGCGAGTTCATCTACTCCAAAAGAAACATGATGTGATATAACCATTTATTGCAGTAAACAAAACAAAACTAATAATGAAAACTAAAACAACTGACGCTCCAAGAAAAATGCATAGTGCATGAAGCAATAAAAATATAGTGTCTTGAAAGGTGACCTGATTTTTGCCGATGAAGAAGGGGTGCCTCGGGGGCATCCCCAAGCTTTGACGCTTGTACTTCTTGGATATTTCTTGGGGTGATGCGTGGGCATCCCCAAGCTTGAGCTTTTGTCCATTCTTCAACTCATCTCATCACTCTCCGATCCCTACACTTGAAAACTTCCTTCATACAAAACTAAACACAAATCTATTAGCAACATTAGTGTAAGCATAACATATAATCAACCTCTTTTGCTTCCGGTTTCAACCTAAAACCACCACATATAAAGTATATACTACTTTAGCAACTTCCCCAAAAGTTCCGTGATCAAAAGAACTAAAAAAGAAAGCGATAAAGCGGCAAACACAAATATTGGCAGAAATCTGTCAAAACAGAACAGCTGACAATGGTCGAATTTTTAGAGGGTTTGCTGTTACTAAAATCAAAAAGTGTTCAACTAATGAAAGTTTGGATATAACCTGGGGCATATGCACAAGAAATCACAGGTCCAAAAGATATACAGAGAATTTTCACGAATTTTTACGGTGCAGCACCGAAAACAGTTTCAGGACAGCAACATCCCCAAATCTTACCTCACTCAAATTAGAGGCTTCTCTTGGCACAACAACGAAATAAAAAGGATAAGGAGTGGTTATTACAGTAGTAATAACTTCCAAGACTCAAATAAAAGAAAAAGTACTAAAAATAAATAATGGGTTATCTCCCAAGAGTGCTTTTCTTTAATGCCTTTGAGCTAGGCGCAGTAATTTGCAAAGATGCTCATGTGGGCGCCATATAAGAGCTTGAGGCAAAGGCGCCATATAGAAACTTAAAGCAATAGAGAGCATAAAAAAGCAAATGTGAAAGACATTTAAATCTAAACCACTTCCTATGAAAAATAGTCTTGTAAAGAGACAAGTCATGAAAGCGCAAAGCAAAAAGCATAGGAAGGCAAAACAAGTACAACTTCAAGAATTGCAACATAAAGAGGGGAAACTCAATATTGTTGAGATCCATAAAACCATGTTTCCCTCTCTCATAATAAATTTCAGTAGCATCATGAATAGAATTAACAATATAACTATCACATAAAGCTTCCCTATCATGAGCCACATGCATTAAAGAATTAATACTCCCCACATGAACAATAGTAGTAGGAGCAGATTCAACAAAATAATTATTCTCATCACCATAATCATCAAAAATAGGAGGCATATTGTAATCATAACTAATTTTCTCCTCAAAAGTAGGTGAACTGAAAATATTATACCCATCATCATAACCATCATAAACTAGAGGTTTAGTATCATCACAAACTAGAGAACAACTATTTTGCAAAGCATACTCATCAAACATATCATCATAAGAAGGAACATGGATAGTACTAATGGTATAACAATTATTAACCTTAGAATCGGTACCAAAAAGATTTTCAATATCAAAAGTAGAGTGCTTTTCCCAATCATGATCACTAACATAGGTAACAGGCATAGGAACATCACACAGGGGAGATAAAATATCATCAGAGCAAACTTTCTCCACTAAAGCTGGGGAACTAAAAATATTATGCTTAAAAAAACCAGCTTCCCCAAGCTTAGACTTTTCTATAGCATTAGCAATAACGGTGTTCAAAGCATTCATACTAACAACACTATTAGCATGCACATTAAGCTCCAAAGGTTTTTCAATTTTCTCTTCAAAAACTTCATATCTAAACTTAGGAAAAAGACAAAAGAACTCTTTGTTTTCCATTAAGCCTAACTAGTGAAAATAAAAACAAGAAACAAAAAGATGTAATTGCAGAATCTAAAGGAAATAACTCCGAGCACTCACACAGGAGGGTGCGAGTACCTTTTACCTTACCTCCCCGGCAACGGCGCCAGAAAAGAGCTTGATGTCTAGCCCTGGGCCATGCCGCCCTGTTGTGTGGGCCCCTCGTGGCCCCACTCCGTCTCATCTTCGGTTCTCTGGAAGCTTCGGTGAATTTCTAGATATTTGGCTTTTGTTTCATCCAATTCCGAGAATATTTCCTGTGTAACTTTTCTGAAACACAAAAATAGCAGAAAATAGGGAACTGGCACTGTGGCATCTCGTTAATAGGTTAGTTCCGGAAAATGCATAAATACGCCACGAAGTGTAACGAAACACTAAGCAAATGGTATAAAAACAAGCATGGAGCATTGATGTCTACGCACGCGTCTGTTCTTGTAGACAGTGTTGGGCCTCCAAGTGCAGAGGTTTGTAGAGTAGCAGCAAGTTTCCCTTAAGTAGATCACCCAAGGTTTATCGAACTTAGGGAGGAAGAGGTCAAAGCTAGCCCTCTCAAGCAACCCCGCAATTATGATACAGAAAGTCTCTTGTGTCCCCAACACACCCAATACACTTGTCAGATGTATAGGTGCACTAGTTCGGCGAAGATATAGTGAAATACAAGCGGTAGTGATGATTATAAGTAGTAACTGTAATATGAAATAAGTATCGCTGCGAGCAAACATGTAACAAAACAGGAAGTAAATGGTGTGCATTGCTTGGAAACAAGGCCTAGGGATCATACTTTCACTAGTGGACACACTCCCAACAAATATAACATAATTGAACCAATAGATACTATCATCAATATGCAACTCAAAACAATTCTCCAATGGAAAACGAACACTAATCATGCGTAGGGCTATGAAGCACTCCTCAAAGTCCATATGTACCCAAACTAGATTGTCCCACACTATCACCGTGAACGCACTAGATGGTTCCAACAAACACCAACAATTCATAGAGATATTAACCAAAAAGATACACATGATGCACACACTAGTCACCTTTACACCATGATACAAGGTATCTCCGGAGAGTATAATAATAAAGCATAGGAGTAGCATAATATATGAATAATAACATCTACTAATTCAACTAGATACAAAGCTCACGATCACATAAAGATCACATCATGGGAGAGAGAGGTGAACCACATAGCTACTGGCAGAGCCCACAGCCCCGGGGGAGAACTACTCCCTCCTCATCATAGGAGACAACAAGGTTGATGGAGATGGCGGTGAGGTCGATGGAGACAGCGGAGACGGCGATGGAGATCGATGGAGATGGCTCCAGGGGCACTTCCCCGTCCCGGCAGGGTGCCAGAACAGAGACTTCTGTCCCCCGAAATTTGGCTTCGACGGCGGCGGCGCTGCGGAACTGTTCTGGAAATTTCGCCGATTCCCCTAGGGCTTTCCATCCCGAGGCTTTATATAGGCGAAGGGGCGTCGCCAGGGGGCTTCCAGGGGCTCCTCACACATAGGGGGCGTGGCCAGGGCCTGGGCCGCGCCGCCCTGGTGTGTGGGGCCCTCGTGGCCCCACTCCGCCTCCTCTTCGGCTCTCTGGAAGCTTCCAGGAAAAATAAGACTTCTGGAACTTGTTTCATCCAATTCCGAGAATATTTCCTGTGTAGCTTTTCTGAAACACAAAAACAGCAAAAAACAGGGAACTGGCACTGTGGCATCTTGTCAATAGGTTAGTTCCGGAAATCGCATAAAAATGCCACGAAGTGTAATGAAACACAAGGCAAATGGTGTAAAAACAAGCATGGAGCATCAAAAATTATAGATACGTTTGAGACGTATCAAGCATAAAAAATTATAGATACGTTAGAGACGTATCAGCATCCCCAAGCTTAAGTCCTGCTCGTCCTCGAGTAGGTAAGTGATAACAAAAGAAATAATTTTTGAGGTGACATGCACCTATACAATCTTGATCATCTATGTAAGCGTTCATCTATGTAAGCGTTGTGCGCTGGGATCAAAAGAACTTAAAACATGGGCATGAAAGACATAATCTTGATAGAAGAAACTTAGCAACCATGTTATAACATGAAAAAGAACACAAATGAAAAATCATGAAAATAAAACAATGAAAGTCAAACGTGTGTTCAAATCATATGGAAAAACATACAAATGGTTTTCAGCTTGTCCTTCATGAGAGAGCAAAATATAAATGCATAGGACACCTTCAAGTTTAAGAGGGCGACTAGATACAAGTAATTTAAGAACAAGTGAAACCAAAATCATGAATCAATCAATGAAAACTTTGGAACAATGCACATTATACTCAGAATGACAACTATGCTCTCTTAGACGGTGCATAAAGATAGAAGGTGGTGACTCAACATAAAAGTAAAAGAAAGGCCCTTCGCGGAGGGAAGCAGTGATTAAACATGTGCTAGAGCTTTTCATTTGTAAAACAGAGATAAAAATTGAGTTTTGAGAGGTGGTTGTTTCATGTCAACGACTGGCAATGGGGTCTTACTATCTTCCATAATAAACAAGTGAGAGAGGTTCCGAGTTTTTTGAAAATTTGGCATATTGGTGCTCTTTTATAAAGCTCTGGCACTCCTCCCCACCTTTTTCCTTTCTCAAACCATGGCTAACCGATTCCATCGGGTGCCCACCAACATTCACATACCATGGAGGAGTGCCTCTTTTTTTTAGAATTAGATTGCAATGGTCTGACTAGCTCTCATGCAAAATTAATGACGAGCAGATGAAGCTGCCTAGTCGAGGGGTACTTAATTTAATAGTGGCACAAAACGAGAAGTAGTTGAAAGTTTTGAAAGGTAGCACATGAAAATTTACTTGGAATGGCTTACAAATACCATGTATAGGAATTTATAGTGGACACAATGGCAAACTTGGTTTTTAGGAGTTGGATGCACGAGTAGAGCTCATACTCAGTACAAAATGAGGGCTAGCAAAACACTGGGAGCGACCAACTAAGAGAGCAATAACGGCCATAATCATGCAGAGCGACAAAGCAACATTAAAAGAAGCATAAGATGGCATCAAAATTCAAAAACTAAATGATCATAGAGGCTTATAGCGACTTTGTATGAGTCAAACATGTGTGAGCATGCGCCAAGTCAACCCAAATAAAGCATCAAAGGAGAAAACCAAAATAATGCTTCCAAATAATTAAAACAACGCATGATTTTTTCAAAGGCTCATTAAGCAATCTCAGTCATTTGAGACAAGTCATGCTACAGCAAAACCACTAAGCATACTATCAAAAAGACATCAAGCACGACATGCAAAAGCCTAGGCCGCAGTCTACACAAGCTCCTTTTTGTACCACTTTTTTGCATAAAGCTTTTTCTCTTTTCCAACACCATTCAATTTTCTTTGAAACAACTCTTTTGATGAAAACCAACATGGACCAGAGGTCAAAATACACCTTGATAAAAAGATATAACAACATCTGAACAAAAATTAAGGCGAAAATCAAAAGCTAAACGCAGTTCTAGAAAAAGAGAACACTCGTTGAAACGATAAGAGTGAAAAACGGAGTGTTCTTGGCAAATGAAAAGCAAGGCAACTTCTCCAAAAGGAATTTGTTAAGGTCCAACCATTTATTGCAGCAAAAAAAACTAAACAAAACTGAAAATTAAAAACAACTGATGCTCCAAGAAAAACACATAATGCATGAAGCAATAAAAATATAGTGTGTTGAAAGGTCACCTGATTTTTGCCGATGAAGAAGGGGTGCCTCGGGGGCATCCCCAAGCTTTGACGCTTGTACTTCTTGGAGTTTTCTTGGGGTGACATGGGAATCCCCAAGCTTGAGCTTTTGTCCATTCTTCAACTCATCTCATCATTCTCCAATCCCTACACTTGAAAACTTCCTTCATACAAAACTAAACACAATTCTATTAGCAACATTAGTGTAAGCATAACATTGAATCAACCCTTTTTTGCTTCAGGTTTTAACTAAAAACCACCACATATAAAGCATATACTACTTTAGCAACTTCTCCAAAAGTTCCGTGATCAAAAGAACTCAAAAAGAAAGCGATCGAGCGGCAAACACGAATATTGGCAGAAATCTGTCAAAACAGAACAGCTGACAAAGGTCGAATTTTTAGAGGGTTTTATGTTGCTCAAATCAAAAAGTGTATAACTAATGAAAGTTTAGATATAACCTGGGGCATATGCACGAGAAATCGCAGGTCCAAAAGATATTCTGAGAATTTTCACGAATTTTTACGGTGCAGCACCGAAGACAGTTTCAGGACAGCAACATCCCCAAATCTTACCTCACTCAAATTAGAGGCTTCTCTTGGCACAAAAACGAAATAAAAATGATAAGGAGTGGTTATTACAGTAGTAATAACTTCCAAGACTCAAATAAAAGAAAAATAACTGAAAGTAAAAACATTGGGTTATCTCCCAAGAGTGCTGTTCTTTAACGCCTTTGAGCTAGGCGCAGAAAATGCGAATCAAGTAATATCAAGTGATGAAGTGCTAGGGTCAACGGGTGCCTTACGTATTCCTTTCTTGCCTTTGCTCTTAACTCTAGGAAAGACGTAACTATTGCAAGGAGGAGAGATGAATCTTATATTGCCTTTTCCCACATCTATAACGGCGCCCGGGAGCTTCAGTAGAGATCTTCCAAGTGTGATTTGTCCTTTTCCTACACATTCAATAACAAGATAATCAATAGATACTATTCTTCCTAGGACTTTTGTATAAATTCCTTCAGCTATTCCAACGGGAAATATAGTGGCATTATTAGTAAGAGAAATTTCTTCTCCCCCCTCAGAAAGATTCCAAAGACTCAAAGATTCATAAACATCCTTTAGCATAAGACAAAATTCAGACATAATATCACAACGAGCATGAAAGGTTTCACCATTAATGGTGATTTTTACCATAGGGTACCAACTCGAAGGTTCAGAATTTGATGGCACATAATCAAAATGCTGACACAAAGTACTATAACAAGTATTCAAACTAGCAGTGCGAGTCTCAAAAGTATTAAGTCTATTAAAAATGCTCACAAGAGAGGAATCAAAATAAGTTGGCATGCTATAAATTGTAATCAACTTTTTTATAATATTGAAAGCTTGTTCTCCATCACAATGAAGGAAATCTCCTTCTGCAGTAGCATCCAAAGCATATCTATAACGAAGAGCAAGTCCAAAGTAAAAGCAACTAAGAAGCAAACTCAAAGTCATTTTCGGTTCAATTTTTCCATGCCAATCATAAATTCTAGACCAAGCTTCTTTGAAACTTTCCTCAACCTTTTGTTTGAAAGTGAAAATCATATCCTCGGGAGACATAGTAGTAGCAACTGAACTAGACATAATAAACAACTATAAAGGAAACTAATTTTTTGTGTGTTTTTTGATAAAAAGATGCAAGTAAAAATAAAGTAAAGCAAAACTTAAAACAAAGTAAAGGATGTGCGTGCAAAACTCCCCTTGCAGAAGTCTTCTTTTTCCCCGGCAATGGCGCCAGAAAATGTCTTGATTGCTATTGATGGCGCGGTAAATAACCGGCCAGTTGGGAAACCCCAAGAGAAGGTTTGATGAATATAGTAGCAAGTTTTTCCCTCAGTAAGAAACCAAGGTTATCAATCCAGTAGGAAAAAGCCAAACGACTGAAGGTGATGCCCGCTAGCTTTGCGACAGCTCTGGACAATTTATAGGGCGCCTCGTCCAAGCTTTGCTTTGCGAGCGGCAACGTGGAACCTGCACACAACACAACCAAATACTTTGTTCCCAACTTACGATGAGGTTGTCAATCTCACCGGTTTGCTTGAAACAAAGGGTATGAGCGTATCGAGTGGAAAGCAATAGTAGTATGCGAGTAAAGTAAACAGTGCGAGTAAAGTAAACAGGTGATAGCAATATAATGGAAATAGGACCGGGGTCCACAGTTCACTAGTGGTATCTCTCCATAAGATAAAATAACACATGCTGGGTAAACAAATTATACTTGGGCAATTGATAGAATAAAGACAACGTGCATATGTCGAGAAGATCACTATGAGATTTACTCTGGGCATTACAACAAGATACATAGACTGCCATCCAACTGCATCTATGACTAATAATCCACTTGTGGTGAATCAATCTGAGAACTCCACAAGTATTAAGTTGCGAACAACAGATAACTGCATTAAGCAAAGTGTGTAATGTAAACAAAGCATATGCCCTTGAGCATATGAATGTTGTTTTCTCCCTAGTGGCAACAACACATCTACAACCTTAGAGGTTTCTGTCACTCCCCCAGTTTAAATAGAGGAATGAACCCAACTATCGAGCATAAATACCCCCTCTTGGAGTCACTAGTATCTACTCGGCCAAGATAGCTACTAACAATGGAGAGCATGCAAGATCATAAACAACATAGAGATAACATAAGATAATATTCAGCACATCAACTCAATCATAACACCAATATTCATCGGATCACAACAAACACAACATGTAGAATTACATAACGGTGATCTCGATCATGTAAGGCAGCTCACAAGATCTAAGCATGAAGCACATGGTGGAGAAGACAACCAACTAGCTTCTGCTATGGACCCATAGTCCAAGGTAGACTACTCACTCATCGCGCCGGAGGCAAGCATGGCGATGAAGAAGACCTCCGGTGGCAATTCCCCTCTCCGACAGGGTGCCGGGAAGAGCTTCTGGACCCTCCCGATCTCGGGTCGATGACGGCGGCGGATCACGATGTATTCTGGAAAAGTGATCGGGTCTTTAGGTTTTTCCCGTCGGGGGGTCTTTGTAGGCGAAGGGGCATCATCAGAAGTGGACCGAGGCGGCCACACACATAGGGGGCGCGGCCTAGCCCTGGGCCGCGCTGCCCTGTTGTGTGGGCCCCTCGTGGCCCCACTCCTCCTCTTCGGTTCTCTGGAAGCTTCGGTGAATTTCTGGATGTTTGGCTTTTGTTTCGTCCAATTCTGAGAATATTTCTTGTGTAACTTTTCTGAAACACAAAAACAGCAAAAAACAGGGAACTGACACTGTGGCATCTCGTTAATAGGTTAGTTCCAAAAAATGCATAAAAATGCCACGAAGTGTAACGAAACTCTAAGCAAATGGTGTAAAAACAAGCATGGAGCATCAAAAATTATAGATACGTTAGAGACGTATCAGCATTAGAACATAATACATAGACCGTAATCCAACTGCATCTATGACTAATAATCTACCCACCGGATGTCATCCGAGCAACCATTGGGTATTAAGTTGCAAGCAACAGATTATCGCCTTAAGCAAAGTGTGTAATGTAAACAATACAAATGTCCTTGAACACAAGATTGTTGTTTTCTCCCTAGTAGCAACAGCACATCTACAACCTTAGAGGTTTCGGTCACTCCTCCCGATCACTAGAGGCATGAACCCACTATCGAGCATAAATACTCCCTCTTGGAGTCACTAGCATCTACTCGGCCAAGATATCTACGAGCAACAGAGAGCATGCAAGATCATAAACAACATAGAGATGATAAATCATAAATCAACTTGATAAAGTATCAATATTCATCAGATGCCAACAAACACAACATGTAGAATTACGCAACGATGATCTAGATCATTATAGGTAGCTCACAAGATCTAAACATGAAGCACATGGCGGAGATGACAACCATCTAGCTACGGCTATGGACCCGTAGTCCAAGGTAGACTACTGACACATCACTCCGGAGGTAGGCATGGTGATGAAGAAGGCCTCTGGCGGTGATTCCCCTCTCCGACAGGGTGCCGGGATGAGCTTCTAGACCCTCCCGATCTCGCGTCGACGATGACGGTGGCTTGCAGTATGTTTCGTGGAAAATTGATTGGGTGTTTAGGTTTTCCTCACCGAGGAGAATATATAGGCGGAAGGGCGGCGTTAGGAGGTGGGCCAGGTGGCCCCACCACCTAGTGGCGTGGGCCAGGGGCTGGCCGCGCCACCCCATGGTGTGGCTGGCCCCTGGTCCCCCTCCGTCTCTGCTTTGGACTCCGTCTCGTTCTGGAAAATGCATAAAAACGCCACGAAGTGTAACAAAACACAAAGCAAATGGTGTATAAACAAGCATGGAGCATAAAAAATTATAGATACGTTTGAGACGTATCAAGCATCCCCAAGCTTAACTCCTGCTCGTTCTTGAGTAGGTAAGTGATAACAAAACAATAATTTTTGAGGTGACATGCACCAACACAATCTTGATCAACGATGTAAAGCATTGAGTGCTAAGATCAAAGTACTTAAAACATGGGCATAAAAGGCATAATCTTGACAATAAAACTTAGCAACCATGTTATAACATGAAAAGTAACATAAACAAAAGATCATGAGTAATGATGCATTGAAAGTCAAGTGTGTGTTTCAACCATATAGAAAAATATAGCAAAGTGGTTTTCAGCTTGTCCTTCATGGAGTAGCAAAACATAAATGCAAAGGACACCTTCAAGTTTAAGAGGGCGACTAGATACAAATAATTTAAGAACAAGGAAAACCATAATCATGAATCAATCAATAATAAATTTTGGGACTATGCACATTAAACTCAGAATGACAACTATGCTCTCTTAGACGGTGCATAAAGGTAGAAGGTGGAGACTCAACATAAAAGTAAAAGAAAGGATCTTCGCGGAGGGAAACTGTGATTAAACATGTGCTAGAGCTTTTCATTTGTAAAACAGAGAGATAAAAATTTGTTTTGAGAGGTGGTTGTTCTTGTCAACGACTGGCAATGGGGTTCTTACTATCTTCCATACTAAGCAAGTTTTTGAGAGAGAGAGAGATAGAGAGAGAGATTGGCACTTTTGTGCTCTTTGATAAAGCTTGGCACTCCTCCCCACTTTTCCTTTCACAAACCATGGCTAACCGATTCCATCAGGTGCCCACCAACTTTCACATACCATGGAGGAGTGCCTTTTTTTGGAATAAAACAATATGGAAGATAGCAAATCCGACCACTACGTCTCCATGAGCTGAAAACAGTGTCACAAAATGAGAAGTATTTTGAAGGTTTTTTGAAAGGTAGCACATGAAAATTTACTTGGAATGGCTTGCAAATACCATGCATAGGAATTTATAGTGGACTCTTTGGAATAAACTTGGTTTTTGGGAGTTGGATGCACAAGAAGTATTCCCTCTCAGTACAATATGAAGGCTAGCAAAAGACTGGGAGCGACCAACTAAGAGAGCAATAACGGCCATAATCATGCATAGCGACAAAACATCATTAGCCGAAGCATAAAGTGGTATCACAAGTCAAAAACCAAATGATCATAGAGGCTTATGGTGACTTTTTTAAAGTCAAACATGTTGTAAGCATGCACCAAGTCAACCCAAATAAAGCATCAAAGGAGAAAACCACAATAATATGCTCCCATATAATAAAAACAACGCATGATTATTTCAAAGACACATTAAGCAATCTCAATCATTTGAGACAAGTCATGCTACAGCAAAAACTACCAAGCATACTATCAAAATAACATCAAGCATGACATGCAAAAGTCTAAGCCACAGTCTAAACAAGCTCCCATTTGTACCACTGTAGTCATGAAACCTTTTTCCTCTTTTTCCAACACCATTTAACCTTTTTGAATCAACTCTTTAAGATGAAAACCAACATAGACTAGAGGTCTAAATGCACCTTGATACAAAGATATAACAAGATCTGAACAAAATCAAGGCGAAAAACAAAAGCTAAACGCAGTACTAGAAAAAGAGAACACTCATTGAACGATAAGAGTGAAAACTAGAGTGTTCTTGGCAATGAAAAGCGGAGTGTGTCTTCTTCCAAAAGAAAATTGTCGGGGTCCAACCATTTATTGCAGCAAACAAAAAATAAAAAAACTGAAAGCGGAAGTAAAGACGCTCCAAGAAAAACACATAGTATACGAAGCAATAAAAATATAGTGTCTTGAAAGGTGACCTAATTTTTGCCGATGAAGAAGGGGTGCCTCGGGGCATCCCCAAGTTTTGACGCTTGTACCTCTTGGATATTTCTTGGGGTGACATGGGCATCCCCAAGCTTAAGCTTTTTTCCATACTTCATCTCTTCTCATCACTCTCATTTCCCTACACTTGAAAACTTCCTTCATACAAAACTTCACATAATTCTATTAGCAACATTAGTGTAAGCATGATAGTAAATCTACTCTTTTGGTTCAGTTTCAAAATCAAATATACCATTAATTAAAGCATAAACTACTGTAGCAACTTCCTCAAAAGTTCTGTGATCAAAAGAACTCAAAAAGAAAGCGATCGAGAGGCAAACACAAATAGTGGCAAAAATCTGTCAAAACAGAACAGCTGACGAAGTTCGATTTTTCTGAGGACCTTCTGTTGCTCAAATCGAAAAGTGAAAACTAATAAAAGTTTGGAAATAACCTAGGGCATGTGCACAAGAAATTGCAGATCAAAAAGATATTCTGAGAATTTTCACGAATTTTTACGGTGCAGCGTAGAAATCTGTTTCAGGACAGCAACTTCCCCAAATCTTACCTTCCTCAAATTAGAGGTTTTTCTTGGCACAGAAACGAAATAAAAATGATAAGGAGAGGTCATTACAGTAGTAATAACTTCCAAGACTCAACAAAAAGAAAATTACTGAAAAGAAAACAATGGGTTATCTCCCAAGAGTGCTTTTCTTTAACGCCTTTGAGCTAGGCACAGAAAGTGGAAAGCAAGTAATATCAAGCGATGAAGCATGAAGTTCATAATTTGCTCTAAGAATAGAGTCAAAAAGTAATTTCTTTCTCTTTCTAGGGAAGTGTTCCATACCTTTCTTGAGTGAGAATTGATACTTAATGGTGCCTTCCTTCATATCAATGATGGCACCAATAGTTCGAAGAAAAGGTCTTCCCAAAATAATAGGACATGAAGCATTGCATTCAACATCCAAAACAAGGAAATCAACGGGAACAAGGTTATTGTTAACCATAATAAGAACATCATTAATCCTTCCCAAAGGTTTCTTCTTAGCAACATCAGCAAGAGGAACATCAAAATAACAAGTTTCAAGTGGTGGTAAACCAAGCATATCATAAATCTTTCTAGGCATAATAGAAATACTTGCACCAAGATCACATAAAGCATGACAATCAAAATCATTCACATTTATATCAATGATGGGCTCCCAACCATCTTCTAACTTCTTGGGAATAGAAACCTTTTGTTTCAACTTTTCTTCCCTAATTTTCATGAGAGTATTTGTAATATGCTTTGTAAAAGCAACATTCATAGAACTAGCATTAGGACTTAAAGCAAGCTTTTGCAAGAACAAAATAACTTCAGAGATATTGCAACCATCAACATAAAAATCATTAAAAGAAGTAGAGCTATTGTCTTCCATACTCCAAAAAAATTCAGCACTTTTTGTAGAAAAAGTTTTGCAGTTTTAGGCGTTTTAGCACAAGGAGTAGGAGTTTTCTCTACACCAATCAAAGTAAGAGGATTGCTAGCATTTGAAACAACATCAGTAGTGGTGGTAATAGTACATACCTTCATATTTCTAGCCATCTCGTCTTCTCTTTCCCCCCTAGCATGCAATTCTGCTAACATCCTAACATTTTCATCAATTCTAACCTGGATGGCATTCAAAGTCTTGCTTTCTTTCACATCAGGAGGCAAAACTTTTAGTTTCAGAAGTTCAACATCAAGAGAAAGGCTATCAACTTTAGAAGCAAGAACATCAATTTTACCCAAATTTTCCTCAACAGACTTATTAAAAGTAGTTTGCTTACCGATGAAGTCTTTGAGCATGACTTCAAGCTCAGAGGGCGCGCTCCTAGTGTTGTTGGAGGAATTACCATAAGAGTTACCATAACCATTACCATTGGTCGAAGGATACGACCTATAATTGTTACTAGCAAAATTGTTCCTATAAGCACTGTTGTCGAAATTATTATTTCTAATGAAGTTTACATCAACATGCTCTTCTTGAGCAACCAAAGAGGCTAAAGGAACGTTATTAGGATCAACATGAGCTCTATCATTAACAAGCATAGCCATAATAGTATCAATCTTATAACTCAAGGAAGAGGTTTCCTCAACATAATTTACCTTCTTACCTTGTGGAGCTCTCTCGGTGTGCCACTCAGAATAATTTACCATCATGTTATCAAGAAGCTTTGTTGCGGCGCCCAAGGTAATGGACATAAAAGTACCTCCAGCAGCTGAATCCAGGAGATTTCTTGAAGAAAAATTTAGTCCTGCATAAAAGGTTTGGATAATCATCCTAGTAGTCAGTCCATGAGTGGGACAATTCTTTATCATAGATTTCATTCTTTCCCAAGCTTGAGCAACATGTTCATTATCAAACTGTCTAAACTTCATAATATCACTTTGCAAAGCTATAATCTTAGCAGGAGGATAATATTTTCCAATAAAAGCATCCTTACACTTAACCCAAGAATCAATACTATTTCTAGGCAAAGATAGCAACGAATCCTTAGCTCTTCCTCTTAAAGAGAAAGGAAACAACTTAAACTTAATAATATCACCATCTACATCCTTGTACTTTTACATCTCACATAGCTCAACAAAATTGTTGAGATGAGCTGCAGCATCATCAGTACTAACACCAGAAAATTGCTCTTTCATAACAACATTCAACAAAGCAGGTTTAATCTCATAAAAATTTGCCTCAGGAGCAGGTGGCGCAATAGGAGTGCAGATAAAATCATTGTTATTGGTGCTAGTAAAATCACACAACTTGGTGTTCTCAGGAGTACCCATTCTAGCAAAACTAAAAGCAGACAAGTAAAAATAACAACTATAAAGGACTAATTTTTTTGTATTTTTGATAAAAAGATGCGAGCAAAAATAAAATAAAGCAAAACAATAACAAAGTAAAAGATTGTAAGCGAGAGACTCCCCTTGCAGAAATCCTCTTTCTCCTCGGCGACGGCACCCGATTTTTTTTTGATGGCGTGTGGTTGACGTGGGAGCTTCTTCTTCTTCAATCCCCGGCAACGGCGCCAGAAAAATTGCTTGATGGCGTGTAGATTACCGCCCAATTGGGAACCCCAAGAGGAAGGTATGATGAGCACAGCAACAAGTCTTCCCTCAGTATGGAACCAAGGTTTATCAAACCAGTAGGAGAAAGAACCAACTTTCGAAGGTTGATGCTCGCTAGCTTCGCGAGAGCTCCGGACAATTTATATATGGCGCCTCGTCTGGGGCGTAGCTTTGCACCAGCAGCAACATGGAACATGCACACAACACAACCAAGTACTTTGCCCCAACTTACAGTGAGGTTGTCAATCTCACCGGTTTGCTGTAAACAAAGGGTTAAGCATATCGAGTGGTAAAAGATAGTAGTTTGCAAGAATGTAAATAAAGCGAGTAAACGGTAAACGGTAATAACAATGTAAAAGAATGGACCGAGGTCCACAGTTCACTAGTGGTGTCTCTCCATAAGATAAATAACATGCTGGGTAAATAAATTACAGTTGGGCAATTGATAGAATAAAGCAAGCATACAAATGTCATGAGGATCACTAAGAGATTCACTTGGGCATTACAACATAACACATAGACCGTAATCCAACTGCATCTATGACTAATAATCCACCCGCCGGATGTCATCCGAGCAACAGTTGGGTATTAAATTGCAAGCAACAGATTATCGCCTTAAGCAAAGTGTGTAATGTAAATAATATAAATGTCCTTGAACACAAGATTGTTGTTATCCCCCTAGTATCAACAACACATCTACAACCTTAGAGGTTTCTGTCACTCCCCCAGATTACTAGAGGCATGAACCCACTATCGAGCATAAATACTCCCTCTTGGAGTCACTAGCATCTACTCGACCAAGATATCTACTAGCAACGGAGAGCATGCAAGATCATAAACAACATAGAGATGATAAATCATAAATCAACTTGACAAAGTATCAATATTCATCGGATCCCAACAAACACAACATGTAGAATTACACAACAATGATCGTGATCATGATAGGCAGCTCACAAGATCTAAACATGAAGCACATGGAGGAGATGACAACTATCTAGCTACTGCTATGGACCCGTAGTCCAAGGTAGAGTACTCACACATCACTCCAGAGGTAGGCATGGTGATGAAGAAGGCCTCCGATGGTGATTCCCCTCTTCGGTAGGGTGCCGAGAAGAGCTTTTGGACCCTCCCAATCTCGCGTCGACGATGGCGGCGGCTTGCAGTATGTTTCGTGGAAAATTGATCGGGTGTTTAGGTTTTCCTCGCCAAGGAGAATATATAGGTGGAAGGGCGGCATCAGGAGGTGGGCCAGGTGGCCTCACCACCTGGCGGCGCGGGCCAGGGGCTGGCCGCGCCACCCCATGGTGTGGCTGGCCCCTGGTCCCCCTTCGTCTCTGCTTTGAACTCCGTCTCGTGTCGGGAAAAATAGGAACTTCGGCTTTTGTTTTGTCCAATTCCAATAATATTTCCTGTGTAGCTTTTCTAAAACACAAAAATAGCTGAAAATAGGAAACTGACACTGTGGCATCTTGTTAGTAGGTTAGTTCTGGAAAATGCATAAAAATGCCACGAAGTGTAACAAAACACAAAGCAAATGGTGTATAAACAAGCATGGAGCATCAAAAATTATAGATATGTTTGAGACGTATCAATGATCTTCGTCGGGCCATTGTTGATGCACTGAACGAAAAGGGGCCGCACATCCTCCTAATGACCGGGGAAGAAGGGGCAGTCAGACAAAGAGACATACCCCAAATGGAACAGGTGCGCGCGCGTCCTTGTTTTGCCGAGCCGAAGGATCCAGAAGAATACACGCACTTTGGGAGGCGCAAAATGCTCCCAGTTCAGTCCCTGGTGGGGCACAATGCAGCCTGGGGAGCGTAGCGCACGGTAGATATCCCGATGCGGAACTCCTCTGAGGCATCGAACGAGACAAGCCTGCGATCCATGAAGAGCACGAGGCAGAGAGCACGCAGCTGGGCCCTCACGAATGTCAGCTCTGCCACAGCCTGGGTTGACAGCCGATGCCGGACAGGGATGACCATAGAGCCGCTCCCACCCCCGACGGCCTCCGCCAGCGTCACATCCGAGGAGAGGCTATGTGAGAAGGCCGCCGGAAGAGCCGATGCAAGCGGCCCAAGCGTCGACCAGCTGTCAAACCACAAGGAGGTCGAGGTCCCATCCCCCGGAACCACGCGGGTAATAGATCGGTAAAGGGGCAGCAGGGACAACAAGTGCCCCAGGATGCTGTGGAAGGCGTAGGACGCGAGGACTTATAACTACGCCTCACCCACCGGGTCCAAGGCGTGTCGCGCCCAGACAGGAGCCCATGCAACACCTTGAGGAGCAAACACGTTTTCTGCAGGGCAAAATCAATCACGCCGAGCCCCCTCCTCCCGCAGACAACACACGAAGTCCCAAGCAACCTGACAGTCCCCACCGGAGCAAGATAGAGCAAAATCATGGAAACTTATTTCCGATCAGATAGAGTAAAAAATTACAAGAATTTTATGCATGTCTATCATATTTCTTACAATGCAGAACATCTTGTGATCCATTTAAGGGGACATCAATTGTATACCAAATACCAATGTATCATTTATTTCATATAAAAAAGCATTACTTGCTACATTAGTTCATGAGAGAGAGAGCGCACATCGTGCGATGGATGGACGATATTGTCAATCCAACTATTATGACACGAAATATATCATATATGGTACAATTTCATATATTTTAATTACCAAAAAATAATTACTTTTACCTTCAAAAAATTAATTACTTTGTTAAAAAAAGGGGATTGAAAACCCAACACAACCTATTCATCAAAATGTTGCGCACAATGACACAACCTTTTTCAATAGATTATTATAAGCAAAACATAAAAGAATACATGGATCACCCCAAAACCACCATCCCGATAACTATCGATATACCTACCAGGGTGTGAAGAACGCATCCGGTGGCAGCGGGTGGGGTTGCACAGGAAGGTTTTCTATGGGCCAGAGGGGGGCTGGCGGCGCAGATAGGGTTGCCGGCCCCAAGAAGCCCAGAGATGACCTGGGGTCAATTCAAAAAGTAAATTACTATGCACAAGATGATGATTAGTTTCTTATTTATAGGGTCAGTTTTTTTGTGAATTGCAAGAGCGTGTGTTACCCTTTTTGACTTAGATTTTAGCAAAATAGATAGCAATGTTTCCTCTAGATCTAAGAAGAAACCAAGCATCAGGTCTAAACAAGGGATAGCTGCTAGTTTCTAGCTTCTGCTCCAGGACAAAGTTAATACAAGCCTTGTTTCAACGGAAGAACTTTCTTATGGAGGATTATACGTGTGTTCTTTGCAACGCGGAGCAACTAGAGAAGAAGATCGTCTCTTTTCCATTCCCTTTGCTCAAGCATGGTGGACAAATCTTTAGCCCTCAGTCACTATACTAGAACTCAATCGCATTTGTACTTATCTCAAGTCTGAAGCAACATATTCGAAAACCATACTTCATGGAGTTGATTATATCCAGGTCTCCCATTATTCTTTCCTGTCGTGGCCTCGCCACTCTTCCGCCTCCAGACACCAACCATGTGAAACAGGAACAACAAAAAGGAAAAAAAAAATACAACTTCCCCTCACAGGCCGCAAATGCGAGCGACCACGGAGGGCTTAAACCCTAGAGAGAGAAACCCCTCACTCGGTGCTTGTCCCTGGCCGTCGGCGCTTGCGGAGGTGGTTATGGCACCCTGTCGTCGATGGCGGAGGGCCGGGATGGTGCGCTCGAATGAGCCACCTCACGCGAGGAGTAGTGTCTAGATGGACAACTCACAGCAGCGGAGCTCTGTGCAGCAACGCATGGTGATTTGGCAAGCAGGAGAGTAGGAGCACAGCCAAGAGGCATAACGGACGGGCTCATGCGCACGGTGTGGGATCCTGAGGCGACACATCTTGGTGGCAGCAACATAGCTCTGGGCAGTGACTCGGACTTTCCTGGGCCATGACATGGATGTGCAATGGTGCCGACAAAGGTTTTCTCTTGGAGGCAGCGGCCCTGCTGGCGGTGGCACGGGCCAGAGATAGGCCCATCCTGGGCCCGGTCTACAGTATGAGGGTCATGGCTGTCGTGCGGCTGTCCGGATTGTGACAACAACTTTGTGGCAGGTCCCCGACCATTCAAAGGTGGAAGAATGGTGGGTGATGCGAGTGCTCGGCCATGTCTCATCCCTATGGGTCTTGGGTGGACCATGGTGTTTTGGCTAAGATGCACGACGTTGTAATGCTGGTGTTGCGAACAACATTGATGGGGGAATACCAATCGAGGTATGCCCATGAAGCCCAGTCGCCGATGGAGACCATGAAATCCTGAGTCTTGCCCAGCGCGAGTAGGCTCACCCAAGATGACGACTGCCCAACTCGCCGACTTGGAGCAGAAGACAAGAAACTCATGTAAACCCTAACTGGCTGTATATATAAAGCCATTAGGGGAACTCCCTAGAGGGACACATTATATGACATGCTCTAATAGAGAGACACAACTTCACCCGCCTCCGAAGGCTCCCTGTAAACAATTTGTGATCATATACTAGATTGCTAGCGGGACGTAGCTAGCGATCCTCCACCGAGGGGATGTGAATCTGGTTACCTCATGTGCCAATCTCGCTCACGGATACTCCTATGTTGTCTTGCTCACACCTTAAGCTACCCTTGTAGCATCTGCCGTGATGAAATCACGACAGTTAGCTCCCACCGTGGGGCAAGCGGCGTTTTGAAGTCGATAATCCAGACAGGATCCTTCATCATCATCAACGAAGACGAGATCGGATCCGGCCGGCTCATCCGCCTCTCCCTGCCCGGCTTCATCACCCAAAAACTACGGTGCAATCGGCTCTTTATGCACACGGTCGACCTGCGCAGTTCGGATCTCGCTACGATCAATCTCCAATGTGTGCGATTTGTGGTTACCTGATGAAGAGAGATTGGTCTGGCCAAGATCCGTCGAATCAATTTTTGACAGCCTCTCCGGTTCCATGTGACCTTGCGCCTCGACAACTACTTTCAAAGACAATCAGAAAGCGGCGTGTCCTCCGCGATGCTGCCATACATGCCCGGCAAATACATGCTTAATTGTATGTGGCCATGGTCAATCGGTTCATTATTCAAATAATCTCTCTCGTTGATTGCCTAGTCAACTAATTATTTTATTATGCTAGCTCTAATCTCTTGTATGCCCCTTTTCATGTATGTGCACCTCCAAAATTAAACCAGGCGACAATGGAACAACCCAAGTTTGCCCTACTCGCGCATCAACCAGGCTAAAATACGGATTATCTAGCAACCCGCGTGTCGGATTCAAGCCGGAGAAAGTCGGTGTCTGTACGCAAATAACATCAGATTCATTTACGATCGACGGCGGCGACTCGATCAGACGATCTTCGTCGATGCAGCGACTTCGTCTAACCAGTGGTCAGACCGAGCATGCTGTCGCGACTCCGTCTACGTTGACTTTTCCGACTAAACGCAGCACGACTTCACCGCGCGACTCGGGCCGACCAATGGTCCGACTGAGCATGCTGCTACGACTCCGTCCGTGTTGACTCTTCCAGCTAAACGCTGCACGACCCGCCGCGTCAACTCCGGTCTGCTGCGTCGAATACAAGCCACTACCGCATCGACTCCGGTCCACCACGTCTACTCCAGTCCTCCGCGTCGACTCCGGTCCGCCACGTCAAGTACAATTATCCGCTGTGTCGACTCCGGTCCGCCGCATTGACTACAATCCTCCGCCGCATCGACTCTGGTCCGCCGCGTCGAGTATAAGCCTCCATCGTGTCGACTCCGGTCCGCCATTGATCAGACTTAGAGTAGTGTCATGCACATGTTACTAGTATATGTTACTATCTTCATAGTGGGTAGTAACTTATGTGTGGTATCATGCAAAGTGTCATTTATTATGTTATAGACTCATCTTGCTTTTGGGCATGTGATGTTATGGTAACATAGTAGCTAGTTATCATCACAAGCCTCTCTCAGTTCAATCAATAACCTGCCATGTCACCATTCAATCTTGAAATATGTGATGTTACTCCGACGTAGCTTAGAGGAAACATAGTTTTTCTCCTCCAATCCTTGAGTGCCTTGGTTGTGATGAAACTTGTTTTGAGCCCTTTAAATCAGAATGGAGGGAGTAAGCAGTATTGGTTTCTAATGGACTCATGTCCTAATTGTTCGCATGAAATGTCACGTGGGGCCAATTGCAGTTAATTACATGTTGTTATGGTATTAGTGAAAACAAAGCCGTCGTAAGAGCCAAAGGTCGTCATGATCCTATGAAGATGCTGGCTTGAGCAACTGCAATAGATGTTACTTGCCTCCACCATAATAATCAGCATAAGAAATTAATGCCACAGCAAAAAAGTCAGGACTTATCACAACAAGAAAATTGTAATTAGCCAACAAATGGACTAACCCTTACTGCCTAGTTCAGCTCCCGGAAAGCTTGTAATATGATTGGGCGGCAGCGAGAACATACTCCCTCCGTTTTAAAATATAAGATGTTTTAGATTTGTGAAGCAAATGTATCTAGATATGTTTTAGTGTGTATATTCGGGTGAACTTACACATTAAAACATGTTTAAATACATTTTCTTCACAGAGCTAAAACATCTTATATTTTAAAACGGAGGGAGTAGAATGATATGCTCCGGTGTCGTCCACATCAAGCACCAGGCACCTACTAGCTTGTTTGCTGGCAGAGTACTATTAATTGATGTGAACAATTGTTCTGCCTTCAAGGATATTGATCGAGCTCCCGCATTTCTTTTGAACACGGTTCATGACCTCTGGTGTTATCTATGACCTGGACGTGTAACCACAAAACCCCTCGAATCCAAGTGCATAAAAGCCAGCACGTAATCTTTTATCAAAGTTCTTTTGCTGGTTAAATCCTAGCTGCAAATACAAGATCTGATATCTTAACTAAAGGCCTTTATCATCGTCGTCGTACTGTACCTTGCTAGCTTGGCGTGATCATCGTGACAATAAATTTGTAACCACTCAATGTCTCAATGTACCCACCTGTCCTTCGTTAGCATGTTATAGACACAATCTTCGGACGTAGCACATGCCGCACATCGACAAGTCCATGTCATGATATCAAGCCATGTGTTTAAGCACACCTTAAAAATTATACGATCGTACTGGCCACAGATGAATGTCCTTCGATCGTACCCGTCATGGTCAAGTTCACTCTCACGCTCCGACACACCATGAGCAGGGGATGGAGTTTTGATCAATTGCACTGTAGCATTCTTGAAATTATTGACATGGCTCGACGTTATCATCAGGCCAGTAACAAAGGCTTTAATGCGCAATGGCGTTTTATCTTGTGATTGTTACTTAACAGATCTACGTACATGCATATCAGAACAGTCATGTTTAGTTGCTCCGTGCATACCATGTGCTTCTATCTAGTAGTACCAACTTTTCTGCTGTCTTCACATGTGCTCTCTTGTGCTACTCCACCTCCACATGTGCTTTGGCATGCAGACCAGTTACACTTTGAACATCAAACTTAATCACTTCTAGAAAATAAATATAGATTTCCTTCAAAAAAAGAAATAAATATAGATTCACCATGAATGGAGGTTCTTTATGTTTTGGCCCTATTATATATTTATTTCCCTTTTTCATTTGTACTGAATGCAATTGAATTTTGACTTGAAATTTCGCAGTTTTTAGAACATCATTTTTCTAGCATATGCTAGTATTTTCTTTATTTTGCTGAAACTTTTGCACGTTGTCTCACGGGGCATTATAAAAGTGGGTTTCACGAGCGCGTCGTTTTGGCACACGAGCTCCATGGAGCCCCTTTTTTAAACCTCTAAAAAATTCATATTTCAAAGCCTCAAAAAAATATCAAGATGTAGCCAACTGTATACACTATGATCGTGCAAATTTAGAATTCAAACTACCTTGTATTACGTCCTCGGCAAAACTAACAAAAACCAGATCTAGGAGCATGAATAGCTTGACTTCTTTTTCTTCCAAAATTTGTTCAATTTGTCTTTTTTCCTAAACCTACACAGCAAGGTATTTCATATTGGAAATTTGTAGGATCGTATTGTATACATTTGGCAACATCAAGGAAATTTTTTTTTGAATTTTTTTGAAGCTATGAAATTATAAATTTTCTATGTTTAAATAAACTAGGCTCCAGGGAGCCCGGGAGCTAATAGTATTTTCTGGTGCTATTTTAGTGGCATCACAAACCAACAAACCATGAATAGGAGACGAGGTTTGATTGTCCGTACTCAAGATGTCCCAAAATTATTGACATGCATGTCGTTATCAATGTGCCAACCACAAGACTTAATGCTGCAATCACATCATATTTTTTGATTGTAACCATACTCGATGTGCATACCTTTCTTTGACAACACTCATGTGTAGTACCATACAATAGTACACTTTCTGTCGATATGTATGTGTCACTGGAAGCACAATTCATGCATGCCACATCAAGAACATTAATATATATCTTCAGATCTACAACCAAAATAAACTCAGTTTATACTTGATAAAACTTTATCTATACATGTGTCCAAAGCAGTTTATATTTTTGAATGAATTATTCGTAGTGGTCGATCACACACCATCTAACTACACCCATCCGTGACAACTCTTATTACTCCTGGTCCACAATTGCATGACGCATATTATCATTACTGGTGGTTACTATTGATGTTTTTTCCTTTGTTTGCGGAAGGCAAGTTCCAGGTACATATCTAAATCTTCATCCAAAGAACCTTTCCATATTTCATTAAAAACTAATATAAAATATCATGACCGCGGAAGAGAATGAAGAAAACAAGTACAATATTTACATATAGTATTCAATTTTTTTCGAAAACATCATAGACATGGATAATGGTGTTTTGTAAAAGTTTAACTTTGAACGTCAAACTTAACTACTTCTGTCATCTAGGAAAACAAAGGGCAATTTTGCCACAAAAATGTGGTTCTCTATGTGTGGTCCTTATCATTTATCTATTTACCTTTTTTAATCCTATTAAATATTAGTTTGGACTTCAAATTTTGCATTTTATAGAACATCATTTCCCCAACATATGCTACTTTTTGAAATTTTATTTTTGAAAATTTGGCATGTAGTGTTCACTGGTTTGCACCGTAGAAGTGGTTTTGACTTGATGATTCATCATCGCAAACCAACAAACATGAACAAAAGCATGAGCTTTGATTAGTTGTACTATATCATACTGAAATTATTGACATGGTATGGCGCTCTCATGGGGTGAACACACAACTGCATCTTATTGTGATTGTAATCAGTCTATGTACGATACCTTCCTATGACAAGACTCATGTGTAGAAGTACTCTCGTACTCTTTATCTTCATACATCTGTGTCAATGGAAGCACAATCACTTTATTAAATTACTCTCATCATATCTGTTCTCTTGCAATAAATTTTGCATGCTAGTGTGAACAGGGGCATTAAGTCTTGTGGTTGGCAGAATGATAACACCATGCATGTCAATAATTTCTGGAAAGCTAGAGTACAATCAAGCAATCCTCTCGGCTCTTGTTCATGGTTTGTCGGTTTGCAACGCCACTAAATAGCAGGTGAAAACCACTTCTATTCTACAACCCGTGAACACAATGTGCAAAAGTTTCAACAAAACCAAAAAAAGAGTAGCATATGCTAGAGAAATGATGTTCTATAAAATGCAAAATTTCAAGTCGATTGCACAAACTAGAAATGAAAAAGGGAAATAAATGGTGAATCTACATTGTGCTTTTTGATCGTGCACCCTCCAACTACACCCCATCGATCCGTGACATCTCTTAATACTCCTGGTCCACAATTGCATGAAGCATATTATTATTACTGGTGGTTACTATTGATGTTTTTCCTTTGTTAGAGGAAGGCATGTTCTAGGTACATATCTAAATCTTCATCCAAAGAACCTTTCCATATTTCACTAAAAACTAATATAAAATATCAAGACCGCAGAAGAGAATGAAGAACACAAGTATAATATTTACATATAGTAAGTTCAATTTTCTAGAAATATCATAGACATAGATAATGGTGTTTTGTAAATGTTTAAAATTTGAACATCAAACCTAACTACTTCTATCATCTAGGAAAACAAAGGGCAATTTCACCACAAAATGTGGTTCTTTATGTGTGGCCCTTATCATTTATCTATTTACCTTTTTAAATCCTCCTAAATATTAAGTTGGGACTTCAAATTTTGCATTTTATAGAACATCATTTCCCCAACATATGCTACTTTTAATTTTTTTTGAATATTTGGCATGTAGTGCTCACGGGGTTGCACCATAGAAGTGCGTTTCACCTGATATTTCATCATCGCAAACCAACAAACATGAACATGAGCCCGATCTTTTATTAATTGTAATATATTATTGACATGGTATGGCGTTCTCGTGGGGTAAATACACAATTGCATATTATTGTGATTGTAATCAGTCTATGTACGATACCTTCCTATGACAAGACTCATGTGTAGTAGTACTCTCGTACTCTTTCTCTTCATATGTCTGTGTCAATGGAAGCACAAGTTGTTTATTAAATTAATCTCATAAGATCTATTCTCTTACAATAAATTTGCATGCTAGTGTGAACAGGGAGGCATTATGTCTTGTGGTTAGCACGATGATAACACCATACATGCCAATAATTTTGGAAAGCTAGAGTACAATCAAGCAAAACTCCCCTTGTTCATGGTTTGTTGGTTTGCAACGCCACTAAATAGCAAGTGAAAACCACTTCTATGCTAGCTACAACCAATGAACACAACACACAAAAGTTTCAACA
Organism: Dactylis glomerata; assembly: GCA_007115705.1. Lineage (NCBI taxonomy): Eukaryota > Viridiplantae > Streptophyta > Magnoliopsida > Poales > Poaceae > Dactylis > Dactylis glomerata. The sequence goes on along the minus strand of QXEO01001328.1, from coordinate 2,126,832 downwards.
AAATAAAAAAAGAGTAGTATATGCTCGAGAATTGATGTTCTATAAAATGCGAAATTTCAAGCGAAAAATGGATTGCGCTAATTAGAAATGAAAAGGGGAAATAAATGGTGAATCTACATTGTGCTTTATGATCATGCATGCAGTGACTTGATAAAACTTCACATATACATGTGTCCAAAGCGGTTATATTTATGAATGAATTATTCGTAATGGTCGTCACACACAATCCAACTACACCCCATCTGTGACATCTCTTACTACTCCTAGTCTACAATTGAAATGAAGCATATTTTTATTAGTGGTGGTTACTATTGATGTTTTTCCTTTGTTAGAAGAAGGCATGTCCTAGGTACATATATATCTAAAGCTTTTGTAGCGCCCTACCTTTTGAAAAAGGTAGAACTCATATGTTATGTGCTACTCCCTGGATAACTGATAGCACCATAGTACAAAATATAGTAATCATTGCAATAGTATCAAATATTACATCGCAGATCCAGTTACAAAGTCTCAAACCTTACAGATTCACAGCGGAAAACAAAGTAGCAATGAGCCTCCATCTTCATCACGTGCCATAGGCCGACATGTTGGAATATAGACTCAAGATCCTACAAATCGTTCCTCATCCGAATAACCTGCACATTTGAATATGCAGCCCCAACGAAACGTGTCAGTACAACAACATACTGGCAAATGACACATATTTGGTGGTTGTTGTGAAAGAACTATACTATATGATATCTGGCTGGTGGATCTCTTGGGCTAATTTGCATAAAGCAAATTTTATCCTATATTTTCCATCTCAAAACTTTCTTGCAATATTTTAGATTTTTAAGGGTCGAAATAACCCCCAAACACTACATACTAGCTAGGCATGTAGCTCTGGGTGAAACTCAACAAAGTTGGAACAACAGAAATCACCACCCCTCGGAGTGAATGTCCCTGAGCCCCTATCCTAGGGGTTTCTAGACAAAATTTTAATCATTCAGAAATGGTGATGAGATTCTTTCATACATTCCATGTCTAGAGACTCAAATTGTCCATAATTGGGGACATGGCTAATCGATTAGTTCTACACCCTGCAGGGGTTGTGCACTTTCACCTTAAGACTCCTTCTATCCAGAAAGAAGAATGAGATGAGACCTTTCAGAAGAATTGATCAACCATACTAGCATGACCCGTACCCCCTACAATTCTGCTACCACCTCATGTCATACCAACAGGTTGAACCCTCACAACTTAATCAGTCAAGACAGAGCCCATAGTGTCATAAGGCTGCACTAGAAGTACTCTAAAATACAGATGACATGGTAATCTCTTTAGTCCTGGGTGGAAATCCGCAGGTGTACGCCCTGGGTACACATCCATCCAACCAATCCACCCAAGTGATTCATTTTAGTTGAAGTTCTTAATTTGTTCACAAAACAACTTTAACAAAGTGATCATAGCATTGGCATCAATATTCAAAGTATTTTAGCATCCTAACAAGTGGGGTTTAAGGATGGCTACGTACTAGTAGGATCTAAGCACTTTGTAAAACAGTTGATATTCCACCTATCATGCATACTAATGAAAACACTAATGCAGTAACAATAGTATTGGGTAAGTGTGACAACAATTACTCAAAATTAGTATAATTTACACATAGGCTTTGGGTATGGATTTGTGATATACTGAATTACTCAATTAACTCATCTGCAAATTGAATGATTCAATATAGGTCAGCAAGATTAGGTGGGCATGAGGTTGGATATCAATGAGTGATATTTGAGAATATGTCTCAAAGGTTTCATTGGATAACATGGAGTATGGGCATGTGCTATGATGTAGATTAAATCAACACCACAATAGCAAGAACAAAACCTATGATTGAGATATATCACATTTTACTCAAATAACACAATTGTAATTTGAATATATGTGAACTAGACAAGCAAGATTTAGATAGGTATGATATTGGGTCAAGGTGGTGTCAAGATGATTTTGGTGGATGGGTATGATCATAGGATTTACTTTGGTAGAAACATGCTGAAAAGAATTAGAATTATTCCTGTAGTGGAAAATACTCAAATTCCCATATTTGAATTTGAATGTTTGCAAAGTGGTTAGAGTATTTTGGGAAGTGATGCTACTGGATAGAGTACAGTAAAACAAAGCTACTGCAATTGGATTCATTCCAAAATCATTTTTGGAACTCAAGTTATGAACAGAACAATGATTTGTATGAATTTGAATGTACAAAGTTTGTGCAATTATCAAATTTGATGTTTCTTGATTCTATGATTCTCTTTAAGATTAGAGGATTCCAGAGACTACAAATTTAAGATTTTTGGATGTATAGAACAAAAGTTGTGAATTAGTTGATGTAACAGATGGATTTTAATCAATTTGAAAATGAATTCAAATTGTGTACAGAAACTATGCAATTTTATTGCACCAATGGATTCTACACATTGTTAGCTTTCCAGAGACATATTATTTGTAATTTTTGGATCTATGGTTTGAGAGATATGATTTCTACAAGTTTCAGGTGTTTGAAATCTATTTAAAACAATTTTGAAACAGAGCAGGGCCACGTGGCGTGTTCCTATTGGTGCGTATCGGTTCGGCTGGATCAGGGTTGTGGAGCGTTGGATTTAAAGTGGATCGGATGCACCAGATCTGAGGATACCTGACGAGGGTTAACTCAACAAATGTCCTAGATGAAGGACTTAGGATCGGGGAAGTAGGGCTTCGGATGAACTCGAAGGTAAGATCAGTCAAACAAGGTTTTTATCGAATGTAAACGTAAGAGTAAACTTGGCTTGCTTTCAATCTGTCCCTTACCGTCCTCTCCTGGCCCTTATATATAGGTGGCCAGGTCTAAAGGAACGGGAGGGGTCCAACACAGATTACAGTATGGACATACGACATGAACTCGTATATCGACTAGTATTACAATTGGGCCTAGCTTAACGGGCCTCAGGGGTACTTTAACTGATGGGCTCTATTATCTACACCCTTGTCAGTAGCCCCTGAGATTCTACCAGAATTGCAGATTCGGGTTGAATCTCAGATCTTTATTTCTTCGACTTGATCAATCTTTAATTTCTTCATATCTTCAAATCTTCGACTTCAATATCTGTCATTATACTGTCTCGCAAGGGGTTTTGATGAACAAGCCTGACAACTCTGACGGATCAAGAGGCCAGTTAACCGCCGGAATAGATACTTGTCACCTACTTCAAATTCAATCCCCTTGGACTTGAATTTGGGAAACCGGTCAAACCCATTCTTTTGCCGCATTTAGGACTTACAAAGAATGAATCCCAGTGGTTCTCAGGGTACCCAGTGCATCCACCAGGATTTTCTTCGCGTCGTAGACACGGATAATTTCTAGCAGAGCGCATCCATGTGCATATACCAGGCCACACAGGACAGATCCTGCGGTCTTACCTTCATGATATATTTCAACCATGGCATTCAAGTTTTGTCGCGATGACGCAACTCGAGAATCATACGTCGCAGCCTTGTTTGACTATTTCAGTTCACAAAATATTTGAGTTATTCAACCTTGATTAATATAAACTTCCTCCCGATGGTAGTAACAATGCTATCGAAGTCTTCTTTTGCCTTCTTTGCTTTCTTTATGTATGTAGAAAATATCGTCGGGTGCGCGGCCAGCGCTCCCGATGGGAGTAGCCCCCGAGGCTATAGTCGAAAACTTGTTTCGAGTATAGGCTCAAATAAATCATCTCTTCTTTGATCATCAGGCAATAGCTTTATTTGATAATATCGTCGGGTGCGCGGCCAGCGCTCCCGATGGTAGTAGCCCCCGAGGCTATAGTCGAATCTTTTTGGGTATAGACTCAAAAAATAAGTTTGTCTTCCTTGATTCCTTTGTATCTTTCATAACAGTTTTTCGTCGACTTCCTTGGTCATCATCAATACGCAGATATGTCATACCAGACTTTTGCTGAATTTTCCCCTATTAGTGTCCACCACTGTCATATTCTGATTTCCCCGTTACTCGAATTCTTGTGACGTCATTAATATAATTACTCTGTATGTAATTTGACTGAGCGCTGATCGTTACTTGTGGGGTAGTGTGGTAATTATTGCAATTTTCCTACCTATTAGTGGGCTGCCGTTTCCGCTCCTTGCGCCACGTCTCAGCCCATGTTCCTTTATCAGGAAGCTATATAAGGGGGAGAGTGGGGATTTTTCTGTTTACCAGTTCCTTGCTTCTTCCGCTGCCACCATTGCTGCAATCCTTGCACGCTTCTGAGCTCCTGCATAGCCCCCGTGCGCAACTCGTAGATGCGCGTCAAGACCCTCGCGCAAAAGAACAAGATGGGGAAGATCAATACTACCAATGCATCAACCAGCTGGGTGCCCTCTGAGTTTAAGCAAACGAATCTCACCAAGGCCCAAGCTGATGGTCTCATCACCGACGGCGACCAGGTCATCTTCCCTAGCACCGAGCGCATCCGCAAGCCCCCGAGCGGCTTCCGGGTGATGTTTCTTGCCTTTCTTTTACGCGGTCTCTCTTTTCCTGCCCATGAGTTCCTTTGTGGGCTTCTCTTTGTGTATGGTGTGCAGCTTCACCAGCTCACACCAAACTCAATTGTACACATTGCTTGCTTCGTCACACTTTGCGAGTCTTTTTTGGGGATCGAACCCCATTTTCTTCTCTGGAAATATCTCTTTCGCCTCTGTCCCAGTGTTGCTTTATCAAAAAAGCCTGAGCTAGGCGGGGTTGTTGTTTCTGTCCGCGCGGAGTCTCAGTATTTGGAATTTTCCATGGCTGCCTCAGTACAAGGTTGGAGGAAGAAGTGGTTTTACATCAAAGACCAGAAAATCTCTTCCTCTGACCAATACGGCATTGCCCCTTTTGATGCCGCTAAAGATCTGAAGAAATTGGCCTTGTGGGATTCGCCTCCCCCGGAATCTGAGATGGAGGATATCAAGCCACTGCTAGCTCGCATCCAGGCTCTGAAGAGTGGTAGCGGAGGTGCGCTATCAGGGACTCAACTTATGGCGTTTTTTCTGCAACGGCGAGTTCAGCCTCTTTAGCATCGTATTTCTAAACTTTGGTCGTTCTCTGGCTTGGGAGATTCTTCTCGAGTATCTGACGATCTTATGGAGAAGAAGGATCTTGACAAGCGAGTGAGAGCTCTGACTACTCTCACGAAAGATCATGAAATTCCAGCTTTGGCCGCTGGTTTCTTTGACTTTGAGCATCCCTTGCCTGCGGTATTTGCACTGTCTTCATTTATTCGTTTTCTTTTATCTTATCACGTTTCTTATAGCCTTCGACTTATTTTTCTTACAGGATCACAAGTCCCTTGTTTCTCGCCCACCTCTTCCAGAGGGAGGACCCATTCAGGATGTTTCTGTCTCTGCTGCGTCTGAAGCCCCCGAGGCCGAGGACAGCCAAGACAAAGATGAAGCCAAAGATTCGCTGGAAAGAACCAGCTCGACTACATCGCCTCCTCCTGCACTTTCCGAAGATCTTGGTCTCGAAAAGAAGAGGAAACGTTTCAAGGAGCTCCTTTCTTTGAGTACCTCCGCTCACAAGAATGTGGCCGAGGAGGCCTCTGCTCTAGAGGATGAAGAAGAGCTTTTCGACGCCTTGGACTCGTGAGTTTTTTGCTGACTTGTTCATATACTTTTCTTTCTGTCGACTTGCACAGAGTGTTTTACTCTTTTGTTTCTTTTTCAGTGATAACGAGGACCCAAAGTAATATGCTGCCACTGCTCCTATTGTTGATGCTCCTGTTATCGATGAGCCACCCTCACAAGAGGCAGCTGTGGTGCCTAAGTCACCAGAAGCTGCTACCAAAAAGGCTGGTTCTCGTGCTTCCGAACGCCTGAAGAAAGCGTCAGCGGCGAGTACTTCTCTCGACGCCCCTCGGCCAATTATCTCCACTGATGATGTAAGTGCTATATATTTTTGTTGTTTACTAGCTTTGAACTGCTCTTCTCATGCCCTGCTTTGGACAGACTTTGATGAAAAAGTTCTTCTCTTTGGGTACTGAATCTGTCGAGATTTTGAAAGCGGTGAGGGCTTCTCATGGTAAGCTTTTTGCCATCCTGCGTCTTTTATTTGCCTAACATTGCGCCTCTGTGGCTCTTTTATCGAGCTTTCTTTCCCCTTCTTGTGTTGCAGATGCTGTGTCGGCGGCTAATGCTCGCATATCGTGTCTGGAAGCTGAACTCGAAGCTTCCAGAAAAGCTTGGGATGTTGCCGCCGCTGCCAAAACCACTGCTGAGAAGTCCACTAAGTCAGCATTGGCTAAGGTGAAGAAAGCGGAGAAGGCACTTGCTGACGCTAATCAGGAGCGTATCCAGGGCGAGCAGGCCGTAACTAAATGCCTTAATAAAATTTCGGCTCTTGCTGGAGGTAAATACCATGCTTTTCCCTTCTTCGCAGATTTGCCCATTCTTATACTTACTGATGTATGCTTCCTTATTTTCTGTCTTTGTCCCTTCAATTCTTTAGATCATATTGGGGTGTCCTTGGCACCTTTGCAGCC